>JARQOC010000009.1:8190722-8760722 GCA_033576535.1 Allobates femoralis
GGGACCACTTCCAATCATGGAAATCTTGGTTCCCATTGTTATCAAGTTCTCAGAACCTTCATTCCCCATTTTTGGAATCATTTATACATCCCCTTTATGGAGTAATTTTATTTAGAAATGTTAGGGTAGCTTCACACCACAGTTTTTGACCGTCAGGGTGGATCCTGTTTTTTGCAGGATCACTTGGACAGAACCTGACAGGACAGAATGTGTAGAAAGTGTGGCCAAATATGGTCCTGGATCCTGTTTTTATAAGGATTTGTTTGCTGCCGCTGTCCATGGTGTTGAAGTCTATCTGTATCTGCAATACTGTTGTCCATGGTGCTGAAGTTACAGCCTGTGCTTAAAGGGAACCCGTCACCTGGATCTAAGCCCCTACACTATCACTACCTGTCCCTGCACCTTCCTAGCTGCTCCCTATCTATCCCTCTCTGAGCTAAATCCGCCCTACAAAACAGCAGAAAAATAACTTATAACTTACAGAAGTCCCTGAGGCTGGGGACTGAAAAGGCGGACCCAGGCTCCATTCTGCCCCTCCTCGATGCAGCAGCACACGCCCCGCTGGGTGGCATTATTCTATCTTCATCGCCACTTCCTCCATTTGGAATCTCCCACCTGCTTTACACCTATCATCTTGTGGTGATGTGACCTCGATGTGTCCTTCTGCTTGGTAGCAGCACACACAGGGTGAGCTGCTACTGGAACTGAGTACTGATTGAAAGCACTGACTCCCTGGGCTGTGTGGAGGGGGTGGAGTGTGTCAGGACAGCTCTCTCAGAGTGGACGTTCAGAAGGCTAATGAGCGGACGGTGAGGAGAGAAAGGTTGTGTGCTGACCTAACACAGCCTACCTGGGGGAAGGTACAGAGCTTCTATATCAGCTGTTGGGATTTTATGAGGTTGTACTCGGCTGCGCCCCAGAACCTGAAGGTCTGTGAATACCTGAACTGTGCCATTAAACTGTGTGCTGTGTGAGTAAATACCTGAGTCACTGCCTTCTGTCGTGCCGATCCTAACCACTACCTTACAGTTTAAAGCGGGTGGGAGATTCCAAATGGAGAAGGTGGCAATGAAGAAAGAATAACGCCGCCGTGTGCTGCTGCATCGAGGAGGGGCAGAATGGAGCCTGGGCCGCCTTTTCAGTCCCCAGCCTCAGGGACTTCTGTAAGTTATAAGTTATTTTTCTGCTGTTTTATAGGGCAGATTTAACTCAGAGAGGATAGATAGGGAGCAGCTAGGAAGGTGCAGGGACAGGTAGTGATAGTGTAGGGGCTCAGATCCAGGTGACAGGTTCCCTTTAAAGTACTGCTGTCCATAGTGCTGAACTTGCACAGCAGGATTTCTGAGCATGCTCTGTGCTTAAAATCGGATCCGGGAAACGATTTAGTTTTTTCCCGGATTCGGTGCCCTTTACACTCCCATGTTATGTGTGTCAGATCGCCCCGGATTAGTCCGGTTTTATCCCATTTTTTTCACTGGAGCCCAAAAATGCTACAGGTTCCGGTTTTGAGGGCGGTAAAAAAAACAGGACAGAAACAAATCCTGTGCTGAATACACAAAACCGGATGGCCATATATCACCAATCCGACACTATGGGGATACAAGGGAGGCAAAACAGGATCTGTACTGTCCTGTTAAACAGGACAGAGCAGGATCCCAAAACCCGTGGTGTGAAGCCGGCCTTACATCTGTTATACAGACCCTTCACTTTTTATTATTAGCAAGTTGGAGGTTGACTGGCTCTTTTCTTCTAAAAAATTATCTATTATCATAGAAATGATCAGATTATAGAATTATTATCATAGATTATTGGATAATAAAGCCTGATATTTTTTTCTACATCCATTATTCAATTAAAGGAGGCAAATACCAGTGGATCTTGTGGTTCACAGACTGACAATTATCCAGATCATTAGACAGAGCTTCTAAATTGGCTGATAATGGGGATGATGAGAGTCTGCACAATATGGACGTTAATCTCATAATTCTGTGCAAGGTTACGGCTCATCTTAAATATTTAGTGTATTTCATTGTGTGGGGAAGGCAAACCACGGGCAGAAAGAAATGAGTATATTTTTCTCAAAGACACTGCAGTGTTGAAAAGAACAATTTAGCACGATATAATTCATGCTGCCATGGTTTAAGCAACACAAATCACCTGAATGATTCCCTTTAACCCCTTAATGACTGCCGATATGCATAAGGCTGGCTTCACATTGCGGGATGATTCCGATCCGTGGCTGTCCGTGTAAACCAGACAGCCCTGTACCAGTTTTTGGCCTCATAGTATCCTATGGGGCCGGATAGAAGCCGGATGGCAGCTCTCTGCCATCCAGTTTCTATCTGTCCGGGACAATTCGGGAGAATTCAGTATTCTCCCACGGACACAAAAACGCTGCTTGCAGCGTTTTTTTGTCCCAGAGGAGAATATTTCCTCTAATTAGCAATTCCCGGATTGTCCCGGATTTGCCCGCATCCTCCCGGCGCATCTCTTTATGGATTGCCCCGGTCCAGGAGGATCCGGGAACCGGACACCTGCGGCTGCACGCCACAGATGTTTCAGGACTGCGGCTAGCTCCCTGCCAGACGCGGTCCTGATTCATCAGTGGCAGCAGCTGTGTGCGGGTTCTGTATGCTGATCGATCTGGGGCTGCCTCAGATCGAATCTGACCCGCAATATGAAACGGCCTATGAAAAAACCGTCATTTAAGGGTCTTCCACCCTCATCACCTTATAGTGCAGAAAGTCCAGTGAATGACAACTGTAAATGACAGCTGACACCCGCAGGCATCAGCTCTGGCTGGTTTTGGAACCTATCAGAGCCAATTTAACACTTATGGGGCCGTCACACACTCAATGTCATCAGCGATCTGATCGCTGACGACATTGACAGATGATCGCTGGTGAGCTGTCACACAGGCAGACTAACCAGCAATCATTTTACCAGCGACATCGTGGAAATAATTTCTATATCGTTTCCACGATGTCTGCAGGCTGGTATCCAAGGTAAACTGCGGGTAACTAGCCAGCGTCCGCTGCCTAGATACCCGATGTATACTTTAGTTACCAGCCTTCTCCGCTCACCGGCTGGTATCACTGCCTAGTTACCCGCAGTTTACCCTGGATGCCAGCTCCCAGCACTTCCTGAGAGGCGCCTGGAGTGGCTGATCGCTCGTCCAGGTGTCACACGCACGATGCTGCGTGTCCACCGGGCGACCGTCGTCAGGTTTTAGAACAGGTTCTAAAACCTGACGACCATCAAACAGCGATTTATCGCTGGTTGATGCGCCCTGTCACACGTGTTAGTATCGCTGCAACGTCACGTGCAGCAGTGATCGTGGACGCGATATTGACACGTGTGACGGCCCCATTAAACACCGTGGTATCAAGGTGGCTAAAAGGAGGTTAAAAGACCCCCTTTGACAGTATCATAATCGTAGGTGCTGATTGTTGCCAAGATATCCTGAGTAGTGATGAGCGAGTTGCAAAATATTCGTATATCGCTATACCCGTAATGAATACTTTGTAATACTTGTATACTCATCCGAATAGCGAGTCCAATGTTAGTAAATTAGTGATAGGTTCCGCCCACACACAGCCAGCCATAAAACAAGCATTTCTGGAGCAGGGTGGGAGGGTGGGCTTTTTTGAGTTCTCACCGCATGAAACACCTTGCTCTCCCCTGCTCTCGCTGAAGTGCCAGCTCCCATTGTGTAGTGAAGGGAGTTGACAATTTGTGTCAGATCATTCACAATTGACACATCACTCACGAGCACCAGCGATCCTCGCCGAGTAATGAGTATCGCGAATACCGTGGTATCTGTGCCAATAGTGAATAGTAACGAATACACTCGCTCATCACTAATCCTGAGATCATCTGATGACCCCAGGGTATGGTGGCCTGTTAGATTATGTTATCAGCAGGGACTAATAGGCACAGTCAGTGAATCACTGACAGGTCTCCTGCACTGCAGTATACGAGTATAGCAGAGCATGAGACCAGTGATCAAAGTGAAAAATATTAAGAGTGAAAAAGTTAATAAAAATTGAATTATGTAAAAAAGTAAAGAAGCACAAAAAAAAAAGTCCACACAATACTCAAAACACATTTTGCCACTAAAAAGATTTACAAAAATAACAAAAAAACACATAATTGGGTTTGCCACATCTGGAACAACCTGAAATATAAAACTGTCATGTTATTTATGCCATATGGCCAACATCTTTAAAAAAGAAAAATCATACAAATATATATATATATATATATTGTAAGGTAGCGGCTAGGATTGGCACGACGGAAGGCAGTGACTCAGGCAACTGTTCACACAACACACAGTTTAATGGTACAGTTCAGGTATATTACAGACCTCCAAGTTCTGGGGCACAGCTGGTACAACTCTGTTCCCCCAACACACACAGTACCTCTGTACCTAGGATAGGCTCTGTCCTGGCCGGCTCCACTGGTGAGGGCCAGGTCCTCACTGCTAGGCTGTGTTATCAGCACACAACCACTCTCTCTCTGCACAGTCCTCTCTGAGAGAGCTCCCAGGCTGCTGTTAGCTTCACACAGCAGTTCCTCCTCTTCTCTCCCACTCCTCAGCCCAGGGCAGCTCATATCATCTCCTCTCCCATCACAGGTGGGCTGAGTGCTTTCCATCAGCACTTAGCTCAGATCTCACTTCTGTTAACCCTGTGAGTGCTGCCACAGAGCAAAAGATACAATCCCCCATGTGCTGTGCACCGGTCAGGGGACACATCGGGGTCGCATCACCACAATATATATATATATATATATATATATATATAATTTATTATTACAGCGCCATTAATTCCATGGCGCTTTACATATGGAAGGGTTTACAAAGACAAGTACAAGGTACATGGACAACATACAGTATACAGGTAAAGAAGGAGAGAGGACTCTGTCCGTGAGGGATCACAATCTACGAATATATATATACAGGGTGGGCCATTTATATGGATCACCTAAATAAAATGGGAATGGTTGGGGAAATCAACTTCCTGTTTGTGGAACATTAGTATATGGGAGGGCGAAACCTTTTCCAGATGGGTGGTGACCATGGTGGCCATTTTGAAGTCGGCCATTTTGGAGCCCACTTTATTTTTTTCAATGAGAAGAGGGTCATGTGACATATCAGACTTATTGAGAATTTCATAAGAAAAACAATGGTGTGCTTGGTTTAAACGTAACTTTATTCCTTCATGAGTTATTTACAAGTTTATGACCACTTATAAAATGTGTTCAAAGTGCTGCCCATTGTGTTGGATTGTCAATGCAACCCTCTTCTCCCACTCTTCACACACTGATAGCAACACTGCAGAAGAAATGCTACCACAGGCTTACAGTGTTTGTTGTTTCAGATGCTGCACATCTCGTGTCTGGGGCCAAGGGTCAGGGTACTCAGAGCTCGGGCGTACTGGTACGGGGATGTCATGGGTGGTCAGTGCCCGAGTCCGTGCCCTTGAGCAGACAATGAAAAGGGGAAAAATAATAAAATAAAGTTGTTCGTCATGACGCCACCTGTAGGTCTGGTGACGGCACCGGCGCTGCTGGGACCTCCGGGGCGATGGGTAGCAGCAAGGTGTTGTGGCTCTCTACAGGTGGAGTGGAGTCCCTAGGGCTGTAGGGTAACAATGGTGCAATACGGCAACGCGGCAGGAATGGGGTTGCGCTGTCTCTGTGGTGCAGTGTAGGTAAATCACAGTTCATCAGTAACAAACACAGACACTTGCTCTCTCTGAACGGGTACTTTACTCCAGTAATCTGTAGGTTTACAGGGTAATTCAGTTCTTTCAGCTAAGGTAGTGGACCGGGTGGTCCTGGTAGGGAGCAGTGTCTCTCCGAAGCTCCTTCACTATCACTTCCTCTGTCCTTACTCTGTGCTGCCCAGCACAGATCCGGTTTACTACCAGCCAGTCGGATGATGAGTCATCCCGTCCTCTCCAAAGAGGGGAGCCCAACCCGACTTAGTATTCCTGGTGGAGACTGTGCTTGAACCGGGCAGTTGGGCCGTGCTCCTATAAAGATTGCGACCACGCCGGTAATTTGTGGTACAGGGATGATGGACCTCTGATCCATGTCGGAGCCGGTACCCTGCTTCGGACTGGGCCAAGTTTTTGGTTACCCTCTATCTGCCCCATTCTCTTCTGGGTCACCAAGTTGAGGTGCCCTCCCTTTTAGCTTCTCCCCTGCTGTTCTTTGCTGTTACTAGATGTAGAAGTGAATAAAGGGATTGTTATGTAGATACACTTTAATGGGGATTGATGGGGGTCCATAAATATGACCACCATCAAATATATTGTGGAAAGATTATGAATGTGGGCCATGGAACGTTTGCTTTAATCCTTTGTCTATTTGCTTTATGACAGTCCTTAAGGATACAAAGTTTCTTTTGTGTCTCTTATACTTAACTTCATTATCAAGCACTTTTTAAAAAGTAATTACTTCTTCACAATACATCTTAACTTATGAGGCAGAGAGAAGAGGAACAGATGGTAAGAACTGAACACAATCAGGAAGAGATTAATTGTTCCATCAGCAATGAAGACTAGGTACATTACAATGGGCAAAGGCTTCCTCAATCTTCAGCAATGAAGAATAGAATAAACTAAGGAAATATTTTTACTTATGCATTTACCTCCATAGCTTATTTATATGCGGAGCATGATCTCCGACAGTGAGGTGGAACGCCGATCTATACACCATCCTCCATTAATACATAGCAGAAGTAAACACGACTCCTACTAGGAGGGTTGGTCCAGATGTGGATAATTCGTGGTTCAGGTTCCGCACCGCAAATCTTAAGCAAATTACAGCACAATACATGGGATGGGATGTGAAGTATGGCTGATGCTTGTATGGTGCATGTTTCAAATCACAGTATGTTATTCTGTTGCAAAAATGGATTAGAGCTTCACAGTATATTTAACCTTTTACTGTATATACAGGAGAGGAAATCCAAGAAAAGTAATTTTCTAGATCTGCAGCAATAATCTACATTCTCCATGGCAGAAATAATCCACTGTCTGGACTTTCCCTATGTCATGAGTCAGGGTTCAAAACTGTAACCCTGTGCTCTGTGGCCACAGCAGATACACCTTTCCTCTTGGTGTTTATTATTGCTTATTCTTGCTTTGGTCTTTTAGATTAATCATATACTCATTTATCAACTTTCGGGTGTGGCTATATATATCTTCCCCTTGCTGGTATTTCCTGCTGGTGATATTCTCATTTGGAGCACTTTTCTTTGCTCTTCTCTTCCTTTGGAGGAACATGAAGCTCTCAACAGACATTCAGGTAGCCTAGACCTGAGTTGCAATCATTTAGTCTGGGGTTAGGGCCATTTTTACCTAGGAAGGTACCACAAGGGACTGCAGGGTCAGAATCTTTAATCTGCACAGGAACCGGGTGGATAGGTTGCAGTTTTTTAGTGTTGTACCGGTTTTCCTGTGTCAGCTCATTAATACTCTAAAGGTAATTTAGTTGAAATTTCCTTAAAGTGAACTTGTCATGTTGAACATTGTATTTGATCTGCAAGCAGGGTTTTCAGATTGATATTGTTGTGGGAATGTATCGGTAAAACTTACATTTTATTCTCTAAAATCCCTGGTGTTTGCAGGCATACTAGTCCAGTGGGTGGTCCTAATCAGTGATTGACAGTCTTTCCTGTACGAATGTGCATGTTGATAGCTGTCAATCACAGTGTAGGACCGCCCACTAGACTCATACATACAGACACCAGGAACTTCAAGGAATATAATACAAGTTATACTGAATCTTTTCCCATACACCTATATGTTATTCTGCCCAGTTTTTCCACCTCTTTACCATGCTGACCACAGGTCAGTCTGCATGTACTTTGTGGCAGGTTCCCTTTAAAGTAAAGCTGTTACCCAGTTTATGTGGGAACATAATTACCAATTCCATTGGTGTATACTTTACCAGATTTCTTGCTATAATATCGATAATATTTTCTTATCTACTGCATCTCTGCTAGTCCTCTCAGATCTAAGATCTGCATAATATCGCCCATAGCATTGACTGACAGAATTTTGCCCACACTCTGCATAGATGGAAAGCGGCCAATCAGTGTTGGGTAGCAAGGATAGCCAGAGCTCCATTATATCGATGACTGCTATGACTATATGATAAGACTATATCGAAGGACTAGCAAATCTGCAGCAGGAGAATCAGTGTATTAACAGACCTACAAGCAAGAAACCTGGTGAGACAGCACTGGAATCAACCGACTGGCAGAGGATTAAGGTTTCTTGATTGATGAATTTCTTATTTTTAAATGGAAAATAATGTTCATCTGGATACTGTTATTAATTGAACATAAAAGAATGAATGAATACTGATGTATGAAAAGTGATCAGAATATATGATGAAATGTAAATATAGATCATATTGTTCAAATAGTGTGGTGTCCTATATGAGATATCACTGAGAGACCATTCATTTTTCTTTTTTCATATATGACAGAATTCATGGATAGCACTAAAATTAAAAGAAAACATATATTAGAAACTGTGGGAAATTATTCTTCTATATATACACAACAGTTTATTTATCATTTAATTTCACAATTGATCAATATTTATTATTCATTATTTAGTTCATAATTTATTATTCAGTTCACAATTTATTCCTTGTTCATCCAATTTATTGAGATAAAATAAATATATTGATAAATATGCACTATTTATTTAAAAGTTATAGAGCACATAACATTTTTTTTTTACATTTTTATATAATATTGGGAAATGTATTAATATTGGTAGTGTATTGAATAGTTGATCCTACTAACAAAATAATTGGGGATATTTGTCAATAAGATTGAATCTTTATTGTAGTGATTTTCATACACAATGAATGGAAATCCTTTGTGGTGCAACAGCTTAGGGCGGCTTCACACCACGGTGTGATCAGGTCCGGGGCTGTCCGGGGTGACCCTGACAGCCCCGGACCCGATTATCACCCTGTGCAGCCCTATGGGGCCGGATGGATCCGGATGGCAGCTATGTGCCATCCAGTCTCCATCTCTCCGGGAGGATCCGGGACAATTCAGATTTTTCTCCCAGACACAAAAACGTTGCTTGCAACGTTTCTGTGTCTGGGGAGAAAAATCTCCCTAAATTGGCTTCTCCTGGATCCTCCCGGATCCTCTTGGATCCGGGGCAATCTCGACCTCCCTAACATGGGAGCTTATGGGGCCAGATTGCCCCGATCTGGCAGGATCCAGGAACCGGACACCTGCGGCTACACACTGATGTAATTTCAGGACCGCGGCTAGCTCCCCACAAGCCGTGGTCCTGAATCATCAGCAGCGGCAGCTGCGTCCAGCTGCACACCAGACAGCCCCGGACAAGTTTTTGGCCCCATAGTAGCCTACGGGGTCAGATGGAGCCGGATGGCAGCTCTCCGCCATCCGGTTTCTATCTCTCCGGTGAAATCCGGGAGAAATCGGATTTTTCTCACCGTACACAAAAACGTTGCTTGCAACGTTTCTGTGTCCGGGGAGAAAAATCTCCTCAAAATGCCGTATCCCAAATTCGCCCGGATTCTCCCGGATCTGGGGCAATCCGGTGCTCCCTAACATGGGAGCCTATGGGGCTGGATTGCCCCAGTCCGGGAGCATCCGGGAACCGAATACCGGCGGCTGCACGCCGCTGTTGTTTCAGGACCGCGGCTAGCTCCCACCGAGCCGCGGTCTTGAACAATCAGCGGCGGCAGCTGCGTCCGGCAGATCACACACTCTCGCCCGCACCAGAGACGCAACATGTCGCGACCCTGGTGCGGACGAGACTGTGTGATCTGTGCTCAGGCATCAGCCTGCGCACAGATCGCTCATGGCGGGCAATGGGAGCGTACGGCGGTCTGCAAGCATCTGCAGACACCGTGCGCTCCATTATAAAGATAGGGGCTGCGGTCTGCATGCAGAGGCTTGCAAATGCCTCCGCAGAACGCTGCGGAGGCATCTGCAAATGTGAAGGCAGCCTTAGTGAGATGTACCCGTATGTTTGGAATCCTGGCATCTGTAAAAGCTCAGCATCTAAACTTACCGTAATTAAATTGTTCAGTTAACTTTTTGCTTAAGGCAAAAAAAATATTAAGCCAAAGCTTCATTTTTATGTTCAATGTACCTCTCGAAAAAGCAAAATTGGATCGTTAATGGAGTTTGCTAAACAGCAACTCATCCTGAAAAAACAAGCACTCGTACGGCTATGTCAACGCAAAGGTAACAAAGTTAAGAGTCTAGGAGAAAGGGGAAGAAATATGAGAGTCGCAAAAACAAGGTCAGGAAGGAATTATGGCAATTTGTTATGTAAAGAACAGAGAAAACTAAAAGATTCCAGAACGAGATCACAAAGCTTAAGATCTGCACCTTTTGAGAAGAACAAAGGGAGAAAAAAAGGTTTTCAGTGAAAGTTGCTTCTTATTTCAAAAGCGGAAGCTGGGACATTTTACCGATGTGATTTCCAGTGTTTCTCAGAACCGCTACTTTTTCTTCACAAGTCCTTGAAGTCTCCTTTAGGCACATTATTCAGTATTTTGTATTTAATTGAGCACCAAATTGGCAAGAGATGACAAAACTGATCCAATATCTATTACAGGACATGAAGCAGATTTTATTCTTTATAGTGTCCAATAGTCATTTGAGTTGCATTTAGTCAATTTACCGCTGTGCAAATATTTGCATGTTACTGCAAGGAATGAAGAAGCTGAGTAGAAGACAGCTGTAAATTAGAAGACAGCTGTAAATTAGAAGACAGCTGTAAATTAGAAGACAGCTGTAAATTAATCTGTATCTAAAATAAAATTAGAATAAAATAAGTTTATAGGATGTATGAGATTACAACATGCCTTTCCAATAGATGAAAGTTTCACTGTCAGGACCCATATCTATCTAGATCTCAGGCTGGAGAGGAGGCCACTAGTGATGAGCAAGCACTTCAATGCTTAAGTGCTCGAAATGAGTAGCTTGGAGGCTCGGATGGGCTTGATTTGTGTACCATGTATAATGGAAGTAAATGGAAAACTGAAGTATTTTTCCAGAAGACTCTTCGAGAAAAATGCTTGTTGCCCATTCACTTCCATGTTCCTCGGTACATGAGTTGAGCCCGACCTGCTCCTTTTGAATAGTGAGCACTCAAGAACTGAAGTCCTTGTTCATTACCAGTGACCAATTATGGCTCAACTACATTCATTAATTTTTATGGGAGCATAAGAAATTGTTGAAGGCCCTTGATCTGCAATTTTTGGACCTCCCATAGAAGCTGGAAGTCCCTTATCAATTGGACTTTTAAGGAATATCCAACAGCTATGCCATCAATGTCAAAATTGGGATAACGCCTTTACATGCAGAAAAATATCAATGAAATATTGGCGGGCAATGGGAGCGCACGGCGGTCTGCAAGCATCTGCAGACACCGTGCGCTCCATTATAAAGATAGGGGCTGCGGTCTGGATGCAGAGGCTTGCAGATGCCTCCGCAGAACGCTGCAGAGGCATCTGCAAATGTGAAGGCAGCCTAATTTAGAATATCATGAAGAAGTTAATTTATTTCAGTAATTCAATACATACAGTGAAAGGCATTTATTATACACCAGATCCGTAGCAGAATAATCCATCACCTCCCACCATGGATTTAAATCTTATTTAATCTTATGGAATAAAGTTATTAATTTTTATACATACCTTTCCAATCCAATTCTTCTGCATTGTCATAGCCATGGCAAGCGTTTTTTGGGATTGAAGTGTTGTTTCAATTTGAGCGGTTTCTCCAAACTAGACACGGTGAGCCAGTTTTTTTACTTTTTCTTTTTCTTTTCCTGTACTGTTTTCTGATTATTCTTTATCATTACTTCCACTTCATTCCTGCAAAATAAATACCAATTGTAAGTCATCACTGAGTCGCCTATACTGCGCCATTGCATTCTCAAACCATTTACAAATTGAGGGGGCAAGACATCTGCCTTTCAGTAGGAAATATATAACTAAAAGGCAGAAATACACATACCGTATATACTTGTGTATAAGCCGAGTTTTTCAGCACACAAAATGTGCTGAAAAGACTCCCTCGGCTTATACATGAGTCATATACTCGGTATACAGCCCCCCCCATCAGTGGTGTATGCAGGGCCCCGCCCCCCCCTTGCTGCCAGCCACCTGTAAAGGAATAGATCATTATACTTATCCCTGTCCTGTCGCCGCCGCCGCTCTCTGACACCGCGCGCTCCTCCGGCTTCATCCGGCTTCTTCCTGCTGTCGTCATGCATGACGTCATTGTCTGTGCGCCGGAGGAGGAAGCAGGAAGAAGCCGGATGAAGCCGGAGGACCGCGCGGTGTCAGAGAGCGGCGGCGGCGACAGGACAGGCATAAGTATAATGTTCTATTCCTTTACAGGTGGCTGGAAGCAAGGGGGGGCCCTGTATACACCACTGGGGCTCTGTATACACCACTGGGGCCCTGTATACACCACTGGGGCCCTGTATAGACCACTGGGGCCCTGTATACACCACTGGGGCCCTGTATACACCACTGGGGCCCTGTATACACCACTGGGGCCTGTATACACCACTGGGGCTTGTATACACCACTGGGGTCTGTATACACCACTGGGGCCTGTATACCACTGGGGCCTGTATACACCACTGGGGCCTGTATACACCACTGGGGCCTGTATACACCACTGGAGCCTGTATACATCACTGGGGAGGCTGCTGTATACTACTGGGGCTGTTGTATATACTGCTGGGGCCTGTATACACCACTGGGGCCTGTATACCACTGGGGCTGCTGTATATACTGCTGGGGCCTGTATATACCACTGGGGAGGCTGCTGTATATACTGCTGGGGCCTGTATATACCACTGGGGAGGCTGCTGTATACTACTGGGGCTGCTATATATACTGCTGGGGCCTGTATATACAACTGGGGAGGCTGCTGTATACTACCACTGGGGAGGCTGCTGTATACTACCACTGGGGAGGCCTGTATACCACTGGGGGGCCTGTATACCACACTGCTGGGGGCTGTATACCTGTGCTGGGGTCCACCCTCGGCTTATACACGAGTCAATAGGTTTTCCCAGGTTTTGGGGGCAAAGTAGGGGGGTCGGCTTATTCACGGGTCGGCTTATACACGAGTATATACAGTAATACCAAACATAAAAAAAACTTTTTACAATGTCAGAGCATTTCAACAGTAGACGAGGGTCTTTGTCAACTGTATAAAAATGTATGGCATTGTGGCAAATAAGTCTAGGAAATAAGTAGAATCAATGAGCAAGGGCAAAGGTGCAGGAAGGAAATCAATATTAGCATAATGAATAAGCAAAGCCATTACAAGTATGGAAAATCAAAATAATGTATGTATGTGTGCATGTATCCTATCCATGAGCAAAAGACACACTGGCTGCATTTTTTTTATTTTTTTCATTTATAAAAATAAAATAAAAAATCCATGTATTTTTCTTTGAAAGGCACTTTAGATGCTTAGCGGTTTGCATTATGTACCTTCACATTCAGTCATTGGGGTGGATACTTCAGCTGGGATCAGTCACATCAATTCACTTTAGTTGAGAAGGTTTTTAAACTTAGGCACGAGCCCCCCACACACACACATTGTAATATATTGCCGCAGTATTGCTGAAATGGGTTAGGGAGCTGTGTTGATGTCATGACCATGTGACCTTAAAGGCCCCTTTACACGCCGCCACTGTGGCTAGCAACAGGTATCCAACGCACGTGCACGCGCACGTTTTTTAACGGTGGATACCGATCACCGATGCCGCATATACACGCCGCCATTGCGTTGTCAACTGAAGGTATCATTGTTCCCCGGAAGTTCCGACAGATCCTGCGGCTTACTTCCTGTTGAATACCTTCGCTGCTTCACACGCCGCTACCACAAAGGAATATGGGCGTACATCTTTCGCGCCGCTAGTACATAGGCGTAACAGAGTTGTGTATTCCGTGATGCACAAGCGTTGATTGGACAACGCAATAGCGTCATGATTGGCCAGCCTGCGCAGGAAGGCTGGCTAATACATGACGCCATTGCAATTGTGTAGTGTGAATGGTCGGCTCTTTAAATATGGCGCCCTGTGAAGGGACAGTTAATCGTAGCACAGTAGCCCCCACCCATGATCGCTGATGGGGCGTGGTATCCATGACGCTGTGGCACGCCCCTGTGAAATCACTAGGCGACGCAACATCCATGCCTGTGCCCCGTTTAGACGCCACTACCATGGCAATTGTGCCTTTCTGTTGCCTTCGTTTTTTGAGCACAGCTCAGCAACGGGTATCTGAGTCAACTGCAGGACACCGGGAGAACTTCCCTATTTACACGCCGCCATTTCGTAGCAATTTCATGGCAACAGGCATAAATATCCCCAATGCCAGGCAGTTGCTACCTTTCAGTGGTGGTGTGTAAAGGGGCCTTTATGGGTACAGCTAAGGCAACTAGTGCTTCACTTCAGGCCTGCTTACCTCCACCCTTTACCATCACCATCGGTTTTTAACCTATTTTTTGGTACACTTAGAATCTCCAGTGATTTTAATATATTACAATGCAGGGAGGCGTGACTTGATTTAAAAAACTGTATGACTGTGGATTGACGTGACTGATTCCGACTGAATGTGAAGGTAAATAATGCATACACCTAAGCATCTAAAGTGCATTTTTAGGATAAATGCATAGATTTTTTATTTTCATTTTTTAAACTACGTTAGTGATGCACAGTGTATGATTTAAATAACATTGGGGGCGGTTTAAAAACAAAAAAGGCATGACAGGTTCCCTTTAACAGTTGCAGTCAATTGTTGGAGCTACTGATTGGCTGCAGTGGTCACATGACAACCATGCCTGAAAAGAAGTGGAGACTGGGAGGGAAACACATCAGAAAGGAAGAGCATCAGGGGATCAGGAGGTGAGTATATATGACATGCCCCCCAGGGCCTGGGGGGTACTTGGAACTGGACAACAGTTCTTCTGGGGAGTCACAGAGGTCGAGACTCTGCTCTGTGACCCTGGTGGTGTCAATAAAAGTTCGGGGAATAGGGTTTTTGGGGATGATTGTCGTGACGCCACCTACGGTGCTCGGCCAGGGATAACCGATGCTGCAGTTCAGACCTCTGGGGCAGATGACAGTGCAGCCAGATGTTGCAGCTCCCCTTAGGTGGAGCGGGACCCCGGGGTAGTAATTAAAGTCAATGTGTGGATGGTGGTGAAGTTATAGTGCAGAACCATGGATGCCGGAATTTTATGAGGACACAGCAGGAGCAGTTTCACTCATTTATTCACAGTTCTTTAGAAGCCACATCCAGCCGGGTGCTGTTTCTTCGTAACAAAGGGTTCAGCCACTCTAGGGTAGATTGGAAAACACTTCGCCGGCACCCCGTTCTTTGTACCTTTTTCAGGACGTCTCACTTGTGCTGGCTCTCTCCCTCCTGCCCTGCACCTCTTGCTCAGTGTCCTGTGCCAGAGGCCACGGACCCTCCAGGGTGATGCTTTCTCTCGGTCCCCTCTGGGTCTATATGGCCACCTTTGCAGTGGCTGACGTGGCTTTGACTGCTGCCCCTGTAGATACAGCAGCTTCCGGTTCGCTAGCTGAGTGTTTAGTCCACTTCACTAGTCTGGGCCCGGTGACCCTCCCCAGCCCTGGTCCCTCCACTGCCTGCGACCGGCAATGGATGCGAGCCCCACAGGTGGGTTGCTATCTTCCGTGCCTCTAGGACCCCTTCCTTCTCAGGAGCTCCTGCCTCGCTCCCTCTGTCTTCCTTGTCCTGTAATGAGCCTCTCTGCTCCAATTCCCAGGACGCCTTTTCTCACATCTCTCCTGCGACTTCTCTACTCCTCACTCTTCTC
The DNA here is from genome assembly GCA_033576535.1 of Allobates femoralis. Classification (NCBI taxonomy): domain Eukaryota; kingdom Metazoa; phylum Chordata; class Amphibia; order Anura; family Aromobatidae; genus Allobates; species Allobates femoralis. The sequence goes on from JARQOC010000009.1 coordinate 8,206,618, forward strand.
TCTCTCTCCTCATGGTTACTACTCCTCCACTACTTTCTGGTGTGCTTCTCTTACTCTTTCTACTGTCACTCCCTCTAGTGGCTCCCCTTTCTTTAGTTACACCCACCACCATCTCTTAGTCCCATCTCAAGCCAGGGATGGGGGTTTGATCAGTCCCCCCACCTTTCTGATCTGGAGTGACTAGTGGTGCATACGGTTTGTGGGTACCAGGCAGTGTCCCCCTCTTACCTGGGGCTGGGGGTACCACACTTCTGGCTAAGGTGCAGTACCTCTGTGGTGACTGTACCCTCAGGGGCGCCACATATACCATTCCTTTTTTTCCCCATCAGGTGCCATGTATAAGGTTAAAAAAAGAAGTGTAAATGCCTTTTAGCTAATACACTGCAAATAAGGAAAAATAAAAGATAACTGTGAACTGTGAGTGTTTGAACTCAATCCTCAGGTAGTGAGCATGGTAAGAATGAAGACTTAGTGTGCATTCACTTGTCTCTCTATTCATCTAAGAGGTAACATTTCTCCTTGTGGAGAGTGACATGCCTATCATGCCTGTGTAAGGAGGCTTATATGCATGCGCAGTGCGGGTCTTGAAGCTAACAGAGCGGGGCGGGTGTACTACGTCACCCGCTGCCGGAAATGACGCGAATCGCGTCATACAGCCGCACACTGCAGCACCAGGCCAGAATAGGAGAGCGGGGAGGCGCGCATTTGAATGTGAGTTGCAGATCACGCCTATTGAGGCGTGATATTAGGAAGAGGGAGAGCCTGCCAGGGTGACTATGCATACAATAGTCACTCATTAACATCACTAATGAGGTAGTTTAATAACGTTTATCTTCATTTTCAATATATGCATTTAGGAGCTAAAAGGAGTGTAGGGTAAGTGTTACTATGCTCTAGGGACATCTTTTTAATAGCTTAGGAGGTGTTTTGGGGGTAACAGGATCCCTTTAAGTCTTCTCATCCTGGCATGTCACTCTTGATAAGGAAAAGCCTTCCCTGTTATATTCACAGTCTTAGGGTGCTTTCACACTAGCGTTTATTTGAAATCACGGCAGATGTGGTGAAAAAAACGCATCTGCCGCGATTACCGCATACCGGCTGCACCGCGGGTTTTTTCGCGGCCGCACCTGCGGCAAGTGCCAAAACCGCACTTGCCGCAATCCCGCCTATACATTGTATGGGGCTTGCCGCAACCGTGCCGCAACCGTGCCGCAAGTGCATTTTTTTTTCCAGCATCTGCCGCGATTTCAAATAAACGCTAGTGTGAAAGCACCCTTAGACCCTCACCTAGCCAAATCAGATCTCATACTTTGCACTTAGGACCAGAACTACCCCAAAACACAGTGTCTGCAATTTGATATTCAGGTTTGGCTTTTATCCTAAGGCCGGCTTCACACCACAATTTTTTGGTCCGGGGCTGTCCGGCATGGACCAGACAGCCCGAGGTCTGATTTTGTACTAATGTATGCCTATGGTGCCGAATGGGGCTGGATGGTACTGATTTGTCATCTGGCTTAGTCCCTGTCCGGCAGCATCAGGCTGCATTCGATTTTTGTCCCGGACACAAAATCGCAGCTTGCAGGATTTTTGTGTCCGGGGCAAAAATCTGACAAAATCAGATCCTGCCTGATCTGGCTCCCCCTAACATGGGAGACTATGGGCACCAGATCGCACCGGATCCGACAGAAAATCGGATCCAGCTGCCAGACATTGGGTGCTGAAGTTCAGTGGCGGCTGGGGCTGAACTTTAGCACCTGGAGAGCTCCCGGCTGAAATTTCAGAACCGCGGCTAGCTCCCTGCTAGATGAGATTCTGAAATTTCAGGACTGGACAGCGGTATCACTGGACAGACCCGGATCAGATTTAGGCACAGGACAGCGACACCAGCCGCACACTGCCTATTATGGCAGAAAACAGGACTGGAGGGCATATTAACCCTCTGAATCTGTTTTGTCCAGAGATGTCAGGCTGCGTCCGGTGCATCCAGCAAAACACCGGACACAGCCTGACAGCAGAAAAACGTGGTGTGGAGCCAGCCTAAGTCATAAGACAAGGCAGGTTAAAGGGTTGATGTTGACTTTTAGGATTGCTACTTCTATTACAGTAGATGGCACTAGAGTTAAAGTCCTCTTTCACTCTTAAGAGGAATTTGCATATAGATGTTCCAAAAATTGTTGAGCCCGCTTGCGTGGCAATTTTGGCTCTCCTGCTCAAGTGATTAGAAAGAGTCCCACAAACACCGCAACTTTGGTGTTACTGAACAGCTTGCTTCTATTTACAAATATAATGTGAGGTTAAAGAGGACCTGTCACCCCCTGCTGCATGGCAATCTAAATGCAGCACTGAATGCAGCATGACTGCTGCATTCAGGGAAGGGGTCTCCCATGTGTCTGTGTGCTGTGTACCCCGAGATATAACCTTAGGAAAACTCACTGTTAGAAGCCATGATGGCATTCCCTGTGACTGGAGTGAGCTCAATTGACGAGGGCCATTCCCTCCCCCTGCCTCTCTGTGCTGCTTCTGCTGTGCAGCCTCTGCCCTCCTCCTCTCTGTCACTCATCCTGCCGCACACAGCATGCAAATCATGTGTCCTGCCCTGCTGTGTGAACAAAGCATAAACAGCACAGTAGGAGGTGGCACAGAGAGGCAGAGGGGGAGGGAATGGCCCCGGCCAATAGAGCTCAGTTCAGCCACAGGGACTGCCTTCATGGCTTCTAACAGCGAGCTATAGCTCAGGGTACACAGCACATAGACACATGGGGGACCCCTTCCCTGAATGCAGCAGACATGCTGTATTCAGTGCTGCATTTAGATTGCTATGCAGCAGGCGGATGACAGGTCCTCTTTAAACAGACAGTTTATACTAAGACGAAAACCAGTATTAATATATGAAAAAAAAGAATGATCACTATTTACCATCACACTACCATAGACATAATTGACTGCAGGGAATATCTTTTCAATGTCTTTCTGAACTGCACTGAATGCTATAGAGTTATTGCCTACAGCCAGTCACCTCTGTGATCTCTATATCAGAGCGGAGCGTGCTACCGCATGGTGGAGACCGGCTCTTCAGAGATCAGAGGCCACCTATCACCCCCGAACAATTGCATTCACCAGTATGAGTATGTAAAGCTTTAGATGTTATGAGGCATTCTGGAGCCTTTTTTACATCAATAAGCTGGGAATAAATAAATGTATCAGAATAACTGAGCTGAATAAACTGCACTGGAGCAAATGAGGAAGGGACATTACTTATGTACAGGGGTTAGAAACGTTTACTTTCCCGTCTCCAAACATTCTGCTCAATCCTTTAAATCTAATAGATTAAAAAAATGTAAATGATAAATATTTACTTTATTTGGCTTAATTTTATTGAAAGACAATTTCTGCAATTTTCTCATAAAATAGAGCAAGGATTTTAGTAGTAGACTTTCGGAAGTTTAGGGGACTTATTATTTAGGTCATTTATGTTCATTGATCGGTCATTACACCCTTAATGCTGAGCTTGTGGAACCTTCTCCCATTCCCTATGGAAAAGGGAGCCTGTTGTAACGTGTCTGGAAACTCCTAAACCTGAAGACGCCAGCCATATTGTCTAAATGTAGAGGTCATATAATAATGTAGTATGAAGTATTCCTGCTAATGAGATATAAGTGTTATGTAGATGTAGCAGTCAGTTGTGTTATAAAGGTACGGTATGCCAACTTTCTGTTTATATATACTCAAACATATTATGCATATACCATATTATTCGGATTATAAAACTCACTTTTTTCCCCCCAAATTTTGGAGGAAAGTCCAGGGTGCTTCTTATAATCGGAATCTACTAGGGGAGGGGCTGTAAGGGAGGGGGCGGCTTTGGAGAAGTGTTGGGGGTTGGAGTGGGCTGGCAGGGGCTTCAGAGGCAGAGGGAGGTCACTCATTATGCTCATTTAATATGCACTGCATCCCCTTTTCCATCACCTCAGTCGGAGTCTACTAGGGGAGGGGCTGTAAGGGAGGGGGTGGCTTTGGAGAAGTGTTGGGGGCTGCAGCGGGCTGGCAGGGGCTGCAGAGGCAGAGGGAGGTCACTCATTAAGCTCATTTAATATGCACTGCATCCCCCTTTCCATCACCTCAGTCGGAATCTACTAGGGGAGGGGCTGTAAGGGAGGGGGTGGCTTTGGAGAAGTGTTGGGGGCTGGAGCGGGCTGGCAGGGGCTGCAGAGGTCACTCATTATGCTCATTTAATATGCACTGCATCCTCCTGTCCATCACCTCAGTGCTGAAGCCAAGCCATGCTGAGATGTGAGTGAGGGGAGCAGTGCATATTATATGAGCCTGCACTCACCCCCCTATGCTGGATATGGCCCCTCTGTCACTTTATTTGTCCCCTTCTGCCACGCACACACTAAAATAATAAACGCTGTGAACTCACCCTCCGTCGCTCCCTGCTGCCCGCTCAGCAATGTCTTCTTGTGTTTGTGCTTCCAATCATGTGACTGGCACAGCACAGTGATGTCATCACTGTGTGCCCTGGTCACATGATTGGCTGCCCTGGCGACACAGGAGGAACCAGGACGTGAAGTTCGGCAAGCAGGGAGCAACAGAGGGGAGCACCGGAGAGGAAAGTTAACAGCATTTATTATTTTAGTTTGCTTGGCAGCAGGGGGGCATATAGTGTAATGGCGTTGGCCGTAGCCACAATGAGGGGGGCTATGTGCCAGGATAAGGGAGCTATGTGCCAGGTGCGGGGGGGGGAGGTGGGTGGGCGCATGACCAGGACAAGGGGGCATATGCAGTGTGGGGGGCATTTAACAGGATAAAGTGACCATATCCAGGATGAGGGGGGCCATATCCAGGTTGAGGGAGGTCATATGCAGGATGGGGGCATGTACCAGGATAAGGGGGTCATATCCAGGATAAGGAGGCTATATTCAGGATAAAGGAACTACAGTACGTACCAGGATGGGGGGCTATGTACCATATACTGGGAGGAGGAGGGTGATAGGGCATCCGCCATTGACTCTGCTCCCCTCAGCCAGAAGGCGATTTCCCCAGTTGTGCATAATGTGAACCTAGGCATAGGAACTCTTCACTAGGAGTTCCTGTCTTGTCACATTCTAGATAATCTCCCTACTCCTATAGTTTTGGGCCTCACTTGGTTGAAGAAGCATAACCCAGTGATTGACTGGCAGACCAGAGAGGTAGATAGTTTAGTAATTTCTGTGAGGGGAATTGCCTAGGCACTACAATCTCTGCTGTATTGATTACACCTACTCCTGCATCATCAGCTGAGGTGGTTAGGAGCTTACTGGAGAATTTTGGGTAAAACTCAACCTACACCTCAGGTTCATGCCAGGTCTAGACGTCGTCCTATGAATAGAGGACACAGGAAGGCGGTCATTCCTACTGTGCACCCCAAAGAAGGGAGTCCTGGGGTCCAGAAAGATGCCTCTTTTGACCTTCCTAAAACTGTACCAGCTAACTGTAATCGAATGACTGGTAATAAACGTTCAGGTCCAGACCTGAGAGTGGATGATTATGTGTGGGTGATTTCTACACATCTCAGGAGGAGGTGTGTAGCTTGGGCTCCTAGTTCTGGAGTTATTGGTCCGTTTAGGGTCTCGGCCATCTTGAACCCTTTGTTGTACCAACTCAAACTGCCGCCCCGTGCTAAACACCCATTATATCTTCCACATTTTGTCTCGTAGGAGATACGGACCCCTTCTGGTTAAGGCTGTGGTCACAGTGGCCATGCGTTTTGTTTTGTGATTTAACAAAACTCATGCGTTTTTTCATGTCAGCATGAGTTTTGTAAGGTGTGTGATGGCTCTCTGCGTTTTTGGCTGCGTTTTTGAATCTGCATCTAAAAATAGTGCTTGTAGTATTTTTTTGAGCGTTTTGAAAAACGCATGCGTTTTTGTAGAAAACGCATGCGTTTTTATAACATGGGTTCCTATGGGAAACGCATGCAAAAACGCATGTACAATTAGTACCTTTTAGTGCCATTCAAAAACGCATGCGTTTCCCATAGGAGCCCATGTTAAAAAAACGCATGCGTTTTTGGAAATGCATGCGTTTTTTTAACATGGGCTCCTATTGAAAACGCATGCGTTTTTGAATGGCACTAATTGTACATGCGTTTTTGCATGCGTTTTCCATAAGGCCCCTTATTAAAAAACGCATGCGTTTTTGGATATGCTCCAAAAACGCATGGGACAGTCACACATGCTTTTTGGCTATTAGGGCATGCGTTTTTTAACATGGGGGCCTATGGGTGCGTTTTTTACATGCGTTTTTGAAAACGCAGGTCTCCAAAAACGCATGTGAAAAATGCTACTGTGACCCCAGCCTAAGCTTGGTTTTAGAGTTCTGAGGTCTCTCATAGCAGGCGAGGTACTGTCATGTGTTGACTGCCTTGCAATCCGTTAGTGTTGCTGCTGTATTTAAATTGATTTTTTTCCCCTAGCCTATGCTGTTTGCTGCAGCTGCATTTGGAGGAGAGAGTCATAGCATTTGGGTGGAGGTAGAGAGGTGTACCTTAGTATTCCTTAGTAGTCAGATCTCTACTCCTTTAGCCTTAAATATCTTCCATTGGAGAAGACCCTGTTGGACATACCTAGGCTTGGAGAAGACCCTTGTGAACATATATAGGCTCGCACAAGATCGATCTTCCGACAGTGTTCATCCATCACTTCGCCATGGCTCACGATCAAGTTGAAGGCCGATGAATAATAAAAAATTGTGTTTTTACCCATTAATTGAGAATTCTGAGAATGAAAGATTGTTCTCAAAAGAGAAAGAAGCAGATGTTTGTAATAAGATATATTACAAAGTTTCTTATATTTATATGTATTATGAATTTATAAAAAATAAATTAAAATGATGGGTACTCTTTGCTAAAAGAGAAGCAACAATACAGCCGAATGCTTAGAGACCTGCCTAATCCTAAAAATTCCTTTGCTACACAGTCAGATCTAGAAATGTTACAGCAAGAACGCTTGTGTTCAGTGCTGTGTGCCTTCAGAATAGTCTCATCTAAACTGTTATTACATTGAAGAGGTTAATGCACAAGAGTTGTGTAACTTTGGGAAAAGATGTCACTTCCTGAGCGCAGACAAGAGTTGACATTAGTTTCCGATCGATGTTGGTTTTCATGGTGTGATTATTTTGCTCTTTGCTCCCATTAATACAATTGCAGTATTGACCATAACATAATTACACAGGAAAATGCTTTCTTGAAGATGGTCGGCTCCAGACATGAAGATCCGTAATAAGCTGCTGTCACAGCGACATTGTATTATGTTCGATTGAAAACTAGATAAAGCTGATGACGCTTCGGTGTGATGAATTAACAAGTTTGTAGATATTTTATACTGTGAAATGATGAGTAGAATAACATAGGTAGATAAAGAACATATGAAACAGTATTGATCGTTTTTTTTGTGACATCATATTTAATAAATATATGTTGGTCCGTATACAATATATACACATTAATGTCTGGCACGAAGGAGATTTATGGTACATCCTTAAAGCAAATCAGTCGGCAGGTTTTTGCGCTGTAAACTGAGGACAGCATGCTGTTAGGGTTAAAAAAAACCAAAAAAATAACTGTGCTTCTCTTATCATTGTGTGTGCTATTGTTTAGATCAGGGGTCTCAAACTCATCTGGGTTGGTGGGTCGCACATAGAAAAACATTTATAGCGGGGGGCCGCATCCCTTGTAGCACTAAGTGATATTTTTAGTAATACCAGAATTTTTTGCTCAATGTAGTAAAGTACGAATCGTCACCCCCTTCTTGTAGTAATGTCCCCATTTTGTAGTAATGTCCTTTTCTACTGATGTCCCCCATCCTGATCCCCTTTTCTACTGATGTCCCCCATCCTGATCCCCTTTTCTAGTGATGTTCCCCATCCTGATCCCCTTTTCTAGTAATGTCCCCCATCCTGATCCCCCTTAGTAGTGATGTCTCCCATCCCGATCCCCTTTAGTAGTGATGTCCCCATCCTGGACCCATTTTGTAGTGATGTCCCCATCCTGGATCCCTTTTGTAGTGATGTCCTCCATCCCAATCCCCTTTAGTAGTGATGTCCCTCATCCCGGTTCCCTTTTGTAGTGATGTCCCCATCGTGATCCCCTTTTCTAGTAATGTCTCCCATCCTGATCCCCTTTAGTAGTGATGTCCCCCATCCTGGACCCATTTTGTAGTGATGTCCCCATCCTGGATCCCTTTTATAGTGATGTCCTCCATCCCAATCCCCTTTAGTAGTGATGTCCCTCATCCCGGTTCCCTTTAGTAGTGATATCCCCCATCCTGATCCCCTTTTCTAGTAATGTCTCCCATCCTGATCCCCCTTAGTAGTGATGTCCCCCATCCTGATCCCCCTTTTCTAGTAATGTCCCCCATCCTGATCCCCCTTAGTAGTGATGTCCCCCTTCCTGATCCCCTTTAGTAGAGATGTACCCCATCCTGGACCCCTTTTGTAGTAAGGTCCCGCATCCTGGTCCCCTTTTGTACTGATGTTTCCCATCCTGATCCCCTTTTCTAGGTATGTCCCCCATCCTGATCTACTTTTATAATGATGCCCCCATCCTGTATTACCTTCTTTTTACACACTCACATACACATTAATTCACATTCACACACACCCTCACACACATATCCCCCCCACACACACACAGACTCTGTCACACACACTCACACACTCTCATACACACACTGAAACTCACACACACTTTTTTTATACACATATCCTCACTCACGAACGCACACCCTCACACACTAACCCTCATAGACACACCCTCACACACATACTCACACACACCCTCTCACACACACTCACACTTTTCTCACTTTAATGATGCATCGTTCCAGTGCAGGGGGCCGCCGCGGACCCCGTTCTGCTGCCTTCCGGCCTCCGCTGTGCTATGACTTCTTCTAGCCACTGCTCAGACAAGCTCTGTTGCTCAGCAAGATCAATGTAATCTGCCATCCAGAGGCCCGCATGTGACGTCATATTCTGCCATCAGCTGCGGGCCTCTCATTGGATAGCAGCTTGCATTGATCTTGCTGAGTGGCAGAGCTTGTTAGTGCCACGGACGGAAGTCATCACACAGTGGGGACTGCAGCGGTCCCCTGCACTGGGGCAATGCATCATTAAGTTGTCCAAGGTGCCTCGGGCCGCATAGTGAAGCCCCAGGGGCCGCATGCGGCCCTCGGGCCGCGTGTTTGAGACCCCTGGTTTAGATAGTCTAAAGGATTTTTTATCCTGTGATTAATGTGGAGCCGCTGCAGACCGGTGGCCACAGTAAGGCACTGCAGTTGGGACTGGCAAGTCGGCCACCCCACACCAACACCCAACACATCTCCCAATCCCTAGACCTAGTACTCCATGTCAGGGAAAGGATAGTGGGGGGAGCTGAGTGGTGGGTGGATAGTTAGTGAGAGGAGAACCCGGTGAGGGGTGTGGAAACTAACACACAAAACCAGAGCACACAAGACAACAACAGGAAGTGAGAAGTAGGAAACAGGAGAGAAGAGAGCAGATCTGAAACCAGTGAGCAACACTAGGCTGGAGCCACCCAGACCCGGCAGCCAATGCCTCCATGGCCAGCCTGGGTCCAAGACAGCAGACCGGAGCAGGACTGATGGGGTCTAAGGTGTGTCTGGGCGAACAGGTATACCAAGGGACCGAGTCGCCAGCCAGGGTGCCGCGCCTTGTAGATGTGGCTGGACGCTTTATGCCTCGGGCCATAAATTAACCGGCAGGATAAGGGGACTTTATGCCCGACACCCAACCTCCGGTGCAGTGAAGACCCGTAACAGTAAAAGCCGGTGAAACTGAGTTCTGGTGTGAGATTGACATTTGTACTTTGAGCAGGCTGTGAAAGGCTACCTGCACCTGTGGAGCCGCCGACTAACTGGCTGTGCGGGCGGAGACAGCCTGCCTGAGGAGAAGACGCTAAACTCCGCCGGGAGCGGGAGAGGGTTGGCTGCTCTCAACTCATATACTGGCTCTGGGGAAACACTAGCCCTGCCCATGGAGGGCTTGTCACCCCTGCTGCCCACTATCATCATCCCCGGGTCTGTGAGAGGCAGCGGTGGCACATGTTGGCCACAAAGTACAGGTGGCATCACAAACTACTTTTACAGACTTTACACTGTGTGCAGAATTATTAGGCAAGTGTATATTAAAGGATTATTTTTATTATTGATCAACAACTATGTTCTCAAACAACCCAAAAGGCTCATAAATATCAAAGCTTAATATTTTTGGAAGTTGTAGTGGGTTTTTTAGATTTGGCTATCTTAGGAGGAGATCTGTTTGTGCAGGCAACTATTACTGTGCAGAATTATTAGGCAACTTAATGAAAATATATTCCCATCTCACTTGTTTATTTTCACAAGGTAAACCAATATAACTGCACAAAATGTAGAAAAAAACATTTCTGACCTGCAAAAACAAAACCCAAAAAAATAGTGTCCAATATAGCCACCTTTCTTTATGATGACACTCAGCAGCCTCCATCCATAGATTCTGTCAGTTGCTTCATCTGTTTACGATGAACATTGCGTGCAGCAGCCACCACAGCCTCCCAGACACTGTTCCCAGAGGTGTACTGTTTTCCCTCCCTGTAGATCTCACATTTTAGAAGGAACCACAGGTTCTCTATGGGGTTCAGATCAGGTGAACAAGGGGGCCATATCATTATTTTTTCTACTTTTAGACCTTTACTGGCCAGCCACGCTGTGAAGTAGTTAGATGCATGTGATAAAGCATTGTGCTGCATGAAAATCATGTTTTTCTTGCACGATACCGACTTCTTACTGTACCACTGCTTGAAGAAGTTGTCTTCCAGAATCTGGCAGCAGGTCGGGGAGTTGAGCTTCACTCCATCCTCAACCCGAAAAGGTCATACAAGTTCATCTTTGATGATACCAGCCCATACCAGTACCCCACCTCCACCTTGCTGGCGTCTGAGTCGGAGTGGAGCACTCTGCCCTTTACTGATCCAGCCTCTGGTCCATCCAACTGGCCAATCAAGAATCACTCTCACGTCAGTTCCTAAAACCTTTGAAAAATCAGTCTTAAGATATTTCTTGGCCCAGTCTTGACGTTTTATCCTATGTTTCTTGTTCAAAGGTGGTAATTTTTCAGCCTTCCTTACCTTGGCCATGTACCTGAGTATAGCACACCTTGTGCTTTGTGATACTCCAGTAACGTTGCAGCTCTGAAATATGGCAAAACTGGTGGCAAATGGCATCTTGGCAGCTTCATGCTTGATTTTGCTCAATTCATGGGTAGTTATTTTGCGCCTTTTTTGCCCATCACGCTTCTTGCGACACTGTTGGCTATTTGCCATGAAACGCTTGATTGTTCGGTGATAACGCTTCAAAAGTTTGGCAATTTCAAGACTGCTGCATCCCTCTGCAAGACATCTCACAATTTTGGACTTTTCAGAGCTCGGCAAATCTCTCTTCTGACCCATTTTGCCTAAGGAAAGGCATTTGCCTAATAATTAAGCACACCTTATATAGAGTCTTGATGTCATTACACCACACCCCTCCTCATTACAGAGATGCACATCACCTGATTTACTTAATTGGTAAATCTTAAAAATTAAAAAACCTCTAAAAGCACTGTTCCAAATTATTAGGCACAATAGAGTTTCTAAACATTTGATATGTTTTAAAGAACTGAAAATGCTCATTTGTTGAATTTGCAGCATTAGCAGGTCACATTCACTGAAATAAAAAGCTATTTAACTCCAAAACATCATAACAGGCCAAGTTACATGTTAACATAGGAACCCTTCTTTGATATCACCTTCACAATTCTTGCATCCATTGAACTTGTGAGTTTCTGGAGAGTTTCTGCTTGTATTTCTTTGCATGATGTCAGAATAGCCTCCCAGAGCTGCTATTTTGATGTGAACTGCCTCCCACCCTCATAGATCTTTTGCTTGATTATACTCCTAAGGTTCTCTATAGGGTTGAGGTCAGGGGAAGATGGTGGCCACACCATGAGTTTATCTCCTTTTATGCCCATAGCAGCCAATGACACAGAGGTATTCTTTGCAGCATGAGATGGTGCATGGTTATGCATGAAGATGATTTTGCTCCTGAAGGCACATTTTTGCTTTTTGTACCATGGAAGAAAGTTCTCAGTCAGAAACTCAATATACTTTACAGAGGTCATTTTCACACCTTTCACACCCAAATGGGAAAATAAACCGTCAGTCCAGTAACTTCTCTAAGTTTTTTGATTTTAGTCCAAATGCTATGCATAAGGCACAGTGTGGGGAACCTCATACCCAACCTCTGAGATGCCAGGAAATAAATCCAGGGATTAGGCAGAGCGATCCCCCCTTCCTCTTTGGGCCGCTGCAGAGTTTCTAATTGTTTCCCGGGCTGATGTCCCCCCCATAACAAATATCGGAATAAAGAACTAAATCACTGGAATAAACCTCAAGGGAGCCACATCAGTGAATTATGTAGCACATACAGACATTTGGGCATGAGTACCATCCTTGACCGATTCGTCCTACCCACCACCGAGAGACGCAGCTTGCACCATGTTTGGGACTTTTCTTTTAATTTAACTAGGAGTGGAAAAACATTCAGTCTCACATAATCCGCTACTGGTAAGGCAACCTGAATACCTAAATATCTGAATTGGTCTAAAATTCTAAGTCCAGGACATCCCACCTCGCCCACTTCTCCCACCCCACTTCTATCTACAAAGATGAGATTAGATTTATCCCAGTTTATTTTTAGCCCGGACATTCTCCCAAACTGCTCAATAATAGTCACCGCCTGGTTCAAGGACTTCCAGGGATCCTGGAGAAACAATAGGACATCATCAGTATAAAGTGCAATCTTTTCCTCCACCGATCTGAATTCAATTTTTTTTACCATATGGACCATACGAATATGAGCGGCAAGTGGCTCAATAGCAAGAGCAAACAACAAGGAAGAGAGGGGGCACCCTTGCCGGGTCCCTGTACTAAGGTCAAATCTATCTGACCTCTCTCCGTTCACCCTTATTCATGCTCTTGGTTAGGAATAAAGCCATTTTACCCAAGAAACAAAGACCAGTCTGAAGCCCATTTTCCTAAGCACCATCCACAAATAGTCCCACTCCACAATGTCAAACACCTTATAAGCTTGTAAGGAGGCTACTACCCTGCTTCCTGCATTATCTGCTGGAGTTGAATATTTAAAAACTGTCTTCATAAGTTAATGGCTGTCGATTTAATCAGCATAAACCCAGACTGGTCCGGATGTATCACGGCAGTAAGTCTGTTCACCATAACTTTGGCTAATAATTTGGCATCCACAGACAGTAGTGAAATGGGCCTACAAGAGTCTAACGTATTTAGCCTCTTTAGGCAACAATTGTTGCCTCACTCATAGACTCTGATAGCCACCCCTCCCCCAAGGACTACAGGAAAACCTTCCTCAGTCTAGGTAGCACTAGGTCCTTAAACTGTTTGTAGACATCCACCGGTAGACCCTCAGCCCCTGGGGCCTTATCATTGTCCATGGAAGCCAAAGCCTCTTCTAACTCTTCCACCAATAGTTGTGCTTCCAGGCTATTCACATCCTCCTCATTAAGCTGTGGCAGCCTCACTTCTCCCAGAAAACTCATCCCGAGAGACTGATAGCTTAGACATATATAGGTCTCCATAAAACTTCCTAAAGATTTTAAGAATACCATTCATATCTGCAACCAAATTGTCTCCAAAAATAATTTAGAGTCTCAGCCTAATATAACGGGACACACTAAGTCCAGGACTGTGCCAACATCTGAGACAGCTGCCTAACTGGAATCACCAACCAGGAACTGATTGAAACTCCAGATTGACTCCTGTCAGTACAGGTTCCCAGTAGGACAGTAGCATCCCATCCTCATAGCCCTTGCACTCTGCAACTACACGGTCTCCTCACCATGTGCTCTACCAGGAAGAGGGGACTTACAGGTCATCGGAGACATGTGACCAGGGAAGAGTCTCACTATAACAGATGTCAGAAACCCATGGGAGGTATGTTGTTAGCTAGACCCAGCCATCACTTTCTTTCTAACCCTTAAATCCAGCCCTAAACACTATAAAAACTTGTGGAACAACCAGCTCCAGCAAAACACCTGGATTGAGATTGCAGCAGACCTCTGCCTGTGCGACAATACCGATCACTCAATATAACCAGTCGCTTACTCACGCTGTTTTGACCAAGAAGTAGAGAGAGACCATCGGGAGTCTTGGAAGCATCAGAATGGAGCTTAAAAGGCAATATCCAGGACTTAAAAAAAACTACCTAAGCACTAACCTTGCTACAGTAACTACAATAGGTGCAGGGGTTGCGATCGCTCCAGGGCCTTGCAGACTAGGGGGGGGGGGGGGGGGGCCCAAAAGTCCCTTTGGCCCATAGAAAAAGACTAATACTATTAATGATTTGCAATAATTGGGGGCCCCATCGGAGCTTTCGCATCGGGGCCCCTGGCCCTGAAGTTACGCCACTGGTGCCATTCATAGCCCGCTGACCGCTATCTAATGGGGGAGCCAGCTGAATACTTGGTAAAGTTATTTCTTCTAGACCATCTCTGACCTTTATTTTCTAGGTGGTCACCAAACATGATTTGTACCTTGGTTGTACCCATGTGTGAAGAGGACCCTGCTTCATTCCTTTTTTAATTTAATTTGTATTCCCCAGTGCTCAATTCGTATGACGGAAACCCTTAACATGATATACTACTCCATGAGATTGAGCGAGTACATTAGCAGCATGCTGACTTGATAGAAGAAACACATTTCCGCACTTTGCTGATGCACCAATTTTAAACTTAGAGAAGGAAAATCTAAGAAAGGCTCAAGGCTTTCTGACACCTACACAGGACGCAAGAAATAAATGCATTGTTTGTAGCTCAGATTTTACCTATCATGGAAAGTGCAGATGGCACAAATTTTACGTTCGTTGGGAGATTTTTCATGGCGCAGTCAGCAGAAGAGCTATCAATATTGAGCACCTTTGCTTCTTAATAGACTCCTTTGGGCGCATGCCCTGGCCTATGTGGATTTTAGCAAAGCTGTACATTTCTTTATCCACACATATAGATCTTTAACTCTGTTATTAGCATTCAGGTGCCTTCTCTCCGGAGAAAGAGCAAAAGGTTTGGACGCGGTGAAGTGGAATGAAGCAAGTTGGAAAGATTACAGAATAGCAGCAACTTAACCCCTTTTCTTAAATCCTCCGACGCGGCTTAGACACCAATTACTAAAAAAGTAGCAATTTCACGTTTGTATGTCAGAGGTTCTCCATTGTGCGCCAGAGGCGACAAAGTTCGCGGCTCGGTAATATCGGTCTCCAAGCATTCCCGTCATTAGAAACTATCCATCCTAATTACTGTATAGACCGTACCTGGGGTGATAAAAAGATATTCATATAACCCAAGTAAGATCACCAAAGAATGCTGGGAGATTTCAGCTCTAAAGAATGTAAAATTAATAATGAATATTTGGTCTTTAACCCCTCCCAATTTTCCATTATTGCCATTTTTTCATTTTTCCCATCCCTTCTTCCAAAAGCCATAACTTTCTTATTTTTGCATCAATGTAGACAGATTAGGGCTTTTTATTTGCGAGACGACTTGTTGTTTTGAATGACATCATTTATTTTATCATACAGTGTGCTTGGAAATGGAAAAAAAATCCAAATGTGGTCAAATTGCATAAAAAATGCAATTACACAATTGTTATTTAGTTTTTATTCACCATGTTCACTATATGGTAAAACAGACATGTCGGTATGATTCTCCAGGTCAGTACGGGTTTGTAGATACCAAACATGAATAGTTTTCTTTCAATTTAAGTAGTGAAGAAAATTCTGAATTTGGAAAAAAAAAACAAAAAAAAAAAACTTTTGGCGCCATTTTCCTAGAACCGTAACGTTTATTTTTTGGGATCTCGGGCTGTGATGGCTTGTTTTTTGCACTAGAGATTACATCATTTTTACAGCTGTTGATTAATGAGATGTTTTGGTCCCTTATTGTATTTTATTGTAATGTTTTGGCTACCCAAAAAAACGTAATTATTGCGCTTTATTTTCCTTTACGTTGTTAGTCGACAGGATTTATTTCTTTTATATTTTGATAGATTAGACACAGCAATACTAAATGTGCATTTTGAATTTTTTTCTAATTTTTTTCATTTTCATTGAGGCACAAGGGAGTGATTTGCACCCGTGTTTTTTTTTTTTCTTCAAATCTTTTAAAACCCTTTTTTTTTACACTTTTTATTGTATTTACTGGGCCCTCTTAAAGCTGCAATTTTCCGATCACTTTTTGGAGTTTATCCACTGCAAAATAGATTTTTTTTTGAAAAATGTAACAATGCAAATTAGAATTTTAAAAGATTTTTCATCTATAGTATACAAATATTATATTCCCCTGTCCGTGGCCCTCATCTGGATTCTTAAAGGAAATCTGTGAGCAGGTTTTTGCCATGTAGTGAGCACAGCATGATGTAGGAGCGGAGACCCTGATTACAGCGATGCATCACTTCCTATGCTTTGTTTTGCTATTTCAATACAATCATTGCTTTATAAGCAGGAGATTATCACTGTAGGGCAACTGCCCTTGTGTCTCCTCATTCAAGCCCACCCACAACACTGATTAGCAGCGTTACTATACAGAGCACGTGGTCAAAGTTATACTAATATCCAGTCAACTAGCACATTCAGCAAGCGTCTAATCCAACTAATGTGTAAAAAGGAAAGATACAGAAAATCGTTTGTTCCGACAGCTGTGGGGATGTTTAACAAATGTATAAGTGTAAAGCGTCCCAAGACTATGTGAAGTTCTATGTGTATGGGGGGAATAGGTGAGGTACATGTACCAGTCTACCCGCATTTGCTGTCCATATAGACTTATTTTGTAAAGTGTGAAATGTTCTTGATCTTTGTTCTGCTGCTGTAATACTGTAATTTCCTCCGGGATCAATAAAGTTTATCTTATCTTATCTTATCTAATGAGCTCCGATAGATGAGCAGCAAAGAAAACTGACTCCATGCTGCTAATAAAAAACGGACTTGTTTCCATGAGAATCACTTGGGCACAAATGATTCCCATTCCTTGTCAAAACACGGAGGTGTAAAGGTTCCTTTTTTTAATTAGTATGCCGTTAAATGGGTCTCCGCTAGGTGTCAAGTGGACACCATACGTCTTGGAGACACGGTCGTATGAGGATGACCTCAGAACCTCAGTGATACCTCCTTGGATTCATGGTCTGTTAAAATTCAATGTTTCTATTGTATAGATATTATAGATGATATCTTATAATATACATAGATGTTATGTATCTATTCTTGTTGCAACGATTCACTTTTGTGCTTCCTTCCTCCTGGTCCAATTCACTTTGACCCTCCAATCAGTTTAATTTAACCCTACGTTCAACCTTACCGCTGGGTTCAGAGTTTACGGAAGTGCCCGGGAATGATGGACGGATTATCATGTAAATGTGAAGGGAGTCGGAGAGAAAAGTAAATTGTGTTTCCAACAGGAATCATATTTAGACTAAATAGTTTAGGTAAGACTCATTTTAATCTGAAAGCTGGGTAGCGGTGTGGAACGTCTTTCCAATGCCAGACTTCCTTTGACATACTTCAAGGCGTTCAGCTGTGATAATTCTCCAAACCTTTAGCACGATAAGAAAATGAATGTCACACAAAAAGTTCAATGTTACTTAGATCACGCACTGTGCATCACTAACTGGTTTAAAAAAAAATGTAAAAAATCCTTGTATTTATCATAAAAAAGCACTTTAGATGCTTATATGTTTTATTCTTTACCTGCACAAACATTCAGTCATGCAGTTTTGTAAATGTAGTTATGCCCCCCCCTGCATTGTAATCTATTGACATCACTAAGGATCTGCAGAATTCACATGTTGTGGAAGGACCTGTGGTGATGTCACAGCTCTAACCATAATGGGCAAAGCCAAGCCTACATTTCCTTCATGTCAGGCCTGTCTAGCTCCGCCCATTATGATCACATGGTCGTGACATTACCATGGGTCCTTTTACGGCTTATGTAAATTTCTGAAGGTCCTTAAGTGATAGTAATATATTACAATGCGGGGGTGTGTGACTATGTATAAAAATCTGATTGACGATTGACGATTGACGTGACTGATACAGATGCATCTCAATGATTAAAAATATTATCAAAAAGTAAATTATTTTCAGTAATTCAATACATAAAGTGACACACATATATTATATAGAGTCATTACACACAGAGGGATCTATTGCAAGTGTTTAGTTATGTAAATGTTGATGATTATGGCTTACAGCAAATTAAAACCCAAAGGCTATTATCTCAGAACATTAAAGTAGGACAGATGTAGGGTTAAAAACAGCGCTGACATCAATGGGTGAATAGAATATTGGTTTATTAGTCAACACGTTTCAGGCCTCCCTGAAATGTAAGGGGCCAGGGAGCCCTTAAACAACTAATAAATCAATATTATATTCACCTTTTGCTGTCTAATGGAATATGGCAGCGCGGTTTTTACCCCTTCATCCTCCTTCCTCTATATGCACCACGCTAGAGACTGCAGCAGCCGTGATCTGCTTTTATAGTGGTTGTGACTCTCACAACCACACAAGGTGAAGCCTCTGATACCTATTTCGGTCATATTTTATCTCTGAGACTCTTCATCCTCCCTACTTTAATATTATAAGACTAGATGGTGGCCCAATTCTAACGCATTGGGTATTCTAGAATACCTTGTAAACTGGAGTGAACTACGTCACACTGACTGACAGCCTTATAGACAGGAGTTTAGTTCGTCACACTGACTGACAGCCTTGTAGACAGGAGTGAAGTGTGTCACTCTAACTGACAGCCTTGTAAACAGGAGTGAAGTTTGTCATACTGATTGACAGTCTTGTAGACAGGAGTGAAGTTCGTCACAATGACTGACAGCCTTATATACAGGAGTGAAGTTCATCACACTGACTGACAGCCTTGTAGACAGGAGTAAAGTTCGTGACACTGACTGACAGCCTTGTAGACAGGAGTGAAGTTCATCACACTGACTGACAGCCTTGTAGATAGGAGTGAAAAAGAGGGGAGGGGGACAAGAGGCGCAATAGTGCCCTTATCACTAAGACACTAACTTTCAGCGGTGAAAAGGAAAAATCCACTCACCTATTCCAGTTGTGTGGCCCACAACTGGCTTAAGAGCATGTAGGATAATATCCTGATGGCTGCTGCTGGACCTCCACCGTTTCCACGAACACGTGGTTAAAGCAGAAAATTCAGGGGAAGAAGGTGTACTCCGGTCCGCGCTGCCCGACTCATCAAAGAAAACCCAAGACGAAGTTCTGATCCAATCCTCCTTTATTTTCCTCCTACGCGTTTCAGTGCCCACCAGATCCCTGATGAAGGTGCCAGGTGGGCACTGAAACGCGTAGGAGGAAAATAAAGGAGGATTGGATCAGAACTTCGTCTTGGGTTTTCTTTGATGAGTCGGGCAGCGCGGACCGGAGTACACCTTCTTCCCCTGAATTTTTGTAGATAGGAGTGAACTGCGTCACACTGACTGACAGCCTTGTACACAGGATTGAACTGCGTCATGCTGACTGACAGCCTTATAGACAGGAGTGAAGTTCGTCACACTGACTGACAGACCTTGTAGACAGGAGTGAAGTGTGTCACATTGACTAACAGACCTTATAGACAGGAGTAAACTGCGTCACACTGACTGACAGACCTTATAGACAGGAGTAAGGAGTGAGGATGAGGAGGCTGTAAGGATGGGGAGGCTGTGAGGATAGAGGATGCTATATGAGGATGGAGGAGACTGTGAGGATGGGGAGGCTTTGAGTAAGCTGTGAAGATGGGAGAGGATTTGAGGATAGGAGAGGCTGCAAGGATGGAGGAGGCTGAGGGGAAGGACGAGGCTGTGAGGATGGAGGAGGCTGTAGGGATATAGAGGCTGAGGATGGAGAAGGCTGAAGGGATGGAGGAGGCTGAGGGGATGGAGGAGGCTGTGAGGATGGGTAGGCTGTGAGGATGGGTAGGCTGTGAGGATGAGGAGGCAGTGAGGATGGAGGAGGCAGTGAGGATGGAGGAGGCTGTGAGGATACAGGAGGCTGTGACGATGGAGAAGGCTGTGAGGATAAAGGAGGCTATGAGGATGGAGGAGGCTGTAAGGATGGGGAGGCTGTGAGGATGGGTAGGCTGAGGGATGGAGGAGGTTGAGGGATGGGGAGGCTGTGAGGATGGGGAGGCTGTGAGGATGGAGAGAGGCTGTGAGGATGGGGAGGCTGTGAGGAAAGGGAAGCTGATGGGATGGAGGAGGCTGTGAGGATGGGGAGGCTGTGAGGATGGGGAAGCTGAGGGGATGGAGGAGGCTGAGGGGATGGAGGAGGCTGAGGGGATGGAGGAGGCAGAGGGGATGGAAAGGCTGCAAGGATGGGGAGGCTGAGGGGATGGAGGAGGCAGAGGGGATGGAGGAGGTGCAAGGATGGGGAGGCTGTGAGGATGGGAGGCTGTGAGGATGGAGACGGCTGGAGGATGGGGAGGCTGTGAGGATGGGAGGGGTGTGAGAATGGGGGTAGGCGTGAGGGTTGGAGGAGAGCTGTGAGGATGGAGGAGGCTATGAGGATGGAGGAGGCTGAGGGGATGGAGGAGGCTGAGGGGATGGGGAGGCTGTGAGGTGGAGGAGGCTGTAAGGATGGAGGAGGCTGTGAGGATGGGGAGGCTGAGAGGATGGAGGAGGCAGTGAGGAGCCCGCATGCTGCAGGGACACTCACCATGGCTCCATTGTGTCGTTTGCCTGGAGGAGATGGAGGAGGCTGTGAGGAGCCCACACGCTGCAGGGACACTCACCGCGGCTCCATCGCATCATCTGCCTGCTCGGTGGTTCCGGCGGCCGCGCACTTTTCGGGCAGGTAGACGCAGCCGCGGGCGGATGCTTGTATCCCGGCGATAGCGGCGCCAATGTGCCGCTGTCGCCGGTTTCAGCTTGGCACGCATTTTGAATGCGCGTGGCTGCTTTGCATATTCCTCGCTCATTGGTGGCTGCTGCCGACCAATGAGCACCCTGCTGCTGGCGCGCGATTTCCGTGACAGACAGAGAACCTTAGACGATTATATAGTAGATAATGACCTTTGAAGCTTTCATTGGCTGTAATCCATAATCAGAAACATTAACAGAAATAAACTCTTGAAATAGATCCCTCTGTGTGTAATGACTCTACATAATAGATGTGTGTCACTTTATGTATTAAATTACTGAAATAAATTAACTTTTTGATGATATTCTAATTCATTGAGATGCACTAGTATCATCTGATGTATCCGCCACTATGACTGTTTGTGCAGGTAAATAATGCAAACACCTAAGCATCTAAAGTGCTTTTTTATGATAAATACATGTATTTTCTTTAAACCAGGTTAGTGATGCACCGTGCATGATCTAAGTAACACTGGGGGCAGTTTAAAAACAAAAATTGACATGACAGGTTCGGGTTCCCTTTAAACAATGATGATTTATCCTTAGGACAAGTCATCAATGTCTGATCAGGCAGGGTCTGACGCCCGGCACACCCGGTGATCAGCTGTTCTCGGTGCTGGAGCATCAGGTGGCCACAAATACTGAGTTCCAGAGTTGTTGCGTCGTGTGATAGTGGCGGCGGCTGGGTAGACTTAATAGTTGTTTCAGAACTGAACATTTCCGGCCACCGGCTGCCACTGCCGGCATACTTGTTTTTCTTACTTATGTCTTTTATATGGTTCGGGTATTCTACATTTAGGACTCTAATTAAAATATTGTTAAACACTGGAGCTAGTCAAAGGGGACTTTGACTAGTGAGGAGTACTTCAACCAGGAAGACGGCGAAAAAGACAAGGTACCGTGCAGAGTATACCCAAACACTGGCATTGAAATCGAATAGTATATAGAATGGAGCAATGCATAATATGACTACATCCAGGAGGGCTATAATATGAACACCATACACCACCTTATAAAAGGGAGTTCCTTAATTGTGACATACACTAGTAGTGTCTGTGCGCAAGCGAAATTGCAGAAGGATATTCATGTTTGTACAGATTGTCTTCAGCTCAATACCACTAGCAGCGTTTTTTTTTTTGCGGTGCTGCAAGTGCTGCAAGTGCCGGATTCGGCAATACCGCACTTGGCGCACCTGACTGCAAGTACCATAGAGAATGAATGGGGCTGGCCGGCTCAGTGCCACAAGTTAGCCGTTACGTAGCAGATCCAGCAGATGCAGCAACATCTGCTGGATCTGCTGGGAATGACACTTAACCGAAAATGTGAAAGCAGCCTAAGCGGCATCGGCACATGCGCAGATTTAATTTTTTTCATCATCTGTGCACCCGCCCCTGCCACTCATACTATCCCTTTAAAAACATAAAACTTTTGGAGTTCAGTCCAGTATATCTTCTAAAATAGCGGTATTAAGCTGAAGACAATCTGTACAGACATGAATATCCTTCTGCAATTTCATTTGTGCACAACCAATACTTCTATGTCTTTATGATGCATTAAGCCACTAAGAGGTACCATGTTCTCCTCTAGAATCTATAAGTTTAGGTTGGGAATACCTTAAGAAACACTTTACATGCTTCATTAAATGTCATTTGTTCATGGATTAATAATCAGAAAAATCCAATTTCTCCATGTAAAAATGTAAATCACTCAAGGTACCGTCACACAGGGACATATCGCCGGCGATGTTGCCGGCGATCGCGGGAGCGCGCATCCCTGACAACATCGCCGGGGAGCTGTTAGACGGAGCAACTTACCGGCGATGTCGCCGGCTAGTTGCCGCGGCTATCGCTCGCTGAGTTGCCCAGCAACCCAGCGAGTGATAACCCGCTATGTTGGAGATAGCGGAATCGCCCGTAACATTGCGGGTTGCCGCGTTACACAGGGCGATCAGGCATGATCGCCTGAGCAACATCGCCAGATTTCCCAACATTGTTGGAAACCTGGTGATATTACTCAGGCGATTCATCGCCTGATTATCGCCCTGTCACACGCGGCAATTCGCCGGCGATGTCGCCGCAACCTGGCCACGCCCCTCAGTTGCCGGCAACATCGCCGGCGATATCTCCCCGTGTGACGGGCCCTTTAGATGCACAATATAGGCTACTGCAGGTTATGGGTCCTCAGCATTATTAGGGACCAATAAGCATAAAGTGTAAGGCAAAACTGCATAAAGGAAACAAAAAGAATCAACGGAGGTTTAGAATTCTAATATAACAATGTGTATCTTATGGACTGAGGATCAAAAGTCCTCCTAAATTAATCCAGTGTATTTGAATCATTTATTTTTCCACCTACATGGCAATAGAGCTTTCATTCGTGATGGGGCAATTCATCATATACTTGCAGTTTCTTCATACTTTTGAAAGACGACATTTTAGTAAATGCAGAACTTGATCATATGTACAGACTGACCATCTGAAAGTAGTTTACTATATTGGAGCCATAATAAAAGGTTTTACTTAATGTCTTATTAAAAGGCAACCTGTAACCATTTTGTTTTGCTTATTAACTATGCCCATTACTTTTAAGATCATGTGATCAGAGCAACTGGTATAGCTCCAGAAAATGGCGCTTCTATAAATGCGCCATATTCTGGGGCAGCTGAGGGCTGGAATTCACAGCAGGGGTGGCAGAACACTTAGACTTACCCATGGTGAGGATTCCAGCCCCAGCTGCCTAGTTGTACCATGGCTGGCAACCAAAATTACAGCTAACTTGACACCCAATTTATCAATTATTTATTTATTCTTATGGTAATCTGACGTCAGTTTGCTTGCCATACTAACAACCAATTGTAGATGCCGGTAGAGAGAGTGGGTGGTACTAAATCTGACTATAAGCAATCAAGAGGTAGGAAGTAGTGACTTTCATGAGCGGGCACGGAAGCACAGTGACAGCGGCGCTGAAGCTTGATGAGTAATATTTTGGGAAGCTAATGTCTATGTGAAATCGTCGCACCCCCAGGGGCTGGGGTACTCAGAGCCAGACCGTTTTGTCTCTGGGGTGCCAAGGTAGCGTGGCCCGACTCCATGGTCCAAGGTGTGGCAATGAAAAAAATGGGGTTTAATAAAGTTTATGGGGTTTATTCGTGACGGCACCCGTGAATTGTGGCCAGGGTGGCCACTGCTGCTGTGGGAGCCTGCCGGGGACGGTGGTAGTGTCGGCACCCGAGATGGTGATGCTTGGTCCCTGGGTGGTTATAGGGATGCTGCGTGCCCAGGATGCTGTGCGTATCTTCTCTCCAGAGCTCCTCCGGCCAGCACACGCAGGGGTCCCTGTACCCCACCGGATTTCTCATGGTTGGGACTTGGAGTTACCTTGCCACATCTACAGAGCCGGTTCTCTGGCCCAGCCACCAGTGTCCCAGGTTCCTCGGGCACTCCTGGCTCCTTCTGCCTTCACAAGGGTTCAGCCTGGGTCCCCGGCTGGCCATTAGTGGTGGTGGCCGCTGGGCCCCGTTGTTCTCTCTCTTGACCACACTTAGCTGTTTGATGTCTCGGCTTTGGAACCTCTCCTCCGGTCTCTACTACTCCCACTCCTCGTTCTCTCTCTCTTCTCCTTCTCCTCTCGTCCCAGCTTAGTGTTCCAGTGTGTTACTACTGTTCCTCCACCCCTTTCCCTGGCGCTGTGTCTCCCATTCCAACCCCTTCGCTTGCTCCTCCCGCCATCCCTCGTCCGACTTGAAGTAACTTGGGCTCGGGATCAGAGTGTGTGCGTGGGGTATTGGTGTGAAATACCTGGCTTACCTGACTAGCTGCAGTTCACTCTGTGGCCACCGGTCCACAGGGGCGCCACACTCCCCTGGAGCAAAGCCTGGCGCGTTCTCGCGTGAAAACCAGGTACAAGTGACACACAACTCAAATTATTTTTATGCATCAACCAAACATCAACAATACAAGATTATTTTTCTTCCCCTTATAGGAGGCGCATTCTTAAACGTTACGTAACAAAAACACTTCTACCAGTATAGAAATAAAAAAAGGTAAAAAAAAATGCAAAAACTAAAAGTCACAGTTCCAAGAGTCAAGTGCACTCCGCACTTGATGGTCTTCGGAAACCCACCAGCAGAAAAACCTTTTTTATAACCCTGGGCGCAGCGACAGTGGTTCACAATGACCGACTCTTCGACTGCGCCAGTGTGGGTTTTTAAGTGGTGCGGTTTCTATTACTCTCAGTTCAAGTACAACATGTCCATTCAACAATTCAAATTCACTCACTATTAGAACTTACACTTATAAAGTTTTTTTCGATAAAACCAATAGTGTGTACACGGGGTACACAAACTATATGTAGCTTTAGTCTGAGTCACGCACAGTTCATGACCTCATAGTCTTTAGGATGCATGGAATAAAACACACTTATGCAGGGAAGGAATGGGGACAACAAGTAAAAATGTCACTCACACTTACAGTTTTACAGCCATCCGGGCTCACTCCTGTTCCTGCTTCTTATAGGGCACTACCTGCTGCCGAGCACAGGTAACATGCAAAGTCGGTGCCGAGTACTCCAGCCATCTCATGCACTTACCGGGGCAGGTGCAGCTACCGGTGTCTCTGGAAGGGATGCAGCTGCAGGGGCTCTCACTTGCCTCTGACTGGTTGCAGATGCCAGCTTGGTCTTCTGGCGCAGCCGCTTGACCCTTATAGCATAGAGGTCCCGTGCTCCTTCTTGCCAGATGAATCTCACTCTATCCCCTTTTTGCAAGTCCCTGCCCGGGTGTCCATGGTGCAAGTGTGACTTTCCATCCCTCCGGGATATGAAAGTCTCTTGTTCTACTCTGGACTCTCGGATAAAACCATATCCCTGCTTGAGTTTAAAGGTGACGATCCCTCCCTCGTTGCGTGGAGCCCTCCGGGCCGATGGATCCACTCTCTCCACAGCTTTGGCCTCAATGGTCCTAGCCACCATCTCACGCTTCTGGACCCATCTCTTGGCCTCCTCGGCTTCCCATCTGGCGATCCACCGCCTTTGAAACTCCTCTCGAGTGAGGATCTCCACTCACCCCTTTCCAGTTCCTTCCTCCCCGGGGAAACCCATCATCTTTCTCCCGGGGTTCTCCCACAAGCAGCGGAGGACCTCTCCTCGGACCTCCTGGGTCGGTGGTAGTGTGGGGATCAACGGTGCTGGTAGACCTGGGCTTTCCTCCTCCAGGTCTCCACAAGGGTCTCCACCACCTGGCTTTGCAGACAACGTTTTCCTGTGCACTCTGCTAAGCCTGTACCCCTAGACTCCCATGTTAAAAAAAGCAAGTGTTTTCAATAACAGGCCCAAAAACGCTGCAGACCGTGTTTTTAGGTGCACTACTAAAAACGCATAGCGTCAAACGCAGTGAACTACTGCAATGTGTTTTTTGCATTGGAGCCTATGAGTGCATTAACGCAAGTGTTTTTCAACATTTGCACATGAAAATAACGTGCATGCATTTTGCAAATGCATGATGCATTAGAACCAATTTTATAAACCCAAATTTTGTAATACAGTGTAATTCCCTAAAAACTGACATGTTAGGAGAGCGGTGTGTCAGCCTGTGCAGTGTGCAGGAAAACTACCGCATTGGAATACCTACACAATACTGATTTTGTGGTTCGCTATCTTCACATCTACATCCCGTGGCGAGGATTAGGATTCTGCACATGAAACCACGTTGACTTTATCTATCTGGGCAATGCTATTCTCCGAGGAACATTATTTATTTCTATTACTTTGGAAAGTTTTTTGCTGACTCCGACTTTCCAACTTTCGCCTGCTCGTAAGTCTCTATGCATTTTGGCAGTGTTCACTGTTATATATTTTATTGAATTATCATTATGTATTTGTTCTATTAAGGTAGAAATAGAAATTAGAAATAAGCAGAAATGAAAATGTAAGGGGTTTCCTGGGCATAGAATATTGATGACTTACTGTATCCTTAGTGCACAGAGACATCCTTATAAATCGGACCGGAATGCATGGTAGAACATAATCTGAAGAGTCACATATTTATACACAACACTATGCCATGACTGATGAAGAGTATACAGAAAAGAGGGATTGTCAGTTCACCACTATGATGACCCCGTATGGAGCTCCAGCACCGGAGTAGCCCAGTCCAGGCTATCCACAGCAGAATCCAAAGGAAGATATTTCCAGCGAGCAATGGAGGAATTGTCGTAGACATTGGCTACATTAAATATTTGAGTTTTTTTGCAAAAGTTACATGTACAAACAAAAAATGATGCCTGAGGAAGAGACCAGAAAAGGGGATTGTGTGCTATACCATGCATGATGAAGAGACCCGAGTAGTCTCAAAAGGGGATTGTATGTTATACCATGCCTGATGAAGAGACCCAAGTAATCTCAAAAGGGGATTGTATGTTATACCATGCCTGATGAAGAGACCCAAGTAGTCTCAAAAGGGGATTGTATGTTATACCATGCCTGATGAAGAGACCCAAGTAGTCTCAAAAGGGGATTGTATGTTATACTATGCCTGATGAAGAGACCCAAGTAGTCTCAAAAGGGTATTGTATGTTATACCATGCCTGATGAAGAGACCCAAGTAGTCTCAAAAGGGGATTGTATGTTATACCATGCCTGATGAAGAGACCCAAGTAGTCTCAAAAGGGGATTGTATGTTATACCATGCCTGATGAAGAGACCCAAGTAGTCTCAAAAGGGGATTGTATGTTATACCATGCCTGATGAAGAGACCCAAGTAGTCTCAAAAGGGGATTGTATGTTATACCATGCCTGATGAAGAGACCCGAGTAGTCTCAAAAGGGGATTGTGTGTTATACTATGCCTGATGAAGAAACCCAGAGTAGTCTCAAAAGGGGATTGTATGTTATACCATGCCTGATGAAGAGACCCAAGTAGTCTCAAAAGGGGATTGTGTGCTATACCATGCCTGATGAAGAGACCCAAGTAGTCTCAAAAGGGGATTGTGTGTTATACCATGCCTGATGAAGAGACCCAAGTAGTCTCAAAAGGGGATTGTATGTTATACCATGCCTGATGAAGAGACCCAAGTAGTCTCAAAAGGGGATTGTATGTTATACCATGCCTGATGAAGAGATCCGAGTAGTCTCAAAAGGGGATTGTGATGTTATACCATGCCTGATGAAGAGACCTGAGTAGTCTCAAAAGGGGATGGTGTGTTATACCATGCCTGATGAAGAGACCTGAGTAGTCGCCAAACTTGCTATTCATTTCCATCATTTTAGTTACCCAATTTAGTGGCTATCAACCCCAGAAGACTCAATTTTTAATACATTTCTGTGGAAAAATACAATTTTTATGCAAGCTTAAAAATCATGTCACATGACAGAAAAAAGTGTTTTGCTTGTTTGTTGGGTGATCGGCAGCCATGAGGAAATAAGAATTCCAAGGAATACTTGACCCCGATTAGGGGCAAGTGCAAATGCACCGTAAGAGCACAACATACATAATATGGGTTTCTTTGTGTATAAATTCATATAGCATGGCCAATTACACAGAAGAATTATCCACCAAGATGGGCAACTGACTAACAGCAAAATCATACCAGAAACTATATGGATGTGACATTATATAAATTGTCTAATACAAATATGAAGTCTAAGAACAAAAAATATAATTAAAATGTGATTTATTTACTGTTTTTCATCTGGGTAATGCATTTGCGTTACCTAAGCCCCAAGGCATCTCTGTCTTGCCAAGATGACTTTGCTACCAATCTGTTATGTACAGTTAATCTGTCTGTCCATCTCGAAGATCCTCTTTAAACATTGCCCTTGGACTGTACATCCTAACAACCTCACAGCACTTGCTAGGGGGGTTTTCTGGAAGCCCATTGGATCTGACCTCTTTGTTGACTGTCATAATAAATAGACTCGTTTTCAACTCTCTGGGGGACTGGAAATACTGTGTGTCAAACATTGACCTCAACTTCAGGCTATTAATAAATAAGACTTCTGCTGTGAGTTATGAAGAACTCTATGGAGAGGGTTCAAGAGTTGGATGTTCTTCAACCTTCTAGTTTTTCTATAGCATTCCCAAGATTCTGTAAATTAACTTTAGTATTGACTGTCCAGACCCATCATCAATTCCCCTCCCCTCGCCGCACAGAAAGCACACCAACAACAGTTACTTTTTCAATACTTTAATGAGAGGTATCAACATAACACCTTACTCATGACTTGTTGTAAACACATTCATTGTGTATTACTTTTTTCTTTTGTGGATAAATCAAAGGCCGCAGCTCAAGCAAGGCACAAATCCGCCAGATCACGTGAGTGCAGGAGTCGTCTGCCACTGGCCGTCCAGCGCAGGATAACTCTCAAATCACTCTCTCCACTGCTGCGACAACCTCAAAATTCCAATAACAGGGAGGGAGGGTGGGAAACTGCTCTTTGGGCAAGCAGCAGGGGACAAGACAAGATGGCTGAATCCCAGAGTATATATAACAGGTGGGGGTGGTTAGGCAAATAAGGGGGGTGTGACAGACAAACAAATCAGCCACTGTAAGGCGAGGAGGAGGGGGGGGAGAAGAATTAACCCCATGAGGGCTGGACAGTCAGGTGGCAGTGGGTAATCCACAGTGCCACACAGACTGTCCAGACCCATCATCAATTCCCCTCCCCTCGCCGCACAGAAAGCACACCAACAACAGTTACTTTTTCAATACTTTAATGAGAGGTATCAACATAACACCTTACTCATGACTTGTTGTAAACACATTCATTGTGTATTACTTTTTTCTTTTGTGGATAAATCAAAGGCCGCAGCTCAAGCAAGGCACAAATCCGCCAGATCACGTGAGTGCAGGAGTCGTCTGCCACTGGCCGTCCAGCGCAGGATAACTCTCAAATCACTCTCTCCACCGCCACGGAGGAGCGAAGGCAACGCCTGAGCTGCGACCCCCACCAGGAGAGAGCACAAGGCTTGTTCAAAACCAACCCGGAGCACAGACAAGAAAATGTCGGTGCCAATACCATGCAGATGTACTCCGTTAGACAGCTTCGAGAAACTAGGGTCAGATTCTAGCCGCAAATGCCATACTGATGTATACCAATGCAGTTGGCAATGATAAGTATTACATCCCCTTGAATTAACGAAAAATTTAGAAAGCGGCTATCAAGGTACGCCAATCATATACTGGCACAAAAATCCATCCAGACGCCTGGCTGGACTATGCTGGGAACGATCATGCGAATAACTGACTCCAATTCAAAAATAAAACGTGGAATTTAACCATAATAGCTCTTGTATATTACAACAGCTCCACAGGGTAAAACAAGGCCGAGGATGCCATAACCCATGTGGATGATGAGGGCGAGCAGGCCGGAAAGGGGGCCTAGCAATTACACTACTTCGGGTGTCGTTCAACACCATTTTATCTCCTTCCTTCCTCATGAAACTTCGAGCCCAAAAACCAAATGATCTTCCTCCGGCGGAAATTTCTACCCACCGAGCGGCCCAGATATATAAATACACCGTATACACCATGGCACAAGATCTTCTTACTAAGGACCGACACCATCTGAAAAGAAACAACAGTTAGCAATCTCACCATCGCACAAAACATTATTGTAAAGAAATGCCTCTCGTTCTTCCACTTTCTTTTTTTTTTTTTTTATTATTATTTAATACATTCTTTATGATTCACTTTTCCGAGAGGATTGTAAGGTTCACGCTAGCAGCAAGCCACAATCATCAGTGCTAGCAAAACAAACGCCCAGAACAGATCACCCACCCGTAATGGCTCAGCATAGCCCGCATTCACTTCAAGCCTTGAAACACCTAAACAACTCAATTCCTGAACTATACTCAGACACACCGGAGCGGCACCAACGTATACCCATATACACACATATATATATATATATACACACATACATATACCCAAATACACGCACTCTTATATCCGTGTACTCCCGTACACACCTGAATACCCATATGAACGCGCGTCACCCACACCCGTACACACTACTTATACATACCATACCAAAATATTCCCCACAAATACTCCAATAATAACATTCGCTAACAGATTCACACCTTAGCAATTCGCCCCAATATCAGAAACTCAAGAAGGGATGCTGCGCAGACCACACACTAGCTCTACACATTGAATCACCCCTGCATGCGCGGTTTAGTAACAACTCCTACCCAACTGAATGGATTCCAGATTCCTAGGGAAGAAAATGACACCCCCATCAACATGTATGAGGGTAGAAAACGTGACAGTGGGGGGTCCGTAGAACGCGCCCAATTTCGAAGCAATAAGTCGTGGCCAAAAGCAGCCTGGTAATAACACTGTAACAATACTTCCGATAAATAAATAGCAAGACGTGTCATTCACACCGAACCTGCTACCTCCCCTGCCATGCCTTTATTGTCAACAAACTGCTAATGAATATTTAACGCCGAGCTGGACAAACCTGGGGTTGCCGGCATGTAATGGAACGACCAGTATCGTCCAATATTAAGGAATCCTAGAACAAACTGGATAAAACCCCACTATGTATCCCGTGTAGAGCAGATCTTACCCTAAGTTCCGCAGTAACAGATCACTGGCAATATCCGGAGAATGGCACCCTCCAGATAAAGAACAGGTAATCAAGCAGCTTCCCTTTCAGCATCATTAAATAGATCCAGAATGCCATAAGCTCCACAGTATCAGGAAAAAACTGCCCATGACCACAGATGGGTTCCAGCACCTTCAGAGAGAAACCGGTCAATAAACACTTTCCAGTGTAGCAGTAGTACACAATTCCCGGAATTCTGAAATGAAACAAACACAAATCAGGTACCGCATTACTGATAACCCAAGCATGACAGCCCCTAAATGTAATGTCAAAGGTCATCATATTACATCTACAATCTTTTCAGATCCTTGACCCAGAGCGACAAACTAGGTGTTATCCTGCAGACCTCACACCTGACGTATCGGGATACAGCTGAGGTGCTCCAGAAATCAATACCAATGACTAGAATTAGACCGAGGTGCATATGCCACTCGCCAGAATGAAATAGACCAGCATTTTATGAGTTCAAAATCAACTCTAAAACCTAAAGAGCCCTCAGAAACAAAGTGAAGTGTGCTTTTTTGCGCACTCTTTTTTTTTTTTTTTTTTCTTTTTTAAATAATTCATTTTACCAGTCCCAAAAGAACAGATACGGACACTTAACCAAGCAAAGCTCATTCAGCATTGTACCATACCTTGTTTTCATGTGAAAAACAACTTTCGACCTGGTGCACCGGCTGTGCACGTATTTTTTTTTTTTTTTTTTTTTTTTTAATTTATTTATGTAATTAAATTAATTATTTATATAACTTTTATGGTATGTCCTATGAACAACATCCCGTAGGATGGGTTTAAAGTTTTCCAAGTACATCTTGGTGCATAACAACCACTTATGCAGTGAGGCGCAAGACGCCCCCATGCTGGCTGGTGATGACTAATGGGAAAATTTTACGCATTAATCAACCGGCGTGCAGGGCATCTACCCCGAGGTAGTTTAAATGGGCAAGAGAAACAGGGAAATCACCTGCGGAATTTTATTTCATTTATCTATATATATATTTATTTATTTAATTTTTTTTTTTTTTTTATTTTGATTGAAAAACAAACCACAAAAACTATTATTGGAGATTATCTTCTCAACCCGACAAATTGGTTTGGCTTCGGGAAGAATTGCACCCGGCACAACATGACCCAAAATTCCTATGGGAAGTGCAGGCATGTGATTGTCTCTAAGAAACATCAGGAATCGTGATAACGTGTCAATCGCCCGATGGATGAAGCAGGAGGAGGGCAGTACAGGCGCGTTGGAGGGTCAAAAGGAGACCGGATTGGTCACCAGTGGCTGGGCAGCCTCAAATATAATGAATTGCGTGGCCTGGGGTGAAAAAGAACTACAGAACGCCTCACCGGGATACTGCTAAAAATGACTGGACCGGGTGGGTTAAGGGGTGCGAATAGCCTGCATATCCCATAGTAAAATGGAAACCGCAATAAGAGGGGAGGGCTGTCCTAAATATAACTATTTAATTATGCATGTAACATATATATACATATCTGTAGTCATACACACACATCTATATATATATATATACACACATGCACATATACACCCATACATATACATACTATATATAAGCATACATATGCGTACACATACATCGGAATTTGGGAGGGGGGGGGATTGTTACAAATTTTGAAAATCATCTTGAGTTTATTATATCTGCATGTCACCATTCATAACCATTCCTCTATTTTTTCTCCATTAAACTCCATTGTGCATCTCATGCTACATAATCCAGCTCTGCCCCTACCCCACTATATTACTACTTACCAACAAGACCAGGACTGGAAGCTTGATAAATCCTCCGCCAATGAGAGACGCGGGTAGAAATACGGATCAGTCCTGAGACACCACGGAAAACCCTGCAAAGGAATAAATCTCCACAGCGAAGTACAGGAAAGAAGAATCCATCCATCCTCTCTGGAGCAACAGCTACTGAGGTACAATGAAAGCTGAAGTCCTTAATAAAAAGCTCCTCTCACTACTGTGTAATAAAGAGTACCTTGAGGACCGGGTGCTGCACCCATGCTTTTCATGGGCCAGAGATCCATCTCCTCAGAAGCTAATAGCTAATACACTAGCTATACATCTGCACTCACATGTCTACCTGCTCCACAAGTCATGGCTGGGGCAGGGGATACGGTGTCATGGGCTGCAGGGCCAGGGAGCTTAATGCCTCACTCTAGTTACAGAGGTGGCTGATTATTGAGAGGATGGGGGAAGGGGGGGGGCAGAGGGCAACAAATTTATGTGTAAAATCACTATCTGCTTACATATGGAAGGAATTGAATGCCCCCACTGAGCTCTCACAAGCACCTGCACAGCCCTCTGCATAGACACTTCATGTACAGTGGAGCTGCCTCCTGGAGGAGGGGCTGGTAGTCTGTGTGAGACTCAGTGTAAATACGTGCTTCAGCTCCTGACCCAAATCTCCTGTGTGAGGCCAGGTCGGGGGAGGGGTGATAAGAGCAGGCACTATGTGTAAAACATGAATACTGCAGTGAATCTAGCTGCTGTGTCCTAATCTACTTCCCTCTCATGCAGCCAGGGTGAGTGCAGAACATTCCCAGCAGCATGAGGTTCACATTATGTCACCTGCTGCCGGCCAGCTGCACCGCGCTACCCAGTCTGACAATGGGCGTGCAGTCACACTGGGCCCAAAGCGGGGGGTGGCTGACCCCCTGCAGAGCGAGCACAGGGTCTGCGCCTGCTCTGTTCACTAAATATCCCCTGGCTCAAATGCTGCAGCAGGCGGGAAGGTTTGAACGATTCCTGTCAGCCATGCTGCCACCTTTGTGCCTCGCCAGAGAGGACACCAAGGACGCTGAAAGTCCAGCGAAACCGGCGGCCTCCTCCCTCACGATTCTCTCCCTTACCACAATTCCAGCGGATCCATCTGTTCCAGCAGCCATTCTGCCCTGGGTTAAGATGGGAGGAGAGACAAAACTGCTCTTTGGGCAAGCAGCAGGGGACAAGACAAGATGGCTGAATCCCAGAGCATATATAACAGGTGGGGGTGGTTAGGCAAATAAGGGGGGTGTGACAGACAAACAAATCAGCCACTGTAAGGCGAGGAGGAGGGGGGGGAGAAGAATTAACCCCATGAGGGCTGGACAGTCAGGTGGCAGTGGGTAATCCACAGTGCCACACAAAAGTGTAGTAAGTGTCAAAACATTTTTTGGAGCTTATAAAAAAATACAGAAAGGTCCCCCTATGTGTACGAATGTTTAACAAATGACGCCACCATATCTTAGAAGTAGACATGTTTATTTTTAATTATTTGTAAGGCTCTGTGCAGCACCTTGCTTTTGATAAAAATACCAACGTGAAGGATTACAGTTTCCATAAATCCTTTTACTCTAAAGGTACCTTTACACGCCGCGACGGCAGGCTGGATACATCCCGCTACAGGCTACAAATGTAGCTTGTAGCGCCAATGTAGCCCGTCGTAGCGGCGTCTGAAGACGTGACGATACAGCCGGCAACAGATACATCTGTTTCCTAGCTCTGCTCGAAAACTGATGGCTACAAAGCCGATTGTAGCGAGCTCTATCGGCGTGTAAAGAAGCAACGGAAGGGAACTCGGGACAGCCTGCGATGTAGCTAAGGCGTGACCCTGGCTCCGTGTTACCGCGCCCCATGTGCGATCATTGGTGGAAGATGGTGCGTTGCGATTGGTTGTCGCCGCACAGGGCGGCATATTTAAGGAGCTGACAAGTCACACTACACAATTGCTCGAGCGTCAAGTATTAATCAGCCTCCTGCGATGCCTGGCCAATCATGGTATTATTGCTTTGTCCTATCAGCGTACGGACGTCTCGTAATCCACAATTGTAGCACGCCTATGTGCTGTCCCTGCTGCACCAGGTACGCCCATAGTAGCTGGTTGTAGCGGTGTGTAAATGAGCTACAGCTGGCTACTTGAGACACCCGGCGATGTAGCTAGCTATAGATGTAGCGTGGCGTAGCGCATCTTGTCGCGGCGTGTAAAGGTGATGCGTGGAGCGTTTGTAACCGTTTGAGCGTGCTCGTGCACGTGAAGTAGCGGTATGTATCCAGCCTGCCGTCGCGGCGTGTAAAGGTACCATTACAGACATTGCTTCTATTTAAGATTGCATGTATGAGGGTTGACGAAAAAGTAATGCCTCCACCTTCATAACTCCTGCAGATGGCAGCACTGGTATGTGGCAGGTACTACACTATTCAGTAACCTCTTCTCTATGGCTCCAGTTAGCGTAAAGCCTTAGCAGTGAACAGGGGTGGACTGGCTCACTCTGAGAGAAGTTGTAATCATAATTTGGATTTTACAAGAAGAAGTAGGTCACACTATTACTTTTTTTATTTGTTAACGGAAGATCTGTGCATGGTGGGTACCCCAGATGCTAATACCTGAAATGAAAAGGCACAGACTTGAAATTTTTCAGGAACGCCTCTCATGATACGAGAGTAAAGATGATGTCTTTCTGCATTCAATTGTGAAGATGAAACTTGGGAAAACCACTATGAACCGGAGATGAAACTTCAGTCCATGAAATATCAAAACAAAGGCTCACCGCTGAAAAAGAAATTCAAGACAGTCCACAGCTGGAAAAATCATGGCATCAGTGCTTTGGGATGCTTATGGTGTTATCCATGTTAATTTCCATGAATGTAGAACAAAAATACGAATACAGAGCGTTAAAAATAATAAGAAAGAAATCCACTGCACTACTCACACAACTGGGGAAATCCAGGTGATCCTCTGATCTTTGTGTCGAGCCCCAAGCCCTGGGGTACTCGGGTATCAGGCTTGGTGGTTGTTCTCACGGGGGAAGGGGGGTTGTCATGGGTGGCAGCGCCTGAGCCCGTTGCCTGGGTGACACTTCAAAAAGGGGGTTATGCACAAGGGATAAGAGTTTGTCATGTGACGGCACCTGTAGTACCTGGTGATGGGTCACCAGCGCCGCCACAGTCCTCTGGAGGTCGATAGTAGTGCGGCAGAGTTGGCAAAGCTCCCTATAGGTGGAACTGGTCCTCCGGGGCAGCGTTCCTGTAAGGGAACAGGTTGATGGAGATAACCACACAGAGGCAAAGTCACTTTCTCCCGGGTACTTTACTGTAAACGTTCAGTAGTAAATACAGAGTCCACAGTTCAGCATCAGTTGTTAAAGTAACAGGTAGCTCTACGGGTGGCTGCAAGTCGATCCCAGGTGATATGGTGGGACCTGTGGTGTACCTTAGTTGACGAACCCGTGTCCTTTCTTCCCCGCCTAGGATGAGTCTATACCCTCCCTCGTGGTGAGGAAGCAGGCAGACCGCTCCATCTGGCAGGGTGCTGCAGCTGAGAGACAAACTACAGCAGTTGTTGCCGACTGCAAAGATAGACTTTGGCCGGATCCTCGGGCCCGGCGTTCCCGTGGTGGATTGGAGAATCCCCTGGAGTATGGTCGCTCCACGCTGGGGTTCTCTCTTTCTCTCTAGGGCCCAGACTCCTTGAGTCGGGCGCCCTCTTTCAGGATCTCCTCAAGTCCCCCTTTCTCCTTCCCTCTGCATCAGCGTAGAGCCATCCGGGTAGCCCTTCCGCCTCATTCCACACTCTTTTCTAACTGTCCAACTCCTCTCCTCCTCTGACTGGCCACTCTTAGTTCCCTCTGAGGTGAATATATCTCCCTCCCGGGTATCCTCCCACCATTCAGCTAATGTGGGAGTGCTGGAATGGGGCCCATGCACCAACCTAGGGTCCACTTGCAGAAGGGGCCATTACACCTCTTTTACGGTGCAATACCACACTGTGACGCCTGACTACGTGGGGCGCCACATATGCAGAAAGCCAGAAAGCTTCATTCCCATCGCGGCCCCCATTAGGAATGTCCAGGTGCTCGCCCAGCCATAGCAGGAGTAATTGTGTAGCGATGCAGAGAGAAAGGGTGCGGCACTGCAATTCCAAAAGCTTCAAACACTTATTGGGAGAGTAAAAGCATACTTGGGGAGGTGCTGTGTGCAGGGACCACAGCCTGTTGTTTCGCCCCTCTTAGAGCTTCTACCAGTCCCACTGGGACTGTTAGAAGCTCCATGAGTAGCAAGTCAAGCTGTTGTTCCTACACACTGCACCTCCCCGA
Source organism: Allobates femoralis (assembly GCA_033576535.1). Classification (NCBI taxonomy): domain Eukaryota; kingdom Metazoa; phylum Chordata; class Amphibia; order Anura; family Aromobatidae; genus Allobates; species Allobates femoralis. The sequence continues at coordinate 8,244,334 of JARQOC010000009.1, forward strand.
GTAATGTTTTACTCTTCCAATAAGTGTTTGAAGCTTTTGGAACTGGAGTGCCCACACCGTTTCTCTCTCTGCATCGCTACACAATTCAGAGTGTTTCATCACAACGCTGCAAACTTTGAATCCACAACTAACAAGGGTCCAAAAGGAAAAGGGAAATGTTCTCTTGCAGCATGACAATGCCAGATCACAACACTTCACATGCAACCACAGCAGAACTTCAGAGACTGAAATTCAACACTGTATGGCATCCTCCATACAGTCCAGCTTTGCCACTATATGACTTTCCCTATAATGAAAGAAGATCTGCAGGGACATCACTGCATTTGTTGAAGAAGATGAGAGAACTGTGAGAGGCAGGTTGCGGAAACAGAGTGTCAACTTTTTCAAGATGGCTTCACAACACTTGTTCTTATTGGCAGAAGTGTATCCAATTGTCTGATGATTATGTGGTAAAGTGAATATCGGTAATTGAAGATCACAGTCTAAGGATTATTTCTGAATGTGAATTATTAAAATATCCCTATTGAAACCCAAGTTACGAAGGTGGAGGTATTACTTTTCATTCAACCCTAATACATAACTATTATAATATAGTTCTTATTCTAAGTCTATTTTGTATTGAGAAGCAGCCCTGTTCGAGCTTTCCATCTTCACACTCCATAATAAATTCTTTATTCCATTTATGCTTGTTGCCATCAATGTTGTCTCTTCTGAGTATTTAAGATTGTTGATGATTTGTCCAGCAATTTTGATACTAGTGTTGCTAGTCACTACCAATAGCTAGAGTGTGAGACAGTTCCTACTTACTGGAGTATAGACAGCACAAAAATCAGTTACTCTGGGGTCAGGTTCCAGGAGAACTTGTAGTATTTAGGGAGTAGACAGAGACTAAGGCTGGTTTCACACTACCTGTTTTCGGTATCTGTGTGAATCCAGCTGAAACTGTATGCACCCGCATCCGGTTTCAGCCCTGTTTACTTTCAATGGGACCGCAGGAACTTGCAGGTGTATCCAGTTCTTTACTATTCGCCCTGATTCGGGTGTTCATGGCTTTTGCACTGAGACCAAAAACGCATTTCAAAACCGTGAACACCTGGATCCAGGACACTATGGTTTAATTAGAATGTGACTCTATGGAACCCGAATCTGGTGGAATCCGAATCCCGTTGGATCCAGATCTGGGTTTTTAGACTGCACATGCCCAGCACCCAGTTTTAAATGACATGCCCACTAGGGAGCATGTAATTTACAACCGGATCAAGCAAAAAAACAAAGGTACAAATCTAGATCCATCTGGATGGTCACGTACCAGTATTATCACTGATCTCTGAGACGGATCAGTGGTAATACCGGTCGGGTGCATCCAGATGCATCACGTTTTACAATTCTGGGGGAATCTGGGGGATGTAGTTTTTATCTGCATTTCCCCCTAATTCCAAAAATAGTAGTGTGAAACCAGCATTAGTCATGCAATGGTCAAGGGTCAAGTTTCTAGGAGAGTAGAAAAAGGATTCAGGGAGTTAACTGAGGTATATTCAGGTCAAAGTACAGGGGTCAAAATTCTAATTGATCACAACAAGTACAGGGAGCAGACAGAAAGGAAATTAAGCAGCAGTCTGGAGTCAGATAACGACTGACAGGATTTTAGGAGAGGTTGCTCAGTGAAGTAACCGAGCAATCACAGGAAAGATGGAACACCTGAGCAACCCAGCACTTACCAGAACCAGAATGGAAGCCTGCGCTGTCAATAAACTACTGACAACTCAGCACACCAGATACCAAACACAGCAGTAACTCTTATTGCATCCGAGACGCATTGCACGGAGGAATCGTGACAGATTCCTTCTTTTTTGACAAGTCCAGTCTTCCTGAGTATAGCTTCTGCATATGGATTGAAGAGAAATGGTTACATGATCCACCTTGTCTAAAGGGTTAGTTCCATTCTTATATAAGCTATCCATTTTAGATTCACAGCCTTTGCCATAAATGTAAGATAAATGTGTGTGCTTGCATCTCCAAGTTACCAATAGGTCATAGTCAAGCTTCTGCATTGTGGCATGAAATACATGTTGCTGGAAGATGAAAAGAGGAATCATGGCTGCCATTACATAAAAGGGGTTCTCTCGTCTCCTTGCCGATGGTCATAGCTTTCCAATCTGACCACTGGACCAAGAACTCACTAAGGCTAGGGTCAGATTCGCGCCATGCATCTGCTAAAAGCACGCATTTTTTCATGTGCACATGTGTAAAAACGCATGCGTTAACGCACCCATAGACCCCAATGCAAAAAATGCATTGGTAAAGTACAATGCGTTTGGCGAATGTGTTTTTTGCAGCGCACACAAAACACGGGCTGCAGCCTTTTTGGGTCTGTTATTGAAAACGGATGCGCTTTTTTAATATGGGAGTCTATGGGAAACGCATCTGTTAATGCATGGTACATGTATGTACCATGCGTTAACGGATGTGTTAACAGGTGCGTTAATCCATGGTACATACATGTGTCATGCGTTAAGGCATCCGTTAATTTAGGCAACATAAATGCACACGTCATGTAAACGCAAGGACAAAAAATTGCGTCCTTCAATGCATTCTTCAAGCGGATGCCACAACCCAAGTGTGACCCTAGGGTAAAACTTGTGTCTGCCCCTAGCCTGGTGGATGCATTCAAACCTTAGAAATTTGCAGGCTGAGCGCATAGCAATACTAGCATGTCACGCTATGCTCCGTCTGTTTATAGTATCCCTATTGTTACCGGATTGATGACGCAGCCGCCGGCTCCACTCAGCATTCCCGGATATGCGCACAGGAAAACACTGCAAACCACGTTTCCTGTGTGCTCATCAAAACCACATATCCGGGAGTGCTGAGTGGAGTCGGCGGCTGCGTCATCAATCCGGTAACAGTAGGGATACTATAAACAGGCGGCGCATAGCGTTACATGCCGGTAACGCTACGCGCTCAGCCTGCAAATTTCTAAGTTTGCAGCGCATCCGCCAGGCTAGGGGACAGATGCGGGTGTGACTCTAGCCTAACTCTAGTGACCACACATCACAACTCTGTCTAGTATTATTATAGTTTTGGTAAGTTTTGGAGCCACAGTTGAGCGCAACATTAAAAGTTTTTAAATGTTGCTGTATAAGCAAAAGAACATTAGTAAATGTATCATTGTTTATGTTTACTAGGCAGAAAATGTATTTACCTTCCCCAATAAAGAATTTATATTGGCAGATCATGTGCATTATATCGACAATAATAGACAGTGTTTTCAAGAGTTCCTACTGTTTATTACTCACTCAGTGAAGGATATTAAATAGAAAAGTGCAATTATCTGATATATTTTCCATAAAGTTTCTCATTACTGCACACATGTTTACCTCCATGATATATTCTGACTCATGCTGGAGCTTATTGCCGATCGGCAAAAATAGCCGAAAGGCCAACCTTAAAATAATAACGAGCCAACGTCGGCCACAATTAAACTATTTTGTTTTCTACAAAAAAAAAAAAAAAAAACAGATTCACTTAATTTGTGAAACGCAATCGGCTGTAAAATGACCTGATCATATTCAAATGACCTGTACATAAATATGTAATTAACCGCGAAGCCTTGTGACCTCAGTAACAAAACCAGGGTTCATTTAATGAAATATGTGCAGACTGAAGGCATTATAGCAGAAAATTAACAACAGTTCATCAGTTCCTTTATGGATTGGAGGCATATACATCTTTATTTCTGTAAATTGTAATAAAAGGAAGCAAAATAGATAAAAACAATCATTCCGGGTCTGTACTATAAAGCACTTCTGTCATCATCAATAGGTTTTCTATTTCTTTAGAGATATAATTCTAGTTTTGATCAAAGCTTCCCTTTGTTGGAAAGAACAGAAGCAACGTTTGAGAGAGAAGGAGCGCGCTCGAGAGAGAAGGAGCATGCTTGAGAGAGAAAGGGGTGTGATCGAGAGAGAGAAAGAACGTCTCCAGAGAGAGAGAAAAGGAGCGTGCTCCAGAGAGAAGGAGGAGCGCACTTGAGAGAGAGAAGGAGTACACTCGAGAGAAAGAGAAGGAGCGCACCTGAGAGAGAGAGAAGGAGTGTGCTCCAGAGAGAAAGAGAAGGAGCGTGCTCCAGAGAGAGAAGGAGCGTGCTCAAGCGAGACAGAGAAGGATCGCACATGAGAGAGGAGTAGTGCGCAAGAGAGAGAAGGAGCGTGTGCGAGAGAGAGAAGGAGCGCACGAGAGAGAAGGAGAACACATGAGAGAGGAGTGCACTTGAGAGAGAAGGAGCGCTTGAGAGAGAGAGAAGGAGCGGGCGCACAAGAGAGAAGGAATGTGTGTGAGAGAGAGAAGGACGCACATGAGAGAGAGAAGGAGCGGGTGAGAGAGAGGAGAGCGAGAGAAATAGCATGCTCGAGAGAAAGAGAGAAGGAGCACACACGAGAGAAAATGAGCACATGTGCGAGAGATAAGGAGGATGTTCGAGAGAGAGAGAAGAGCGCGCATGAGAGACAGAGAAGGAGCGTGCGAGATAGAGAAGAAGCACATGAGAGAAGAGAAGGAGAGCAAGTGAAGGAGCACGCTCGACAGAGAGAGTAGGAGCCCACAGGAGAGAAGTAGCGCATGCGCGAGAGAGAAGGAACACATGCGAGAGAAGGAGCGCACATGAGAGAGAGGTGATCGCAAGAGAGAGAAGGAAAGCACACAAGAAAGAAGGAGCCCATGTGAGAGAGAGAAAATGAGAATGCACGAGAGAGAGAAGGAGTGTGCTTGAGAGAGGAGTGCGCTTGAGAGAGAAGGAGCGCGCACATCAGAGAAGGAGTGTGTGCACAAGAGAGAAGGAGCATTTGTGAGAGAGAAGGAGTGCATGTAAGAGAGAGAGAAGGAGCGAGCAAGAGAGAGAAGGAGTGTGCATGCGCGAGAGAGAAGGAGAGCGCACGAGAGAGGAGTGCACTTGAGAGAGAAGGAGCATGCTTGAGAGAAAGAGAAGGAGCGTGCACATGAGAGAAGGAGCGTGCTTGAGAGAGAAGGAGCGTGCTTGAGAGAGAGAGAGAAGGAGCAGGCGAGAGAGAGAAGGAACACATAAGAAAGAGACGAGAGCGAGAGAGAGAAGGAGCAAGAGAGAAGGAGCACGCGAGAGAGGGAGAGTGCGCAAGAGAGAGGGAATGCACACGAGGCAGAGGGAGAGCGCAAGAGCAAAGGAGAGTGCAAGAGCGAAGGAGAGCGCGAGAGCCAAGGAGAGCTTGAGAAAACAGGAGAGTGTGAGAGCCAAGGAGAGCATGACAGTCAAGGAGAGCGTGAGAGCCAAGGAGAGCATGAGAGCCAAGGTGAGCATGAGAGAAAAGGAGAGCGTGAGAGAGGAGTGCGCAAGAGAGAAGGAGGGCGCGAGAGATGAGAGCGTGTGCAATAGAGAGCGCATATTGGGGGGCTACTGCTATGGACAGTAAGAGAAGCGTTGCCACTTTAAGAAGTCCCTGCCTGTGTGGGACCGTAAGAAACACGCTGCCACTTTAAGAGACAGAAACCCCCCCAGCTGTGGGATGATGGTATGTCCTGTTTTCCCCCCTTCGGAGAGTGTGTTTTTTGGAACAGCCCGTTTATGTGGGGAGAGGAACAGACTTTCTGTGTAGTTTGGAAAGCACTGCAGTGTTCGTGTGAAATGAAAGTGGGACACAGACAAGCCCGAGATCCAGTGAGAATCTGAAGCAGGGAGAAGATTTGCAGCCCATCGACTCGAGACAGAAGCCGTGTGCATCTTCTGATCGGACTGCTGTTGTTGGGGGCCCCCAGGACTGCATCCAAATCCCAGCATCACTGTGAGTTAAATATTGTGCACCTTTCAGGGTTTAGAATAGGCTTCAGTAGATAGAACACGGCAGCCGTGTGGCCTGTGTAGCACGGCCAGAAAGGTTATACGTAGAGTAGCATTGTACTTTGCTTTTGTGAATTTACCTGTGTGCTCTTAACTTGTGATAGTTGGAGAACCGTATTATTGAGCGGACCAACTAGAGAAAACGAACAGTTTGTTAAATCTCTTTTGCCACTGTTTACCCTGCTTGAACCTTCCTTCTTCACATCTTCCCCGCCTGTTAATAAATTCACCCTTGTGGTTTGCACTCCCATCTTGTGTACCGTACATTATTCTGCACTGCGGTGGTCCTCCCAGCCATCGCTTCAAGTGGCGCTGCGAGCAGGGTACGGTCACCAAGATGGAGGCAGCAGACAGCAACGGCGGGAATGCTAATATTAACGGGGGTAATGTGGGCAATGGTGGAACCCCTGCAAGGACACTCCCAATGGGCACTATATTTAGTGTACTCCCAAAGTTTGACGGCAATAACATGGCACTGTGTGACTGGGTGTCTCGACTGCAGAGCACCCTGAAGGTTTATAACATCGGCCCAGAGCTTGAAGTGGACATCGCTTTGACTGCCCTAGAAGGAGAAGCCCGTAGAAACGTCTGTCTACAACCAGAACCCACCCGTAGTACCCTGAAAGAGTTAGTTGGATACCTCGAAGAAATCTATGGCGAGACTGCTAGTGCGGGGCATCTTCGCGTCAAATTTTTTTCGAGGCTGCAGCGGGAAGAAGAAGGGATCTCTCAGTATGCCACAGCACTACAAGAAGTGCTAGCAGAGGTGCAGAAAAAGGAGGCAGCTGGACTCGGCGGCATAGGGTCCACAGACCAGATACTCCGGGAGCAGTTTATTCTAGGTTTACACAGCATATCCTTGAGGCGAGCCCTGTCAGAACGGGTCCGAGCGAACCCAGCTCTTACATTTCGTCAAATCCTGGCAGAAACAGTAGCCCGAAGTAAAGAAGAAAGCTACGCTTCTGGGGTGGTGCGCATCCAAGCCGCCAAGTCCAGCGTGGACCCAAACCGCCAAGAGGTGCTGGTCCAGGTGGTGCAGGATTTACAGAAATCCGTTCTCAATGTACAGGAGAAGCTGACCCAGATGGAGCAAAGAATGAGGGATCTGTCTGTTGCACCCCCCTACCCAGCTGCACCATCCTCCTTTCAACCTGGCCCATCATACGCACGCAATAATTCCCCAGCGCGACCAATAGGAAACTGGAGGGTGCAGGCTTCCTCTCAGCAGCCACCAGAGGCACAAGGTATTCCTCAGCGAAGAGAAGACATCCGATGCTGGGGATGTGGAGGTCAGGGGCATATTGCCAGAGGGTGCCGGAATAGCACTCAAGGCCAACAGAAGCCTCCGTTAAACTACCAACCCCCGCAGTAGTGCGGCACTCTGCGGGGGAGGCAAGAAGGGAGGCCGCTCCGTATCATGACGAACATCTGATCGCTGGGTGTCCCATCATACGTGCTGAATTCGAGGGTGTCCTAGTGGATTGCTTGATAGATACCGGGTCACAAGTGACGACGATGCCAGAAGCATACTTCAATCAACATTTCCAGGCACTGGCCAGGCCAGAGAAAGAGACATTGATCCGGGTGATTGCCGCTAATCAGCAACCGATCCCGGTCACAGGGGTTGTGTGGATGAATGTTCGTATCTGTGGGCAAGAAGTGGGGAGAAAAGGGATCCTACTAGTCCCGGGCCCATCAAAGAAGATGTACCTGTAATACTGGGGATGAATGTCCTACGTGAATTAGATCAGATTATGTTCGTCAAACGGGGACCCGGATACTGGAAGCAGGCTACTACACATAAGCCTACGCAAGAAGCACTTCAGCGACTGATCTGTGTCTGTGGGACGCAGAAGAGTGTGCCATCTCATCAGACGGTAGGGGTCATCAGGGCTCCTGGGAAGGTGCCCATAATCCTGCCTCCCGGACGAGAAAGTATATTACACCTTCCAGTGGGAACCTATCGCAATCTCGATGGGGTAGAAGTGATTGTGCAGCCTGTAGCAACCGGAAGAGTGGACCAAGAAGTTATGATAGCTCGTACGGTAGCTGTGGTCCAACAAGGACGCGTCCCTATCAGAGCCTTGAATGTGGGCCCCAGTGAGGTCACCTTGCCCCGAGGGACAGATCTGGCCCTGGTATACTTGCATAAAGGTGAAGTGGTGAGCCAAAAAGATATATCCCTATCGCCGATAGAAGGTACGGGGTGGACCCTAGCAGTCTCTGCGAGGGCTGAAGAGATGCCCTCCCCAGAGTGGAGTGGAAAGGTCATCCTTGATCAGATGGAAGTGGATGTGAAATCGCTGGGCCCCGAGCGTGTGCAAGCAGTAGAAGCTATGTTGTGGAAGAACCAGGCTGCATTCGCTCGCCACGCTGAAGATTTCGGCTGCACTGAAGCTATCATGCATGAGATACCGACCGGGGAAGCTCGTCCGATTCGAGAACGGTACCGACAGATCCCTCCCAAGATGTACCAAGAGGTGAAGACTCTACTGAAGCAAATGCTGGATGCGGGAGTAGTACAGGGCAGTCAGAGCCCTTGGGCGGCTCCGGTGGTACTCGTCAAGAAAAAGGATGGGACCATCCGGTTCTGTGTAGACTACAGAAAACTCAACGCCTGTACCGTTCGCGACTCGTACCCATTACCACGAATCGAAGAATCCTTGACGGCATTGGGGAAGGCCAAGTACTTCTCCACCTTGGATTTAGCAAGCGGGTACTGGCAAGTACCTGTGGCGGAAAAGGACAAAGCAAAGACCGCGTTCATTCTCCCGATGGGATTGTTTGAATTTAACCGGATGCCTTTCGGACTCTCCAATGCTCCGGGCACGTTCCAACGACTGATGGAAAAGTGCTTGGGGGACTTAAATTTCGAAGCTACTCTGATCTATCTGGATGATATCATCGTGTTTTCGGCCTCGTTCAAAGAACACCTTGACCGGCTTGGACAGGTACTCGGAAGACTACAGGCTCATAACCTGAAGGTGAAACCAAAAAAGTGCCACCTCTTCAAGAAAGAGATCGAGTATCTGGGCCACACAGTTTCACAAGATGGAGTCCTGCCCTCTGCAGAAAAGGTGGCGGCCATCCAGAAGTGGCCAGTCCCTCAAACGGTGAGAGAACTCAAGGCATTTCTTGGACTCGCCGGGTATTACCGCCGGTTCGTCAAAGACTTTGCAAAGGTGGCGGGTCCTTTGAATGAGCTGCTGAGGGGGACCGCCGGAGTGCCAAAGAACCAGGGCATCCTTTGGGCTCAGAGACAAGATGAGGCTTTTCAGGCTATGAAGAATGCCCTTACTTCAGCCCCGATCCTAGCCTACGCGGACTTCGACCGACCATTCCTGCTGTACACGGATGGTAGCCTTCATGGACTCGGTGCAGTATTGTCTCAGATACAGAATGGACATGAGAGAGTCATCGGCTACGCCAGTAGGTCCCTGCGGGACAACGAAAGAAACCCCCACAATTATAGCTCCTTTCGACTAGAGCTCCTGGCCCTAGTGTGGGCCATGACAGAGAAATTTGCTGGCTTCCTGACAGGGACCAAGATCCAGGTCCGAACAGACAATAATCCTCTGGCCCACCTTGAGAATACTAAATTGGGAGCCTTGGAACAACGGTGGGTGGCTCGCCTTGCAAAGTTCGACTTCACCATCTGTTATCGTCCCGCCACCGAAAACGCAAATGCGGATGGACTGTCAAGAGTGACGGTGGAGATCCCAGTGGGGGATCTCGATGAACAACTAGAGGAGGAAGAGACGCCAGACTTTAGCAAGTTTGGGCCCCCAGTGGTTGCGTCACAATTAAGTAGGGAGGCTTGCACACTGCCCCGGTCCCTGGGAAGAACCAATGAAGAATGGGGACGTGCTCAATCTGCAGACGAAGGGCTACAACAGATGAAACACTGGGTAGCTGAGAAGCAGAAGCCCGACAAGCAAGAAAGGGCTAACCTGGACGCCGAGATGAAGAGCGTCTTACACCAGTGGGATAGACTAGAAGTTCGAGAATCAGTGTTATACCGTAAGAGACAACAGCTAAAAGAAATAGAAACAAGATGGCAGGTGGTCATCCCCGGAAAAATGGCTCAAGAGGTAGCTAAGGAAGCACACGAGTTTGGCGCTCACTTCGGACCTGCAAAGACCTACCAATGGTTACAGCGGTACGTGTACTGCCCTCGATTGGAGTCTGTGGTAGAAGAGGTTTGCCGGCGATGTCGAGTATGCGACCTCATTAAAAGCACCGAACAGAGGGCACCCGTTCAGACCATACAGACCAAAGAACCGCTAGAAATCTTGATGATTGATTATCTCCTCGTGGGACACTCAGCTCGGGGGCTACAATACTGTTTGGTTATGACTGACCATTTCTCCAAGTTCGCTGTAGTCACCCCGACTAGAGATCAGACTGCAGAGTCGGCGGCACGGGCTGTATGCCAAGACTTTATCCGGGTGTATGGATGCCCAAAGCGAATCCACTCCGATCAAGGGGCATGTTTCCAAGGCAAGGTGATGGAGGAACTCTATCGTATGTATGGCATCGAGCGATCTCGGACTACACCTTACCACCCCCAAGGCAATGGAGCATGTGAACGCTTCAACCGAACCCTACTTCAGATGCTGCGGACATTGGAGGAAGATAAGAAAGCATGTTGGCCGGATTACATAGCAGAATTGGTCTGGGCCTACAATAACCGAGTTCACTCCACTACGGGTTACACCCCATATCTGTTGCTCTTTGGAAGAGCTGGGCGAGACATCATCGAGCTGAATTTGGAGCAGCCAGAGGATTTCATGGAACGAACTGTCACTTCGTGGGTGAAAGAACATCGACAACGATTACAAACGATCCGTCGGTTGGCCGGTCAACAGCTACAGAAGAAAGAACATACGAGCCCTAAACCAATTCAGGAAATACCGCTGCAACCTGGAGATCGAGTGCTAGTCAGAGAGAAGCGCCCCAAGGGCAAACTGAGTGAGAGATGGGAAGTACAACCCTACAGAGTAATTGGACGGGTATATGCTGATGGCCCAGTCTACAAGGTGCAAGTTGAGAATGGGGCGTCCGGCCCTAGAGTACTACATAGAAATATGCTGTGGCCATGTCGGTCCGAAGCTTCTCCTACGCCAATATCTCCTACATTCTCTACCCCGCTCCCTGAACTCACGTCACCTGTGTGTGAAGTCGACGATGACTGGTGGACAGTCCCCAACACAGTGGGGGACCCTCAGCCTTCCAGAAGCGGGGAGCCCATGGATGAGCCCCTACCGCCACGTGAAGAAGAGCCCAGCCAAGATTCCACTGTGGCTCCTGCAACAGGTGTTCCTCCAGGAGCTAGCCAGGCCTGGACTGATAGTCAAGATCTTAGAAGGTCTCAGAGGTCTACTGCAGGGGTTCCACCAATCCGATATGTTGAACAATGTACTCAGTCTGCTGTATTGCCATTATTGTCTCCTCCACAGGTGCTGTGTTCACATTGAACGGCCCGTCATTACACTGTGGACCTGATGTTGTGATGGCCGAGGACGACCATCATTAAGTAGGGAGGCATATTGGGGGGCTACTGCTATGGACAGTAAGAGAAGCGTTGCCACTTTAAGAAGTCCCTGCCTGTGTGGGACCGTAAGAAACACGCTGCCACTTTAAGAGACAGAAACCCCCCCAGCTGTGGGATGATGGTATGTCCTGTTTTCCCCCCTTCGGAGAGTGTGTTTTTTGGAACAGCCCGTTTATGTGGGGAGAGGAACAGACTTTCTGTGTAGTTTGGAAAGCACTGCAGTGTTCGTGTGAAATGAAAGTGGGACACAGACAAGCCCGAGATCCAGTGAGAATCTGAAGCAAGGAGAAGATTTGCAGCCCATCGACTCGAGACAGGAGCCGTGTGCATCTTCGGATAGGACTACTGTTGTTGGGGGCCCCCGGGACTGCATCCAAATCCCAGCATCACTGTGAGTTAAATATTGTGCACCTTTCAGGGTTTAGAATAGGCTTCAGTAGATAGAACACGGCAGCCGTGTGGCCTGTGTAGCACGGCCAGAAAGGTTATACGTAGAGTAGCATTGTACTTTGCTTTTGTGAATTTACCTGTGTGCTCTTAACTTGTGATAGTTGGAGAACCGTATTATTGAGCGGACCAACTAGAGAAAACGAACAGTTTGTTAAATCTCTTTTGCCACTGTTTACCCCTGCTTGAACCTTCCTTCTTCACTCCTTTCCCCGCCTGTTAATAAATTCACCCTTGTGGTTTGCACTCCCATCTTGTGTACCGTACATTATTCTGCACTGCGGTGGTCCTCCCAGCCATCGCTTCACGCATGTGAGAGAGCACAAGAGAGTGAGCACGAGAGAGTGAGCACGAGAGAAAGAGTCTAACCAGACTGCATCAGTGAAAACTATGTAAAAACGCAGTAATCATGCTGGAAACCTTCAATTAAAAAATGCAATAAAACCTCGATGGAATACACTGGAAACTTCCTGCCAGGGAATTTTTTTTATAAACATCATCTCCCCCATTTCTGCTACATTTTTACTGCAACTATAAAAGGAGAAAGAAAAAACCAGCTTCACGATCGCGCTGTCCTAAAAGATAATAAATCCACGAACCCATGGACTCCGAACAACTCTTTACTCGACTGTAAACTCTACGCGTTTCGTGTACACACTGTACACTTCCTTAGACTTCATAAAAAATCAAATGTGACTAGTGATGTGTCGTTCGTGAATGAGCTGACACAAAGAGCGGGCTCCCTGCTGTGAACGAAATGAGCCTCCACTCCACTGTGAGTGAGTTAACTCTTTTTTTTTTCTTTAACCCTCTGACTGCTGGTGACTCTGTACTTTAAGAGCAGGAATTAGTGCTAGGTGCGGAATGGCAAGGATCTTTGGGGCTCCGGCCACATGAACGATTACACTCACAGTGATTGGCTCCTTAGTGCACATGACCTGTGATGCCATTAAGGTCTTTCAGTAAGTTTGCTGGTACAATATATAAAGTGTAGAGTCAGAGCCTCAGACAGACTGACAGTTTTATTTCAGAGTCAGGCCTCTGTCACACATCTGTGCCTCCGGTATGTGTGCGGTCTGTGCTGACACGTTCCGGAGGCACAGACATATGGAGGTACATCATATTCTATGGCCCCCTTCAGACATATGTACATCCGCATAGACCGTGTCTCTGTGTGGAGCAGATGTGTGTCCGTGAGACATGTCCATTTTTTGCCGGCAGCACTGACTGATTTTGGCCAAAAACATCCTGAACACAGATGTCCTCTATGTGACTTCCGTGGGCACAGACCAGAGACAGGAGTTTTAAGTGTTAAAATAAAAAATTTCCTCCTCCCCTGCCTCCAGTGCTGCCTGCTCCTCTCACTTCTGGGGCTCATTAGGCTCATCTAATATTCACTGCTCTGAGTGCAGCACCCCGGAAGAGAGAAACAGGCAGCACTGGAAGGAGGTACCTATGTAATGACGGATATCACCCGGATAGCACACGGACAGTGCATGCTCGTCTCCCCTCCCCTTGTCCCCATCTCCGCATGCTCTGCTCCCCCGGTCCCATTCTCTGCATGCTCCTCTCCCTATCCCTGCACGCTCTACTCCCCTCCCCTGGTCTTGGTCTCCGCTCCTCTCCCCCAGTCTTTGCACACTTTGCTCCCCTCCCTTGGTCCCGGTCTATGCATGCTCCACCCCCCCGCAAGCTCTGCTCCCCTCCCCCGGACCTGGTCTTTGCATGCTCTGCTCCTTTCCCCTGGTCTCTGTAAGCTCCGCTCCCCTCCCCTGGTCTCTGTATGCTCCGGTCCCCTCCCCTGGTCTATGAATGCTCCGCTCCCCTCCCCCGATCTCTGAATTCTCTGCTCCTCTCCCCCAGTCTCTGAACACTCCGATCCCCTACCCTGGTCTCTGAATACTCCGCTCCTCTCCCTCGGTCTCTGAATTCTCTGCTCCCCTGCCCTGGTCTCTGAATGCTCCGCTCACCTCCCCTGTTCTCTGAACTCTCCGCTCCCCTCCCCTGGTCTCTGAACTCTCCGCTCCCCTCCCCTGGTCTCTGAACTCTCCGCTCCCCTCCCCTGGTCTATGAACTCTCCCCTCCCCGATCCTGGTCTCTGCACGCTCCGCTCCCTTCCCCAGGTCCCAGTCTCTGCACTCTCCACACAAGTGGCACAGAGAGTGCAAAGGTAGCACAGAAAGAGCACATAGAGAAAGCAGAGAGAGACCACACAGGGGGAGCAGAAAGAGAGCACACAGGCAGGGAAGAGAGAGTGCACAAGGTGGGACATAGAGAGAGTGCACAGTGTGAGGTAAAAAGAAAGCGCCCAGGAGAGCAAAGAAAGCACATAGTGTGGGGCAAAAAGAGAGCGCACAGAGGGGGCAGAGAGAGATCACACAGGCAATGCAGGATCTTCTATCATTGAAAAGAATTTCTACCTTTGAAAAAAAAATATAAAAACAAAAATGGCTTCCATAAAAGCAAAACAATGTGCTGACTGTATGGCCCACGACTACAGGATGATGACAGGGCACTAGAGTGCATTGTCCACGGATGCTCATATTTATCTTTCTCATAAGCAATTATTTTATGTAGAATAGATTTTTGAGAAACGACACAGACAATGGCTTATAGGGAACGCTTTAATAGAAAAACGGGATGATGTAAAGCTCGGAGAAATGATAAAAGAGCAACAGAAACGGCACCAGAGAAAATCTTATAGAAGGGGGTTTATGGAGAACTGGAGATATGGAGAGCGCACCATTGTAGATTTGAATGAAAGCGGGTAAATGGGTGAGGGGGTCAAACCGTAAGGAAATTGCATTGGGTGGAGAACGACAAGGGACAGTGAATAAACTATCACACATGGTCAGCGCTGATTGCAAAAACAAAGGGGGTCATAAAAATAAAAGGACAAATAAATAAATGAAATAGTCAAAAGTGAAGACGTTTTCCAAGGTCGGAGGCAGGGGCGTAACTGCAACAGGTGCAGGGGTTGCAATTGCACCTGGGCCCTGGAGTCTAGGGGGCCCCAAAGTCCCTTTGGCCTATAGAAAAAGACTATTGCTATTAAAGATTTGCAATATTTGGGGGTACCGTTGGAGCTTTCACATCAGGGTACATGAGCTTCAAGGACGCCACTAGTCGGAGGGATTCCCTAAACTCTGGTTGAGATTGATATGTTTTTCTAAGTCCGAGAATTAAGGCTATATGATTATCCCACACAATACATACACAATAGATATATATTAGAAAGCTGAAAAGTTACATGAAACACAATAATATATTAAATGTACACACATTATAAACATTATATCTATTATATAATTGCGAATGGGTTTTTTGCCCCTTCTGAGTCCACTCTCGCTGCGAGTCAGCATGGTCATGTGGATACGCCCGAAGCATTGGCCGCGCAGCGGCCATTGCGAGCAGTTCTAAGGCGACTCGCTATGCCCGCGCAGCGGGCATGGTGAGTCGCCTTAGCAGCGTGAAGCATTGGCCGCGAAGCGGCCATTGCGAGTCAGAGACTCGCTCTTCTAGAATCCCGATGCATGTGCATCGGGCACCCAGCTAGTAGATTTATAATATATTAAAAAAAACTCTGAATTGGAGCAGTATTGAATTGGAGTTGGAGCAAACTACTACAAGCTGTACTACCTGATGCAGCAGAGTGGAGCCTTATAGTAGACCGCATCCACAGGGTCCCTAAACCCAAATTCTTTGATCCCTCACTTTCCAGAGATACCCTAGTGTGGATTCATTTTGTCACAACAAAAGAACAATTTCTCCATAGCATCAGTGAACGTCCAGAATTGCCTTCACCCTTCCGAGAAATTACCATCTACCAGGATCTGTCGGCAGCAATGCTTGCAAGACGCAAGGAACTTGCTTCATACATAGGCGCACCCAAGGGGGGGACCTACGTGTCTGGACCCCCCCCTTTGGACGGCCCTGAGAAGTGGTGCAGTACACAAGGAGCTGGGCCCCTATGTCAGGAGACAGGAACAATTACACAGCACCCAAGGGCCCACAAAAAGGCTGCTTTTAGGGGGCTTCGCTCCCCCAAACCCCCCCACCGGTGGCTTTGCCCCTCGGAACCCCGCTGGGGGGTGACACCCCCTTTCAGGGCCGGTGTGTGTTTCTTGGACCCCTACCTTGGGAAATTTCTGGGTGCGCCACTGGCTTCATACATAACAATCTCTGAAATTGTGTCTAGATGGGGCTTCCCCATCAAATTGCTAATCCTCAGAGATGGAGGCACCTTGGTATGCACTTGTCCTCGTCAAGATGCAAACCATCTAAACAAATGGAAGATATTACTGAAGGGATTTGTGTCTCCCCTACCTCCGGTTCAGCAATATGGCGATATTGCGGCGTGTGACGGTACCTTAAGGCTGTATTCACACTGCACTTTTGGTCTGTTTTTGCACATCAGCTTTTGTAGCCAAAACCAGGAGTCGGTGATAAATACAGAAATGTTGCCAATGTTTCTATTATGCTTTTCCTCTGATTGTTCCACTCCTGGTTTTGGCTTCAAAAACTGATAAGCAAAAACAGTCCAAAAACGCACAGTATGAATGTAGCTTTAGAGGAGTCTTAATAGCTGTTTATAAAGATCTCAAGATCATCATCACAAAACAATCACTGATCTCAGGGAGAGCAGTCAAAGAAAACACTGCGGGCAGCCGGCAAAAGCGCTCAAACACAGTGAAATCCTAGGTGCATTGACCTCTCGGAAATACGAATATTCAAAGAGAGTCCGTGGAGCCTCGTTTAGGAGTCTCAAACACAGGACTGGGCAGCACGGTGGAAGTGGTTAGCACTGCAGCCTTTGCAGCACTGGGGTCTTGAGGTCCTGGGTTCAATTCCCACTAAGGACTACATCTGCAAGGAGTTTGTATGTTCTCCCTGTGCCTGCGTGGGTTTCCTCTGGGCACTCCGGTTTCCTCCCTCATTGTAAAGACATACTGATAGGATGTTTAGATTGTGAGCTCCAAGAGAGACAGCATTACTGATGTATGTAAAGTGCTATGGCATTAATACTGCTATATAAATTGCTATTTACAAAGATCTCAAGGGCTGTCACACTGTAGAGGGATCTGCTTTGTTCTCATTTTCACAAGGAAACACTAGAACCAATGGAATGAAACAGAATAGGAGGAGACACAGATTAGATATTAGAAGAAAACTTTTTGAAAGTGAGAGTGATCAACGAGTGGAACAGGCGACCACAAGAGGTGGCGAGTTCTCTTTCAATGGAAGTCTTCACACAGAGGCTGCGATGATTTAGTGAATCCTGCTTTGAGAAGGGGGTTCGACCACATGGCCCAGGAGGTCCCATCCAACTCTACCATTCTATGATTGTTACCTACCTGGCTGTTATGCTTGGCTCCGTTCACACCCGACACAGTGTGGTCATAGACCACTCCTGTCAGCGGAACAATAGCTCAACAGAGCAGAGGCATCTTTTCCACTCTCCTCTGTAGACTGGGCCAGACACCAGACGTCATGCTGATTGACCGCCGGTTCCCCGCTACCTAACTGGTGGAGCTGGCTGTCAATCAGCATGACATCGTCAGTGATGACCGTCAACAGAGCCAAGAAGCCACTGCTCTGTTGACGCAACATCAATGGAAGATGAAAAATCACTGGCAGGAGCAACCTATGACCACTCCGTGTTGGTGAAGAACAGTTCCGGGCACGATAGGCAGGTAGGTAGTAACTACTTGACTGTTAGTGCTTAGGCACATTTTTTTTTATAACGTCCCAGATATCCCCTTTAACATTCAAAATTTCTATATAACACTCTGTTGTATACTATGTATGAGATTTAGAGCTGTAAGTATTCGAGTTATGTCTATGCAAGGCCAACAAGGATTTTGTGATATTCCCAAGACAGTAAAGTCCCTTATCTTGTCATAAAGCCACAAAGACAAGTACAATTCCTAAAGGCTTATCTAATGCATAGTCTTTCCAGATGGGCTCACCTCTCTGAATATCCCCCATCTTGGTTTCTGCAGTAATCCCTTCTGTTAATAGGTAGAAGGAGCTTGTTGATGTCGTTTTGTGATGAATGGAAATTCATGTATCTCATTGACAGGCACCGGCAGCCTGGAGCTTAGCTGGGAATATTCCTGGTCTTCATATAGATAAAAGTGTATTAAGTTCGGTACATTTTTTCGCCAGAGACCTCATTTGGATTTTTCATATTTGACAAGAAAAATAAAATGTTCCTGTGAAACGACCGACATCACGGTAGAACCGTAAGGATCAAATTGAAAGTCAATGAAGTCCAATTAGTGGAGTCAGTCTCATGACGGATTTGAAACTTGGCTGACATTTATTGGAATTTGATTTTAATGTATTACATATGCGCATATACAATGGCCTTATCCCCTTTAGTTTTCTTAAACCGCAACTGCCATTAGTTTTAACCCCTTACAGCGTTTCCAAAATAATTTAGGTCAGATATAAACCTTTTCAAGAGTTGTTCCCACTCTTCAACACAGAATCCGAGATAAGGTAGATGCAGTCTTGTAGGCGCCGGCTGGCAGCAGGCAAACAGATGGGTAGTATTAGACAAATGTGTTTGTCAAAAAGGCATCACAACATGTTTCGGTGGTTTACTGCCTTCATCAGGTTAGCTGCCTTTGTGGTTTACTGCCTTCATCAGGCTGTGCTGCCTTTCTGGTTTACTGCTTTCATCAGGCTGTGCTGCCTTTCTGGTTTACTGCCTTCATCAGGCTGTGCTGCCTTTGTGGTTTACTGCCTTCATCAGGTTGTGATGCCTTTGTGGTTTAGTGCCTTCATCAGGTTTTGCTGCCTTTGTGGTTTACTGCCTTCATCAGGTTGTGATGCCTTTGTGGTTTACTGCCTTCATCAGGTTGTGATGCCTTTGTGGTTTACTGCCTTCATCAGGCTATGCTGCCTTTCTGATTTACTGCCTTCATCAGGTTGTGATGCCTTTGTGGTTTACTGCCTTCATCACGTTTTGCTGCCTTTGTGGTTTACTGCCTTCATCAGGCTGTGCTGCCTTTGTGGTTTACTGCCTTCATCAGGTTATGATGCCTTTGTGGTTTACTGCCTTCATCAGGTTGTGATGCCTTTGTGGTTTACTGCCTTCATCAGGTTGTGATGCCTTTGTGGTTTACTGCCTTCATCAGGTTATGATGCCTTTGTGGTTTACTGCCTTCATCAGGTTGTGATGCCTTTTCAATAAAGAGGTTTGTCTAATACTACCCATTGCTTTGGCCTGCTACCACCTGGCACCTACAAGACTTGAGGGCACAGTGACTAGTGCTCCACGGAAGCAGCATAAACGTTTACTCCAAGAAGCCGCAGTGACGTCATTGGCACATGTGACCTGCTGTTTCCAGTAGTCCAAG
This sequence comes from Allobates femoralis, assembly GCA_033576535.1. NCBI lineage: Eukaryota > Metazoa > Chordata > Amphibia > Anura > Aromobatidae > Allobates > Allobates femoralis. The sequence continues at coordinate 8,263,568 of JARQOC010000009.1, forward strand.
AACTCCCGCGGTGTGGGATACGCACTGAAGGTACTTACCTTGATTGTGCAGGAGTGCACAACCCAATCAAGTCAGTAGACTACCATACCCTGGAGCACCCCTCCATTCCTATTTTTATTTTCCATATCAACACAGAATGACTGTTTAAACCAAGCACAGGCACTCGGTGCATCATGGAGCTGCCAAACATTTAAATGCATCTTCCCACTTGCTTGTTTAACCTCAATCTCCACCCTACCCTCTTTGATTGCCCACTCTGTCCGCATCTTCTCCCCCTGTAACCTCCAGCTAGCCATCATCTACCGCCCCCCTGGATCCATCCCCACCTTCCTCGACCACTTTACCACCTGGCTACTTCATTTCCTCTCTACTGACATCCCCACCATCATTATGGGTGATTTCAATATCCCCATTGACACTGCCCACCCAACCGCCTCTCAACTTCTTTCCCTGACCTCCTCCTTTGGGCTCTCCCAATGGTCCTCCTCTGCCACCCACAAAGATGGCCACACGCTGGATCTCATCTTTACCCGTCTTTGCTCCCTTACTAATCTCACAAACTCAACCCTCACCCTGTCTGACCACAATCTGCTGACCTTCTCCACCCTCTCCTCCCCTACTACATCACCTCCTCTCCGCAAACTTGATCATCCCCGCAGAAACCTAAAACACATTGATCTACACTCACTCTCAGAATCCCTACTCCCTCTCGCCAACATAACATCTATACGTGACACAGACACTGCCACCACCCTCTACAACACCACATTAACCAAGGCACTCGACCTAGCAGCCCCCCTCACACACCACACTTCACGCACTAATAGGCAACCCTGGCACACCACCCTCACTAAAGACCTGAGACGGGCATCCAGGATCGCCGAGAGGCGATGGAAAAAATCACCTTCCACTGAGCATTTTGCACTGTTCAAACAGCCCCTCATCGCCTTCAAGACTGCACTTGCCACCGCCAAACAAACCTTCTTCCTATCCCTAATAACCTCCCTGTCCCACAATCCCAAGCAACTTTTCAAGACCTTCAATTCCTTACTCCGCCCGCCTGCTCCCCCTCCCTCTTCACTTATCTCTGCAGAAGACTTTGCCTCCTTCTTCAAAGAAAAGATTGACAGAATCAGAGACAGCTTTGACCCACTGTCCCCACAGCCTCCCCTCTCACCTATACTGCCCTCTACTTCCATCAACTGCTTCCCCCCCATCACTGAAGACCAGATCTCCTCCCTCCTGTCAAAATCACACCTCACCACCAGTGCCCAGGACCCGCTCCCATCCCACCTCATTCCCAACCTCACCTCCGTTATCATCCCAGCCCTAACTCATCTTTTCAACCTATCACTTACCACTGGCACCTTCCCCTCAGCCTTCAAACACGCCTTGATCACACCCATCCTCAAAAAACCCTCCCTTGATCCCACAACTGTCTCCAACTACCGCCCTATATCTCTCCTCCCTTTCACCTCTAAACTACTTGAACAGCATGTCCACTCTGAGCTGTCCTCTCACCTCTCCTCCTGCTCCCTCTTTGACCGCCTGCAATCTGGCTTCCGACCCCTCCACTCCACTGAAACAGCCCTGACCAAAGTCACAAATGACCTACTGACTGCCAAAAGCAAGCGTCACTACTCTGTTCTCCTCCTCCTCGACCTGTCAGCCGCCTTCAACACTGTTGACCACTCCCTTCTACTACAGATCCTGGAATCTCTTGGCATCACGGACCTTGCCCTCTCTTGGATCTCCTCATACTTAATGGACCGCACCTTCAGTGTCACCCACTCCCACACATCCTCCTCGCCCTACCCCCTATCTGTCGGGGTCCCCCAGGGCTCGGTTCTTGGACCATTACTGTTCTCAATCTACACTCTCGGCCTAGGGCAACTCATTGAGTCCCATGGCCTCCAATATCACCTCTACGCCGACGACACCCAAATCTACCTGTCTGGTCCTGACATCGCCTCCCTTCTATCCAAAATTCCACACTGCCTGTCCGCCATCTCATCCTTCTTCTCTGCTCGCTTCCTTAAGCTGAACATGGACAAAACCGAGTTCATAGTCTTCCCCCCAAGATGCTCCCCCTCACTACCTGACCTATCCATCATTGTCAACGACTGCTCTCTCTCTCCAGTCCCCCAAGCCAAGTGCCTCGGGTTACCCTTGACTCTTCCCTCTCCTTCAAGCCCCACATCCAGGCCCTCGCCACCTCCTGCCGACTCCAGCTCAAAAACATCTATAGGATTCGCACTTTCCTTGACCACGACACTGCAAAAACCCTTATTCACGCTCTCATCATCTCCCGCCTCGATTACTGCAACCTCCTGCTCACCGGCCTCCCTAATACCTAACTTGCACCTCTCCAATCTATCTTGAACTCCGCTGCCCGCCTAATCCATCTGTCTCCCCGCTACTCCCCTGTCTCCCCCCTCTGCCAAGCCCTTCATTGGCTCCCTGCTTCCCAGAGATCCCGGTTTAAAACATTAACCATGACATACAAAGCCATCCACAACCAGTCCCCTCCATACATCTCTGACATGGTCTCCCGTTACCTACCCTCACGCAACCTGCGATCCTCCCAAGAGCTTCTCCTCTACTCCCCCCTCATCTCCTCTTCGCACAACCGCATACAGGATTTCTCCCGTGCTTCACCCAGACTCTGGAACTCACTGCCCCAACACATCAGACATTCTCCTACCCTGGGAACCTTCAAAAGAAGCCTGAAGACCCACCTGTTCCGCCAAGCCTACCACCTGCAATAAGACCCAGTCCACCACACCGCCTCATGACTGGAATTTCCCCCTGCCACTGTATCCGCACCCGCCCCTCGTAGACTGTGAGCCTTTGTGGACAGGATTTCTACCCTCTTGTTTCTGTACAACTGAATTGTCACTTGTATTGTTACTTGTCCTAGTCTGCCCTTTTTAACATGTAAAGCGCCATGGAATATAATGGCGCTATATAAATTAATAATAATAATAATAATAATAATAATTGAGAGCTCTGGCTTCATAGATTCAGAGGGAAAGACATAGAGGAAAAAACAGGCAGATGTAAAGATGCACTCAAATGTTTGGCTGTGCCATGATACAAATGTACTTGGTTTGAACAGATTTTCTGGGCTGGCAGAGTCTCTTTAAATTATTACCGTAGTATTACACAAAGGGTACTCCCTATAAATAGCAGATCGTCAAGTTGGGATAAACAAACAGGGTATGGTACAGCACAAGAGAAAAACATGGGGATGGAAAGAGACGAAGCCCTAGCGGGAGGGAGAGGGGATAAATCTCACCTCCTGACACGCTCCTATCTGTACCCTGAGCTCACCTAACATCACGAGCTTAATCCCTCACTATCCATCTATCCACCCTGAATAGTGCCAAGGCCGGAGAGCACACTACTCTCACCAATGCAACAATAAAACAATAGGGAAGGAGGACAGACAGAGGGGCATAAACAAAAAGGATATACTCCAACTTTACAATTGCAGTGAAGCACCATGGCTGCAGGAGTCACGACTCTGTAACTTTAAGAGACTTTTTGCCTTCCACGGAGGTCAGCACAGAAATAGATTCTATAACCAAAACTTACAACTCTGCCCTTCACCTTGACAGCTGTAGCTGTACCAGACATTCCCGTGTCTGTGTTTCTTTGGCTTTGGAGCAGCAGCGCGGACACTGAGGCACTTTGTCCAGGATTCTGCTTCACCTTGACAAACAGATCTACTTCACCACCCTGGTCTCCTCACTATCCAACAATCCAAAAAAACTCTTTGACACCTTTCACGCTCTCCTCAGTCCTAAAGTGCAGGCCCCCATCACTGGCTTCTGTGCTGATGACCTGGCTTCTTACTTTATGGAGAAAATAGACAACATCCGCCAGGAAATCAGCTCCCAGCCTCCAAGCGCTGCCACCCCCATACTTCCCCACATGTCCTCCGGTTCACTCTCCACATTTGACCCAGTCACAGAAGAAGAAGTCTCCAGGATCCTCTCTTCCTCTCGTCCCACCACTTGCACTACTGACCCCATTCCCTCACACCTGCTCCAGTCCCTCTCTCCAGTAGTCGTCATCTAACCAAAATCAAATCTTAAATCTCTCCCTCTCTTCTGGCATCTTACCCTCCTCCTTCAAACACTCGATCATTACTCAATTATTAAAGAAAACCTCTCTCAACCCATCCTGCACAAATAACTATAGACCAGTCTCCAATCTTCCCTTCATCTCTAAACTCCTGGAGTGTCTGGTCTACTCCCACCTCACCCGTTACCTCTCCACTCACTCTCTTCTAGATCCATTACAGTCTGGTTTCCGCCCCCTTCACTCTACAGAAACTGCCCTCATCAAAGTGATCAATGACCTTCTGATGGCAAAACGTAAAGGTGACCACTCTCTGCTTATTCTTCTTGACCTCTCTGCAGCTTTTGACACTGTTGACCATCAGCTCCTACTCTCTCTGTTGCACTCTGTTGCACTCCATCAACATCAAGGACACTGCTCTCTCTTTGCTCTCCTCCTATCTTTCTGACCGCTCTTTCAGTGTATCATTCGCTGGCTCCTCTTCTTACCCTCTTCGGCTATGTTCACACACAATTTGCGTTTTTTTTAGCACTCTTAAAAGCACTTGCGTTTTTTTAAGAGTGCTAAAAAATGTCCCTTGTGTGTCTGAAAGGATTTGCCACGTTTTTGGACTTAGTCATTTTTTCACCAAAAACGCAGGCAAGAAACGCAAGCGTTAACGCAGGGTGCATAAATGTGCCTTTTAAAAACGCATGTGTTTCCCATAGGGCCCCCATGTTAAAAAAACGCATGTGCGTTTTTTCAAAAACGCATGCGTTTTTTTAACATGAGCCCCTATGGGAAACGCATGCGTTTTTGAATGGCACTAAAAGGTACTAATGTACCATGCGTTTTTGCATGCGTTTCCCATAGGGCCCCATGTTAAAAAAAACGCATGCGTTTTTGGAAAAACGCACATGCTTTTTTTACAGCATCCAAAAACGCTGCATGCAGCGTTTTTTGGACTAGGGGTAAAAAACGCAAATGGAGCTGAAAAACGCAGCTACACTCAAATGTACCCTGCGTTAACGCACCTGCTTTTTTTTTAACAGCCCAAAAACGCAGAGATGGTCAAAAAAACGCATGTGTGTGAACATGGCCTTCCTCTCATTATTGAGGTCCCTCAGGGCTCAGTCCTCGGTCCTCTTCTCTTCTCTCGCTACACAGCCCCGATTGGACAGACCATCAGCAGATTTAGCTTCCAGTACCATCTTTATGCTGATGACACACAACTATACACTTTAGCCCCTGACCGGCGCCGCGGTCCTGACTTACCAGCAGCGGGAACTGCGTGCGGCTGCACACCGGACTGGAGGGCATATTAGCCCTCCAGTCCTGTGTGTTGATCCAGTCCGCGGCTGTCAGGGTCATCCCGGACAGCCCCGGACCGGATCGTGCCGCAGTGTGAAGGCACCCTTAGATGACAGCCAGCTTTGGCACAGTGCCAACAAGCCAACAGCAGTGGTGGTCGGTCATGTAGACAACAAGCTGTAAACAAAATGCATGAATATTCCAAGAAAGACTGATAACTTTGATAATCAGTAAATTGTAAAGGTGTTGTTTTATCTCAAATTTGTTCAACATGTCAAATAGCATAGATACACAGAGGCTGAAGAAATTCCAGGCCTCACTGTGTCAAGACTTCCAGCTCGGATGAGGTTCGGGACGGCTATACATAAAGTCAAGGCCTAAATCGTGACCTTGCACAAGCAAGCGTAGAACTATCTAAATCTAGAGAACCCCTACAATAAAGGAAAAAAGAAGAGACAGGTGCAGCGCCTTCCTAAAGGTCCCGTTATACTTAGTGACGCACTAGTGATCCCGACAACGATACAACCTGGTAGGGATCACTGGAGCGTCGCTACATGGTCGCTGGTGAGATGTCAAACACTCAGATCTCACCAGCGATGCAGCAACGAACGATACGGCGGTCGTTGGGAACCTGTCACTCTAGGGCGTATTATTGAGGTCGTTGGTCGTTATCCCCGTCAAACACACCGATGCATGCTGTCCAGCGGGAGCGCGACGACCAAAAAATGGTCCAGGACATTCCGACAAGATCGGCGATCTCACAGCAGGGGACTGGTTGCTGCTGCGTGTCACACTGAGCGAGCTCGCTGGCGAGGTCGCTGTTGCATCACAAAACCTCGCTTAACTTGTCTCATCTATAATTGACATCTTTTCCATATCATATCATTTCCATCTTCTTTGCTTTGGACAATAAAAACCCAACCATTTCCCTTTGCTGTTTTTTCATACAAACTCCAGAACATGATAACATTGCTACGTTTGATGTCATGAGAAGTATCATAAGATATGTAACACAAATGAGTCACAGAAGAAGATTTGAGAAATGTGAAACCTTCTGGACATTTCAAAAGCTTTTTCTAAGAAAAACATTGAAATTCTTCCAAAACAGTCTCACATCTGAAATAATGATACTAACAGAGCTGCATACAAAGTAGCACTAGCGTCACGCCATACTCTACGTATATACAATATACCGTTGCTGTGACTGTAAATTGTTGTTTTGGATAAAGCCTTTCCAGGAATCGCATTCGTCCTTGTCCCTTTTTCAGCACGTAGATAAGGAGAGTGACTTTCTACTGTCAAAGCGTGAAAATATTCATAAACCCAGCTCAGAATAGAAAAATATTCCTTCCTGCCTCTCCATAAACTTGACATGAATACGTGGAGATAAATCTCACAATGCATGTTTATCCATGTCACTTACATATCAGTAAAGAATGCGTTCTTGCCATTGCAGGTTTGCAGCCGATATCCTACATAAGCAATAGCTTGCATAATCTAGATATTTTTTTGTAGCTACAGAATATCCATTTAAAAAGTGGTGTCCAATTTCTTAGAAATTCTAGATAGAGGCTCTACATATATCCCCTCTCCTATTTCATTTAAGGCTGCTTTCACATCACGGATTTTGCATTTCCGATGCTGTCCGATCAAAATCGGACAGCATCGGATCCGAATTTGGCCTCCATGCAGCCCTATGGGCATCGGACCGAATCGGATGTGCACTAAATGCCATCCGATTTGGTCCGGTCCGATTCTGTCTGATTTTATCGGTGCAAAAATCGGAGCTTGCTCCGATTTTTGCACCGAAAATAAAATCTGACAGATGCGGATCGGACCAAATCGGATGGCATTTAGTGCACATCCGATTAGGTCCGATCCCTATAACATGGGGCCCTATGGAGAAGGGTCCGAGGAAACATCTGATGTCTCCTCGGACCCCGTTTTACTGTGCTGAGCATGCTCAGTACAGTAAAACTGCTCCTAACTAGGAGCACAAGGGTTAAAAAAAAAAAAAAGGTTATTCTCACCTCCCTCCGAGCCCCCGCCGTCTTCCGCCATCTTCCGCCATCTTCCGCCATCTTCTTGGAGGCTCCCGCAGGCTGCCGGTGTCAGCAGAGGGCTTCCTCTGCCTTATAGGACCTGCGGTGATGTCACAGTCATGTACTCTCATAGGTGGCGTCACGACAAATTAACCCCTTAATCTGTTCCCACAAGATGTCTTCACTTTTGATCTGTACCATCGGGCCCCACTACCGGCAGGCGCGGTCCATCCGTGACAAGGAGGAAGAAGCAAACGCCTGTCTAAACCGGAGTCCCTGCCGCGGTGAGTCAACATACGTGTGCATCATTTGACGTGTCCTGCCTGGATTGACATGGGTTCACACGCTCTCAACTTTCCCTGATCTGATCAGCCGACGTGCAGCTAACAGGCACTGGTGGATCAGTGATATTGAGTTAACCCCTTTACATCCCGGGCGATTTTCCATTTTCTGTTTTTCTGTCACCTTTTTCCAAGTGCCATAACTATTTTTATTTTTCTGTCAACATAGACATATGGGGGTTTACCTTTTGCAAGACGAGTTGAACTTTTGATGACATTCATTTTACCATATAGTGTACAGGAAAACGAGAATGATGAATCCAAGAGCCAAAAAAGTGCAATTGCACAATTGCTTTTTGAGTTCTTTATTCATCATGTTTTTTGTTTTTTTTAAATGTTTTCTTTGTTTTACATAACGCCTAACAGCTGCCACAGTGCAATCATCTTTGTTGAGCTGGAGGAACACTGTTATGCATCAAAACACAGAGCATGTTTGATGCATGACAGTGATGCAAGTGTAATGCGTGTTTGTTGTGAGTGTGGTGCGTGTGGGTGAGTGTGCATAGATATATGCATGTGAGAGTGCTGCGTGAGTGCGTGTGTGCTGAGTGTCATGCTGTCCATGGTCCTGAAGCAATCTTCAGGTCTGCGGACAGCATTTGACGGTGAATTCAAACTTCACGGCTGTCGAAGCCGCAGGGTTTGAATTTGCCGGTTTGCCGGCACACTAACCAATCATCTTGCACCACTGTGACAGCAGCGGTGCAAGATGATTAGTAAAAACACAGCTGATGTTAAAATTTTAAAATCACAGGATTTTGCTGCTTATTAACCCCATCTGCAGCCTCTGTGCTGCATGTCAGCACAGAGGCTGAAGATGCGGCTGATAAGCTGGTATCTGCATGGTTAACCTGCAGTTTGTGCGGTGCCAGCATGTGTCCAGGGAGTGTCCACACTCCCTGGACACATGCTGTCCTCACATCCTGGCTGTACAGGGGATAATACATGGTGAAAATCCAAGCCGGCAATAGTCCGGTGTTATAAATTTACTGTAAAAGCCAGCGGCGGTACTGTACGCAATTTGCATACAGTACATGCCTGGCAGAGTCCTGAACTCAGGAGCTGTCTAAAGTACTGTACAAAAATTGGGTACAGTACCAGCCGCTGTGCTAATAAAAGTTAAGAGCTGTCCCTGCTTGCACCGTGCTGAAATCTCAGCAGGGGACAGCTCCAGGTGCTGACGTTTAGCAGCGCTTGCTGCCAAACTCCAGCAGCCGGCGTCCGGATCCGATTTTTTGTCGGATGCGGCACCATAGACCCCTATGTGTTGGGGCGACAGATCGTCATGGTTCCGGGTGGAACCGTGACTGACATGTGTAGGGGGATGATGTGAGCTCAGAGCTCGTATCAGAGGGATGGAGGCCACCAAGGGCATACATGTAAGCGCTTGGTTGTGAATGGATTAAATCATCCTGTCAATCTTTGACAGCACAATTTAACATGCACCAACAGGAATGCATCATTCCTCACTCCCATTGGCAGCCCTGTGATGGGATTGCAGTGCGTCGATAGGTTGACATGACAGCCGGGTCTCCGTTGATGACTCTTTACTCTATCATGCTGAACTTCCAAGGAAATGATCATTTGTACTGTACGAAGTGGTACTGAAGCACTGCTCTGTAGAATACAACACAAATGATCAGTGGTACCTTCAAGTCACCTAGAGGGGACTAGCAAAAACAATAAAAGGTTCAAATAAAATGTTTGTAAAAATATAAAGGGAAAAATTTTTTTGGTATCGCCACATTTAGAAATGTCTGATCTATCAAGATTAAAAATAAATGAATCCAATAGGTAAACCACGTACTGGAAAAAAAATTTAAAGCCTCCAGAATTACGTTTTTTGGGGTGCCGCAATATTGTAATAAGAGGCGATTAAATCATCACATCTACCCCAAAATGGTATCAATAAAAACATAAGCTCAGGGCACAAAGATAAGCCCTCATACAGCCCAAGATACTGAAAAATGAGAATGTTACAGGTCTCTGAAAATGGCAACAAATGTACAATTTATTTATTTATTATTATTATTTTTTTTATTTTTTTTAATTTCTGATTTTTTTTTCACTATTTTAATAAAAAAAAAAAATCTATGCATGTTTGGTATCTATGAACTTGCACTGACCTGGTAAATCATATAGTCTGGTCAGTTTTACCATATAGTGAACATGGTAAATAACCAAAAAGCCATTTGTGCAATTGCACTCGTTTTTGCAATTTCACCACACTTGAAATTTTTTTCCCATTTTCCCAGTACACTATACGGTAAAATGAATGATGCCATTCAAGAGTTCAACTCATCCTGCAAAAAGTGAGCCCTCATATGCCTATATTAATGGAAAATAAGAAAAGTTATGGCTCTTGGAAGAAGGGAAAGAAAGAACGAAAAACGGAAAATTGCCGGGGAGTGATGGTAGTAAAAAATGTTATAGTAAATGCTCATGTTGCCAAATTTTATTGCAAATGCTAATGAGAAATAAAAGAAAAAAAATATTTCATGATTAGACAAAAGTATCACCAGACCAGTAATGTACCGAGCCCACTCCGCTTCTAACAGTGGTGTAACTAGAGTCCCATGGGTCCCGGTGCGAAATTTAGACCTCTGCCCCCTCCCTGCAAACACATTGGTTAGTTGTATGGGCTCTGTGTAAAGTTCTACATCCTATATAGGTTCAAGAATTGACCACTCTCCCCCTTCATTATGTATTAATGTCCATCATCCTGCTATATATAGTTTTCCTCCTGGAATATGGCTCTTATTCTGGTCCCCCATCTTGGTTTATATGGTCTTCCTCCTGCCCCCATCATCCTCTAATTATTATAACACACTCCCATTGTCCTCCATACAGTATAATGTACCCCATAGTCCTCCATGTAGTATAATACACCCCCATTATCCTTCATATAGTATAATGCATCCTTATAGCCCTCCATATAGTATAATGCACCCTTATAGTACTCCATATAGTGTAATGCACCCCCATTATCCTTCATATAGTATAATGCATCCTCATAGTCCTCCATACAGTATAAGGCACCCCCATAGTCCTCCATATAGTATGATATACCCCTATTTTCTTTCATATAGTATAATGCATCCCCAAAGTCCTCCATACAGTATAATGCAGCCTCATTGGACTAGACAAATGACAATGTTGAACAGAGAGGCTAGACCTTGAAAGGTGCGATCATCTCTAGTGAGAAGATAATTGGCATGGACAATTGATGGTAAGGAGCAAAGAGGCTGGACAGGTAACCAGTGTGATGAATATTTTCTATTTTAATCTCTTTATGGCCATTTATGGTTCAGAAGAAAATGTTGTCCAAGTGTTGCTGAATCCAAGAGGGAGCATATTGTATAACAAAAAAAGAATCTTTATTTTGATGTATGCAGATTGTTTTAAATTCCGAGCAGAATTCCAAGTTTATTAGAATGTATTCACTCACCCTCTCTTGTACAACTTTAACTTTACATTCCATACAGCATGATAGAAGTTTAAAAAAAACAAATTAAGAAATGTTGCGATACCATCCCAAATGGGTTTTATTTTGTACATACCTCATTAAAAATGGGAAAGAATAAACTAAGGCATCATTTTTGCAGGGAGCAGACTGTGCAGATACGCTGATGAACAGAGATTGCTTAGCCCGTCTATGCACTGCCAGGTACAGATGGAAATGTTCTATCTCACGGGACACTTTAAAAGACTTAAAGGGATTCATTAAAAGATAATTGGGTCATTCAAAGTACGCGAGTGTAGAAATTAACCCATTAGATGAAGTTTGATTTTTTTTGATACTACGCGCCTTCACATAATTCAATGGTTTATACGAAATAATAAAAGACATTTTGGAAAAAGTAAGTGCAGGCTCCTATCATTACATCAAACTATTGGCTTATTGGAGAAGTAATGGGACAGAAAAACAATTACGGTACATAAAAAATATAAATGTATAAGTTATCGTAAAAGGCAACAATAACTCTCAAAGCAGAAAATGCATCATTCACATGTAATTTCCCTATAACTATTATCTAATACCATTAATGAGGCTTTTAGTTTGTTTTTGTTTGATTTTTTGTTATTTGTTAATTATAATAGCAACAGATGGCCATTTGTAAAGCAGAAAATCTTATTTAGGTAATTGCTATGAAGTTGGCATAGTCCTTCGCGTGAATAATTTGGTTTTACTATTTGCCTCAAATTATTTATAATAGTTGATTCAGACAGATGACAAAATAGTATTAACGGAGGATTGTTTTATTCTTTAAAAAATACATGTTTATTTAAACCCTTGGCGCCATGGCTACTTTTCTTTTTTTCATGTTCGTTTTTTCCTTCCCTTCTTCTAAGAGCCCCAACTTTCTTATTTTTCTTCGAATACAGCCATATGAGGGTTTGTACTTTTGAATGACACCATTGAAAATGATGGACAAGTTGTACTTTTGAATGACGCCATTTTACCTTATAGTGTACTGGAAAATATGAAAACAAAATTCCCAGTGTGGTGAAATTGTACAAAAAGTGAAATTCCATAAATTTATCATGTTCACGCTATGGTGAAACTTACCTGGCTGTAGGATTCTCCTTGTTTGTACCAATATGCCGATAGTAGATGTATAGTTTTTTTTATCCAAGTGGTGAAAAAAGAAAGTGAGATTTGTAAACAAGTAGAGAAAGAAAGATCAAAATATTTGAAGAGTGTTTGTGTGGAAGAATGGGACAAAATCCACCTGAGCAAAGCAGGCGAATGGTATCTCCATACAGGGGACGTCTGGATCTTCATCACCAACAAATGCAATTGTATGAAGTATTAAATAAATTTCAGAAAGGGTGTTAAAAAGATAAGATGAAAATAAGTAGGAGCGCTCCTGTGATAGTCCACTAGAGCAGAGCACATTGGAAACCAACGATGAAGTACACATACCTAGACAGGTTGTGCACCCTTGCCAAACCCGTTAAGAAGTGTGGGTTTGGTGTTCAGACAAGGTCTCCCGAGAAAGACATTGACTTTTAGGTGTCCCTCCAAAGAAGTGGTGAGCCTCCGGTCACAGTATAGTCCTAGTGTGGCATGTGTACCTCTTTCTCCCTTTCCTTGTCTGATAGCCACACATGGTCACCATTGTTAGAGTCCAGCACACACCTGTTCATTGTTTTTAATTACATCCATGGGCATATAAACCCACTCACATTTCAACATTTCACTAGGGCATAGTGTCAGGACCTGACAGTGGAGGCTCCATCAAGTGGGTGTCAGGCTTACTCTCTAGTGGCCACTATTGAAACCAAGATCTCTGGTTTTCCTTATTTAGCATAGCGCAGTTTCTGCAATACACATATTCACTATTGAATCCTTTTGTTTCAAGTGCCACTCATTGAGCTACAAAATTCATGATAAATAGTAGTGTCGCGGCAGATAACCGTTTATATACCAAAGCTGCTGGCTATCTGTGCATCTCTCTCCTGCAGTACAGAGCGAGGCACAGAGAGCCGGCAGCTGCAGTCCTTGGCTCCACTGACAGCGGCCACAGGGGACTAGGAGAGCGCACACACTATAATACAGGACAATAGGGTGAGCGCGCACACCATATTGCATTCAGCAGTCCACTCCTCCACTGACAGTGTGCCAAATCTCCTTCACAGCTTTGGATTTGGCACATTGTGTCAGTGAAGCAATGAGGGTGAATGGTCACATTATGGGTTGGGCCGGGCCTGTAGGAGCCCTGGGGTGGCTGGGCATACTGAGACTGGGGAGGGGAGATGTTTGGAGGAGTCTGCATGTAGTGTCCAGTTCTCCATTTACATAAAGACTCCAACACAAACACGCCCCCTGGTCTTTCTATGGCAGACACAAATGGGTGATATATGAGTGACAATGCAAAATGTTGTCAGGATGTATATTACAAACTGTCAATGATATGCCCACTCCAGGGCCGGGGGTACTAGGGAGCCGGGCAGCAGTTGTTCTTCACTCTCGGTTCTTTTCACGGAGACAGACTGGGCCGAGACCTGGTCCCATGACCCTGGCGGTGTCATTTAATAAATGGGGGTAGATGACGGGAGTTGACAGGGAAAAGGGGTTTTCATGAAGCCATGCAGCTGCGCTGCTTCAGAACCTCTGAGGATGGTGACTGGCAGCTTGGATGGTTCTGCTCCCCGCAGGTGGAGCATAGTCCCCAGGGCAGTAGGATGGACTAGTCAGTTCGTACCTTGGTAGATGGTCATTGGGTCATCAGCACCCTGTTGTTTCATGCGGCCTCTGAGGCCGGTGGTCGCTGCTAAAGAAAGTCTGGCTCACCATAGCTAGAGTTCTGTTACTTTTACTTAGTTTCAGCATGGCCACCGGGTACATCCCTTGCCAACCTCCGGTTCAGTGTTGTCTCCAGAATCGGGTCAGTGCAGTCGAGCCTTGGTTGGTGTCCCTGCCACTCTTACTAGGTGTTTCTGTCTCTGATGGTCCCTCAGCGCTATAAGATAGTCTCGCCACTCATCTCAGCACCTCTGCAGCACAGAGCTCGGGTACCGACAGCCACGGGTGCTCAGTTGAACCCCTTCTGGGCACTGCTCCCTAGTTCGGCCGTCTTCTCCAAGTTGTGTCGGGTGTTCGGCCACAGCTCCCATTAGAAGCTTGGGGCCTTCGGTTCAACGGTTCAGGCTTGAAGCATCCGCGCCGTGTTCAGAGCCGGGTCTCTGTGTCGTCCACCAGCTCCTCTGTCTCGCTAGATATGGGCGTACGGGGATCTACGTTTCCTTCCATAGCACAAGAGCTCCTTTCCTCCTATACACCTGTTGGTCTTTCCTTCCCGGGTGAGCGTGGTCGTGCTCCAGCCCGCGGCAGTCAGTACCACACTGCCCTTACACTCCCAACTTTCAAATAATTTTTTTCCCTTTTTTGCCATTAAAGAGGACCTGTCACCAAACCAGGCATGGTGATCTAATTACAGCACTGTATTCAAACCACCTGATAGAAGGTAAAAAGGCCCTCCTAATTCAATATATTTCTCAAAACAAACCCCAAGGAGTCAGGCCAAATCAATTGCAACTAATTATTTATTTTAAAACACCATGTAAAATGACAATGTATACAATGGTACACAGAAGGAGGACCACATGACATAGTTCAACCACAATGGTACTCAATCCTCAGGTATAACCTTAAACCAGTCAAACAACAGTGCCCCAATTTGAGTACACTATATACCTAATGAAGATGACACAATAAACATTCAAAGCCATGGGTCCCATTTACCTTGCTGTGACCGCCCCCTGACGCGTTTCGCACCAGCTTCTTCTGAGGAGGGTGAGAATGATTGGCAGCGGTGGGCAGATTACACATGCAGGGGGTGTGAATCTGCCCTTGGCTGCAGCCCCTAGCCACCTCCTTAGTGGCTGTAGCATGTAAGTTTTCTAAGTGTATTATCTCGGGGTACAGGGCTGCTCAAGTGCTGGGTGACCCCTTGTCTGGATGCTGCAGACATGCTGCATCCAGTGCTGTAATTAGATCACCATGCCTGGTTTGGTGTCAGGTCCTCTTTAATAACTTATTTTACCTGCTGTATGACGAAGCCACACTGGTTCAATCAGGAAGACCTGGGTAGCAACAGGATTTGACGCATCATATGAAAGTGCCAAATTCAAGGCAGCTGTGGGCTGGTATATTTAAGCTTAGGAGGAGCCACAATAACATTGAGGCACACCAGGCTGAGAATATCTGCTCCCAGCTCTACCCTTTATCTGTAGTGCACATCCCTGTACAGGGATCCAGCACCTATTTCTTTTTTTTTCATTTTTTACACTAATTTAATGGCAGGTTGCTTGCCATACACTATTATGTGGGGCAACCAATTTCAGACACTGGCACAGAGGGACTGGCATGTGTCCACATACACTGCATGACAATGGCCTACGGACCAACAGGTGTTCGATGCACTGCACAACACAGTAGAGAACACCAGAGACATAATAACAATGGTAGGCTATGACGGTAGGAAATGGGGGAAGGGACACTTTCTAAACTGAACTGAGGATGAACCCAGATATCCCCATCGTCCTGATACAAGTTCTTTCAATCCATCGCCGAACAGAATACCTAGTACCTCGCTGTCTGCTCTGAAGTAGGAAGTTGGCTGGCAAAAGTGATAGTCCCACCATTGAATGAATACAACAAACGGAATGAAAGCCAGGCAGGGGAAAACAACAAAGGATAAAACTACTTCACAGCTGTGACCAAACGTCTACCCAGCAGATGGCTTGACACCGGTCAGTTCACTACAAGCTCCTTCCACCCAGACGGCTTGCAATTAATAGAATTCAATCACCAGCTCTAGATGATGGGTCATGTGACTATTTGAAGGAGCTTACTAGCGGCAATACTGACATTAACTCATAGAGAGACAAAGGAAATTAATTATGTTTAATATCCAGAATCTCCCAAGGCAAAGAGACTCTGGGCCCAAACTTTACACACAAGGGACACAGCACCAGTGGGTTTTATCTTCTTACCCGCTCTGTAAGGTGCAAGTCACTCCAGGGAGATTCACCGGGACCATAACTCCAAAGAAAATAAAGGACAGCACCTCACCAGTTGATGAATTTCAATCCTCTTTATTGTCCGTCCATATAAGCGACATTTCGACATACAGTGAGATCCTTATCAAGACCTCACTGTAGGTCGAAACGTCGCTTTGGAGTTATGGGCCCAAACTTGTCACAAGTCTCCAAGACCAGAGACCAGAGTGGAGACTAGAGTGACAGCAGCTGACTGCAACCAATCACAGATGCTGTCATAGAGGTGGGAGAAGCAGAGGAATATTCATAAGATTTAATGAGTGGACCTGAAAGTAATGTGAGAGCAGCGCGGGAACCAATAAGTATAATTTAACTAATTATAATCCCTTTTGGATTTTTTTGCAGCCTCCTAGCCACCATTTAGAGCTAAAGTTTGAGTCCACATCAGGGGCGGACTGGCCCAGGTGGCAGGGGGGCAAGTGCCCCCCAGGCTGGCTCTAATGTGCTCATCCAGGGCCGCCTCCATACTGAAATGGACCGGTCCGGGTCTGCTTTGCGGCCGCTGCCGCTTACTGCAGAGAAGACGGCCGCGAGGCGCCGGGTGAGTGTGGTGAGTGGGCCGCCAGCACAACATCTACCCCCGGCCCTCACCTCGCCGGACTCCACTAGCACCCCCCTCCTACACTCTCTAGTTTGGGTCAAGTTCAGTCCTGAACCCGGACTTTTTTTTTTAAAGTTCATCTGAATCCACCGAACCTTAACATCTAAGGGTTCACTCATGTCTAGTTGCTAAGACTAGATTAAAGCAGATAAATTCCATTGAGCACTAGGCAGCCTGTCTTTTCTATAGTCTTTTGTAGACAAACCTCTACACTATTAAGTCTCTGTTCTGTCTATCCACTGGCGATGACAAGAAATTACAGTGGGATCTTGCTCAGAAGAACAGGGATCCCGGAACAGTAAAGACTAACATGGCCTCATTACCTTCTATAGGGTTATGAGAACACTAATCAAAGTCTCACTCTTCTTCTTGTCTCACTTTGAGCAGACTGTTCTACGGGGAATCGCATTAGGAGCCGTCTCGATTTTCTGAGGACACAAAAGAACATCAATCAAAATAAAATTGATTCTTTCTAAAATGAACATGAGATGGATATACAAGAAGAAATTGGTTACTTAAGATCTACATTATTAAAAGGAACATTTCCCTTAAAATATAAATAATGGAGATTGAGTCAGTTTTTTGCCACATTGAAAACAGCAAAAGGACGATGAAGCCGGTACGGCTGCAGTCCTAGTCTTTGAAGTTTATTACTGGTGCCTTCATGATGCACATACGAGCACCTGTGCAGCAGGAATCTACAGTCTTACTTTTCTCTTTATTGCTCACTCAGATGGAAAAGGATAAATAAGTAAGAAGCATGGGATAAATGGAGGAGTTCTTGACAGCTGAATCTGACTACAAAGGGTTGGTTTGTCATCTGTACCCTTTAGAGACACATTAGTCTCCATGAGGGCCATTGACTTAACATAAAACGGTTGAAAGAAAGATGTTTTCTTTAAAATCAAATTTAGCATTTAGCAAGATAAAAAAATCCTATTCTGGACTTTTTTTTTAAATAGGAACTATTGCATCTGATTGTAAAATTATGGTATTTTTTTAGTTCTTGAAAGTTGGTTCATTATCCTTCAAGTTAGGATATGAAGGACTGTAGTGAATAAAAGTAGCAGGTGGTCTCACTCTCTTATAAAAGCATTACATGGGCCCAGTGGCGTAGCTAGCCTGCTTTGGGCCCCAGGGCGAGATCACCACTCAGGCCCCCCATGTGAGGACCGGGGGGGGTACTGGTGGAGAGATGTGAGGACCGGGGAGGTGCTGGTGGAGAGATGTGAGGACCGAGGGGGGGCGAGGTAGAGAGGCGTGAGGACCGGTGGAGAGAAGGGTGCTGACACTCACCGCGGCCGCCGTGCATCTGCTGTAGGAGGGGAGGAGGGGCGGGCAGAGCTGCAGAACAGGAAGTCCCGTCCTCCCTCCTCTCCGGCCGCACGGCGGCTGGCTGCCAGCACGGGCCCCCCAAGGGGGTGCGGGGCCTCCACAGGGAGTGCGGGGCCCCCCCATGGGGCGGACAATGGGCCCCTCAAGCCGGGGGGGCCTGGGGCGATCGCCCCCCCTGCCCCCCCGCTAGCTACGTTACTGCATGGGCCCCCTACTCTGAGATAGAGTTTGGTTGAAAAACCTGTCTGGAACAATCGTGAAAATGAGAAGGGGAACAAACACACACAAGACCATTGAGCGATAATACGAATGAGAAAAATGTGCACAAGACCATCAGGTGATAATAACAAGGGGAACAAACGTGCACTAAGGCTGGGGTCACACTTGGCATGACTTTTTTTAGTGCATGAAAAAAAAGCATGTTTTTTTTTCATTTCAGCATGCGTTTTTTAAGGTGTCTGATGGCACCCTGCGTTTTTGCATGCGTTTTTAAATCAGCACCAAAAAATAGTGCATGCAGAGTTTTTTGGTGCTGTTTTAAAAATGCGTGCATTTTTTAACATGGGCCCCTATGGAAAACGCATTCGTTTTTGGATGGTACTAAATGGTACTAATGTACCATGCGTTTTTGCATGAGTTTTTGATGGCAGCTAATCACATAAGTGCAAAAACTCATGTCAAAAACGCAAGGCACTTTAGACATGCGTTTTTGCTATTAAGACATGCGTTTTTGCTATTAGGGGGCCTATGGGTGCGTTTTTACATGCTTTTTTGAAAACGCAGGGCTCCAAAAACGCATGAAAAAAACGCAAGTGTGACCCTAGTCTAAGTGGCAATAAAGAGAGGCACAAATGTACACAAGAGCATTGGGTGATGAGGAGGGCAACAAACTAGGGATGGGCGAATCTACTCGCTAGGACTCGTTACTCGGCGAGTAGTAAGGGACTCGCAGGACTCGGTACTCTGCGAGTTTCCCAGTGATTACTCGCACGAGTCCAATGCAAATCAATATCAATCCTAGTTTTGTCAGAAACGCTGACAAAACTAGGATTGCCATTGTTTGCATTAGACTCGCGAGTAATCACTGGCTACTGTGCCAGTGATAGCAGGGAAACTCGCAGATAACTGCTGTTTCTTTGCGAGCTGAGTCCAGCTGTCTTCTCTGTGCAGCTCCAGGGTCCTAGAGCCCGCCTGCTGCCTGATGTAGCAGTGCTGAGATTGTTCTCAGTCTGCTCATTCCCTGTGTACAGACATGAATGTCTGTGCACAGAGATGATGTAGCAGTGCTGAGATTGTTCTCAGTCTGCTCATTCCCTGTGTACAGACATGAATGTCTGTGCACAGAGATGATGTAGCAGAGCTGAGATTGTTCTCAGTCTGCTCATTCCCTGTGTACAGACATGAATGTCTGTGCACAGAGATGATGTAGCAGAGCTGAGATTGTTCTCAGTCTGCTTATTCCCTGTGCATAGACATCTATATTTATGCACAGGGGATGTAGCAGAGAGGACATCGCGTTTTGGACTGCGTCGGACGGAAGAGGATTTTTTTAATTAAAGATGGAGTCCCTAATGGCTTTTTTTTTTATTTCTAATAAAAAATTTTCCTTGTGTTGTGTTTTTTTTAAAACAATTTAATAGAAATTCATGGTGGTCATGTCTAATATTGGCGTGACCGCCATAAATTTCGGGCTTAGGGCCAGCTGATAATACAAAGCTGGCCCTAACCTCTTTATTACCCAGCGTGCCACTGCTACCAGGGCCGCTGGAAGAGCGGGGTTCAGCGCCAGAGGATGGCGCTTCAATGAACGCGCCATCTTCTGGGGCGGCTGCGGGCTGCAATTTGCAGCGGGCGGTGCCCAGAAAGCTTGGGCATCCCTGCGCTGCGGATTCCAGCCCCCCAGCTGCTTAGCTGTACCTGGCTAGACATAGAAATTGCGCGGATCCCCACGCATTTTTTTTTAATTATTTCATGAAATTCTGAGATTCTGACTCTGAGACTCTGAGACTCTGACTCTGAAATTCATGAAATAATTAAAAAAAAATGCGTGGGGATCCGCGCAATTTCTATGTCTAGCCAGGTACAGCTAAGCAGCTGGGGGCTGGAATCCGCAGCGCAGGGATGCCCAAGCTTTCTGGGCACCGCCCGCTGCAAATTGCAGCCCGCAGCCGCCCCAGAAGATGGCGCGTTCATTGAAGCGCCATCCTCTGGCGCTGAACCCCGCTCTTCCAGCGGCCCTGGTAGCGGTGGCACGCTGGGGAATAAAGAGGTTAGGGCCAGCTTTGTATTATCAGCTGGCCCTAAGCCCGAAATTTATGGCGGTCACGCCAATATTAGACATGACCACCATGAATTTCTATTAAATTGTTTTAAAAAAAACACAACACAAGGAAAAATTTTTATTAGAAATAAAAAAAAAAAGCCATTAGGGACTCCATCTTTAATTAAAAAAATCCTCTTCCGTCCGACGCAGTCCAAAACGCGATGTCCTCTCTGCTACATCCCCTGTGCATAAATATAGATGTCTATGCACAGGGAATAAGCAGACTGAGAACAATCTCAGCTCTGCTACATCATCTCTGTGCACAGACATTCATGTCTGTACACAGGGAATGAGCAGACTGAGAACAATCTCAGCACTGCTACATCAGGCAGCAGGCAGGCTCTAGGACCCTGGAGCTGGGGCAGCCAGAACACAGAGAAGACAGGATCTTATCGAGTCAGCGATTACTTACAAAGTAAACTAGCATTGCAAATAAATGACAAAACTAGGATTGCTTCAGGCTGAAGCTTCCGAGACACATCTGCGATTTGTAAATCTCACACTACTCGCTATTACTCGCTTCCCCATTCATTAACATTGGACTCGCTAGACTCGCAACGAGTAGCGAGTCCTGGGCTCGGACTCGCTAGAGTCAAGCGATTCCGAGTAATTTAGGATTCGCCCATCACTACAACAAACCCTTCTATACTATTTCTATAGCCATTGACTATACTAAAAAAACACATGACCACTATCTGCACCAAAATAACATGCGTTTTGTGGTGCATTTTCCTGCCACAGGGTGTAATTTTGTAGCATTTTTGCTGCAGAAGATTTCAGCACCAAAAAAGCAGTGTCGTCACATAGCTTAATAGAAGGGCTGTTTAGGTAGGCAGGCGCCATTGCATACCAGAACTGAACGTGCAGTCATCACCTTGTAACAGTAGAGCCAAGTTAGCAGATCGGCACCTTGGCATAGGGATGCTGCATGTGTCGAGAAAATAGAATAAATTTTGTCAAGAGACACAATCCAAAAACTTGAAATCCAGCACATACTGAACTAATTTAACACTCAGATGGCCTAGAGCTGTTTATGTCAGTAATAAAATACAAGAAAAGGGGGCGCCAAATCAGAGATGGGTACCAGGTAAGGTCAGAGTTCACATATCCCGTAATCATCTGTTAAATTGGATGCAGCACAATCCTTTGTGCAAACACAACTTTTTTGTCCATTTTGAAAAAAAAAATTTTGCTGGATCCCTCTAAGGGCCACGTCACACACACAGATATCTGTGCAGATATTGTTCACAGATCTCTGGTTTCAGTGAAATCATGGACACATAGGTCTATTTGTATATGGCCACAAAGTGGATCAATTTGTCCATGATTTCACTGCAACCAGAGATCTGTGAACAATATCTGCACAAATATCTGTGTGTGTGACGTAGGCCTAACATTGGAGTATATGGAAAATAGATCCATTAAAGGGATTATCTGGGATTTTTATATATTAAAAAAAATGTGCCTAAACACGAACAAGCAAGTAGCTGCCACCTTCCTGCCTGTTGTGCCTGGCACTGTCCACCGCCGTTCATCCCTGCCACAGAGCGGTCATGAACCGCTAGATGCCTGGGACAGCATGGTGGGGTAAACAGAGCAGAGGCAGCTTTTCCGCTGTGCTCTATGGAAGGGGTGGGACAGCCGGCTCCCTACTACCTGATTGGGGGAGCCAGCTGTTAATCAGTATGACATCGACTCTGACACCCATCAAAAGAGTGGAGAAGCCGCCCCCTTCTGTTGACGTGAGTCAGCGGAAGCTGAAAAATTGCTGACAGGAGCAGTCGGTGTCTGTTCAGGGTCATCGGAGAACGTATTGCAGCACCGGGCACAATAGGCAGGTAGGTGGCAGCTACCTGCCTGTAAGTGCTTAGGCACATTTTTTTGGCAGGGGTCTAAATCCGGATAACCTCTTTATCTGATTACAATTTAGCCTATGTTTGTATTTCATTTGTAAAAGATCCAGTTTTACTTACTAGATCACTTTCTAATGGATGAATAACTGATCCTTTGTCCATAGACTTCAATGTTAAAAAAAACAGATCCTGCAAGAATTCGTTTTTTCAAAATGGAAAAAAATGTTTTGTTTCCACCAAGGATTGTGCTGGATCCATTTTATGATGATTACCGGACATGAGAACTTTGCTTCTCTCTCATTTTGTACTTTTGGGTTAGGCTGTCACTAAAGAAGAAAAATGTGTTGACAGCTCCTTAACCATGACATACTGTTACCGGACGCGCGTTCCAATTACAACTTCTGCAACCTGTTCCTCTTGGATAGTACTCTGGCAATGATTATAAGTTTTTGCTGCACCGATGAGGTAACGTACGTCTCTAGATACAGATGGGTATAGATTTTCTCAAAATGACACCATGTCCCATTATATGACACATAAGAGAGAGTATCCGAGCACCTGTGCACATGAGCGCCGGTAAAGCAAATGTCAGGGAAGCACAAAGGAAAATCTCAACATGAGCTCATTTGTCTTTCTTCCTCTTCCTGACATCTGAGATTTGCTACTCCATAGATCTAATTGATCTCCATGTGAATATTTGGCCTCTCTACTTCTCTATTTAATTGAAGAGAGACAAGGGGGTGGAATTACTAATGTCCCTATGCACAAATCCTCTTTTCAGATCACCATTTCATGTCGGACAAGCGCTGTCCATGCTGGGATGTGGTTTATTCTAAAAGTCCCAATTGAATCGTGAAGGCGCATCCGCAGAACTGCTTGAAGCCACAGGCACATGTCATGCCCTGAAAATCAAAATCAAGTGGAGACCGTGCAACGCTAGCTCCCCGAGGACTCATGCTACTAGTTCACAGCATAACGACAAGCTTTCTACTGATCTTACAACTCCATATTACTAGAAACAAAAACTACTTAACTCTTTTTTCCTAAACTTGTTTCCAAACAATAGCAAAAAAAGAGACAAAAAGGAGTTATTTTCTGCTCACAAATTTAAAGATTTATTGCAACAAAAGTATCACCTAGTTAAAAATGGTGCAATTTGCAGAAAGATGCAGTGGATACCGATAGGCACACATAAATTCACAGCAGTACGCTAAGTAGATTGGAATTGCACATATTCCCACAATACAAGAATAAGTGTCGCAGCACATTAGTGGTCAGTATATGCATGGTCAAAAAAATATCCAAATGGGTATAAATCATAATATCATCATAACCGGTACATACATAATGATCGAACATGAATGTAATCGAACAGCAACCCTTTCAGAACGTCATACCAAAATATGCCAGTTAAAGTGCCGATCGATAGTGCCAAGGAGGGGAGAAGGGAAACCCTTCTAGTGCAAATCCCCACGTATGTTTTGCGTTTTAGTGGGTTAGCTTCATCAAGAGAGACTCACCACAAGTGCCAGCATTGCCCTTATGACCAGTCATATAGGCAGGAACGTCAATATGGCCATCCGCCCCTCGGGACGGCTTCCGACGCTCCGGCAGTCCACATGAACTACCCTGGAAGTGCATCATCGCGGACATGTATCCGGATGCCCAGCGGTTGCCAGGTTACTGGAGCCAGCAATTGGAGACGCCCCAAGGAGGGTGAGAGGAGACCAGAGTGCACGCTGAACCGCCTCATATTAAAAATTGTACTACACAGTCGATTGATGTTCTGTAGCAATAAGTAATCCATCTTCGGGATCTGTATTCTGATCATCAGACACCATAGACTGTATTAGCAGAGAGTGCAAAGGGCTCTGTTGTCCACAAAGGTGAAAAATTACAAATATGCATATAACACCATATTAAAATTAGCGTAAGTTAAAAACAACAACTGATAAGTACAATCAATATACAAAAACTAAGATGGGGGGATGGCAAGAAATTACTTGCCAGGAAGGGAGAGTTGGGGAGAGAACAGTTGGACCCTATGAAAAATATGGGTTACGACCCCTGCACAACCTCGGTAGATCGCTTCTCTGCAGATGCACCGGTATTACCGCTGCATGCGGGTCTTATTAGATCTGGTCACGTGATGCATGATCCGATCATCGTCAATGGAAACATGTCACTGCAGGTCCTCAAATCTAGAGGATTTGAGAAGGAGACTTCCTCCCTCCTCCCCTTTGTAAAACCACCTGAGGATGTAGCGGCCCGCTACCGAAACACGTCGTGGCATAATAATCAAAAGGTTCGTCACTATCAACTGTCCTGGCATTGTGGTCTATGTGGCCCAGTGCTCTACCACTGACCACCTATTCTTTGTCAAAAATCTCCAAAACAGAGGCTGTGAGTGGTTGGAGAATTTTTATTTTGCACCTGTGTTGCCTTTTCCTATATTACTGGGGTTACTGCATCCTACTAAGTGCATTTGGTTACGACCATATAGCTGCTGTTAGTGAGTTTCTTTTGAATTTGCACCCCTTTTTTGCTTGTTAGTATTATTCAAGAAATTAAATAATCAACATTTTTATGATATTGGGCACCTAAGCAGAAATATGTGGATTGCTTAGCCATGGTCAGGGATTCTAAAGTGTCATCCTTGCCCACAATGACACATATGAGCATGGTTATGAGGAAGAATTATTTTGTGCTTCAGTCTAATAGAATGAAACTATCGAATGTGACAAGTAGACATTTTGCAATAATGCAGTGGTTTAAAGAGTAGATAATTTTTTTTAGAATGTAATTATTGATCAGCCTTTGCAAAAGTGTAACATAAGATAATAAACTATTATTCCTTCTTCCTCCGAAACATTAGGCTGCAGCGCTGTTTTAGCCCCTAGTTCAGGCCCTCCCAGAATTCTGCTTTCCACTTGTTCAGTGCCATACTGAAGATTGGTGAATAAAGTGGAGAGGCTCAGACAGGGCAAGTCTGTACTCTGATTGTAAGTAGAGTATACTGGAGAATCTTGCTGAAGGTTAGTTGAAATTAGATTATGTAGCTTGAACTACGCAGTTACTGTAAAACAACACTGCCGAAGGATGTTAAATAAGGTAAAGACGTATATAACACAAAATATTAACTTTGTAAATGTGGTATTAGATAGAACAACTACAAAATGGGATATGGATGTAGAGGTTGTAGTTGCAACAAGGTCTTAGTGCCTGAGGGGGACCAAACCTATTTCTACTGTATAAACACCTTTATTTGAAATGGAGGTAGCTCTGTAATGGCCACTTTACACGTCCCGATATCGGCATCCAACTCCGATAAAAAGTCACGTGGTTCGTGGTTGGCCCCGATATCGTTCGTGCGTTGTATGTATAAATGTCCAATATGATGCAAGAACGATGCCAAATCGATATCGGGAAGAAATGAGCAGGCTCTCCAACGGCCCGATATTGGATGGACGGTGTGGCAGGATCGTGCTGTGTGACAGCCCAACACCGACTTGGAGTACAACTTCCCCTATTCTCGCCCATGTTAAATGGTTGTTCCTGGGTTGCCCGTACAAGGGGGCGTACACATCGCAGTTGTGTTGCCTGCCGATATCGTGCTGTGTAACATCTCCAATGCGATCCAGGATTTCTGCCCAAAAAATGCTCGCTCCCGCGCCGTTGTATATAACATCGAAACATGTTGCGACGTGTAAAGTGGCCATAACACTGTAATCAATCTAATGAATCAACTTTTTAATTTTGCACAATATGCCATCAGATTATTGTAATGTGTATTGATAGCCTTGCTCTTGGGAAGTCTTTATTTAGATTAGCATACAGACAATCTGGAAAGATAATGTGATAGTGTCAAATACATGAAAATATATCTACAAAATATGTCTGGAACTCACTGGAGTGAACTATAAAATAATTCTAATGTCAAACTGAGGTGTTTTTTTTCCCCAAGAAATATGGTGATATGGTAAAACCTTTGAGCTGTTATTTATCAGTTTTATACTTTGATAAATTTGCTATGCATATGATTGAAACATTCGTGTTCAGAAAACAACTTGGGAGAGAGACACCGCCGGCCACTGACTGGTCTATGCTGAAAGCTCAATCAATCACATGGATTAAGCTTTCAAGATGTTATATATTCTCAACGATAGTATCAAAAAGCTGCAAGGCGGCATTCTCCAAATTGCTGGTGGCTTTCCTTTCTAATACACTGAGTGTAAAACATATACGGTAGATATTATATAAATTAGGCAAAGTGCACATTGGCTACTATTAAGCATATATGTTCTTTAGGTATATGGTCAACAGTGGCCAAAGTGTGGTTGGATGTCTGGCCACCAAAGGGACCAATTAAAAAAAGAAATGCATATCATAAGTGTGTATATATTACACATATACACATATACACACACACACACACACACAGTTCAAAAAAGTAAAGGGAACGCTTAAACAACATAATGTAACCCCAAGACAATTTCTTTTGTGAAATCAACCCATCCAGTTCTTATCCTTTTTGGCTGTTGTTTTGGTCACTTTAGCATGTTGTCATTGCTCTCACCCTTGGAGGTAGCTTGAAGTGGTGCCTACAATCCACAGAAGTTGCTCAGGTAGTGCATCTCATCCAGGATGGCGAGTTGTGGCAAGATGGGCAGCTGTATATGTTAGCACAGTGTCCAGAGCATGGAGCAGATAGATGGAGACAGGCCAGCTGAAACCCCTACAATTATATACACACAGCTCAAAATATAAAGGAAACACTTAATACAATGTAACTCCGAGTCGAGACTGACCAGTACACCAGGAGATAGGAAAGGGGTGTAGGGGGGCTACAACAAAGCAGCAGGACCACTACTTTCTCCTTAGACCCTCCTATGGCTCCTCCACTTCTCCTGGTGTACTGGTCGGTCTTGACTTGGAGTTACATTGTGTTCCCTTTATTTTTTGAGCAGTCTATATATACTTGTAGGGGTTTCAGCTCTATGGTAGCTTCTTGGATACTCACAGGTATAACATTTTAACATCAAAGCAACAGTAAAGTTTGTCATCCTTCAAAAACTTTTCAACTTCACAATGAAACAGCTCTACCCAAATGAATAAACAAAGGCAGTCATTTCTTCAGCACATGCCTGTTATTAAGCCTGTACACCTTCAACTGGATTATGGGAGCAACCTTTCCCACCCAGGCTCTTTTGGCAACTCCATCACTGCATCAAGGTGTTCATTAAGAGAAAAAGAATTGAAAACATTTGATCAGAATTAAGCAGTGGCCTTTTTTTGCAATCTCTTACAATTACTGCAGCAACCCTGTGCCCTGATCTCTGTTTGGTGCAGAGTGGCTTTTCCTTCCATTCACCCACCAAGATTTCTTTAGACTCCGCTGCAGAAATTAACGTGCTGCATAGATGCGGAAGCGCATCATCCCGCACCACCCTGAAAACACACCGCACAGGGAAGAAGCATAGTGGGCATGGGATTTCTTGAAATCATCCATTGTGCTTGTACTGTTGGACGCAGTGGTAATACACCTGGCACTTCAGGCTTGTTAGCAGCATTTTTTGTCCGTAGCCTGATGTGCCGGATTTGCTGGATCCGGATTAAACTGCAAGTCACCTCACATTTCCGAAACTCCATTACAAATTCATTGGTAGAACACAATATTGCTGCGATGTTGGCGGATCCCTTTTTTTCAAAAAAGGCGGAATTCTGCCAGATTTGAAAAAACGCAGATGTGAAAGTGTGGCACCCCAGGGGTTAATGTGCCACAGTAACACCACAAAGGGTTAACTCCCCACACAACCCACAACACTACACTAGCACCTACAGGCCAGATGGGGAAGCTAAAGCTGCTTCTCTATATATTCTGGTGTGGAGAGGAAGTGGGGAAGAGCAGAGTGGTGGGAGGAGCTAATGTTGTTTACCTTAGAGTGGCAGTGACAGTTAGTTAGTTGGAGTTAGTGCAGTTACTGAGAGGACTGAGGGAAAGACCTGGGTGTAAAAGGGCTGCGTCAGGCCCAACCCACGGTCCACTGTCCACTTCCAGGCCGGCCAAGGTCTGAGGAAAAAAATAGGAGAAGCAGAGGAACACACCCGGGACACAGAGTTACCCTATAACTCACCCCTGTGAAGCGCAAAGACCGGATACCGGATCCGACTTTGTGCCTGATACAAGCAGCACAGTAAATACCGGATGAGTGAGGATTTCATATCTTCACTGTACCACAGCGAAGCAACACGGCGGGTCAGAAACACAAAATTAAGACTCAAGTTGCCTAGCAAGTGGGTACCCGTGAGGGGAGACAGGGGCCAGCAGCTTAGCTAAAGCGTCAGCAGGGCCACACACAAAGCTCAGGAGTAGGAAGCCAAGGACCCGGTCAGGGTGGGAGCAATCCGCCCAGGTACAGACTCTGTGGACAATATCTACTGAACAACATCTGCAGTAAAGACTTGGAAAACTACAAAACCGTGAGTCTGTGTGATCCTCACCAACCCTGTTCTCCCTCACAAACTGTCATCTCTACTACTACCCCTGCCCTGCATCCATCTATAGACTATTATCACCACTGCCCCGGGGAACCAGGCTCTGCCCGCGGAGAGTCGTTACATCACCGGCTGCCAAACATCATCCCCGGAGGTTCTGCAGCAGCGGTGGTCACCCTGACCACAACCCATGGGTGGCGTCACGAGACACTCCCCTGTAAATACCCCCCATTACTTGTGGGCTCGGGACACGGTCTGGACCAAGGACCGCCGTGATACCCCCTGTGATACCCCAGTTCGGTACCGAGTACCCCGTCCCAGTGGGCTCCACAGAAGTACTAAAAAAAACTCCGGTTTTGACTGGAAGATCCTGAACTGAAAATACTGCAGATGTGAAAGTAGCCTTAGGCCAGCTTCACACCACTTTTTTGAGCTGTCAGGCTGTGTCCGGTGTTTTGCAGGATGCACCGGACACAGCCTGACAGCTCCGGACAAAGAAAACCAGATGGCAAATGTGCTCTCCGATCCTGCTTTCTGCCAGAATCGGCAGTGTGCGGCTGCTGCTGCTGTCCAGTACTGTCCAGGGCCCAAATCTGATCTGGGGCTGTCCGGTTCACATCCTGGCGTGGAGCCGGCCTTAGGCTGGCTTCACACCATGATTTTAGGAATCCAGGGCTGTCCGGTTTGAACCGGATTGCCCCAGATCGGATTTTGGCCCCATAGAATTCCGGATGGGGCCAATTCCAGATGGGGCTGGTGGCAGTGATTTGCCATCCAATTTTATGCTGTCCAGGAGGATCTGGCACATTTCGTTTTTTTTGCCCTGGCAGCATTTTTGTGTACTGGGCAAAAATCAGACCAAATCGGATCCTCCTGGATCCGGTATGATCCCATTCCCCCTAACACGGGACTCTATGGGTGCCGGATTGCGCTGGATACAACATAAAATCATTCTGGTTCCCAGACGCCGGGTGCTGAAGTTCAGCGGCTGCCGGCGCTGAATGTCAGCACCTGGAGAGCACCCTGCTAGCCGCGAATCTGAAATTTCAGCACTGGACAGCGGCAGCAGCCGCACACTGCCAATTCCGGCAGAATATAGAATCGGAGGGCATATTGTGGTAGAAAGCAGGATTGGAGAGCATATTTGCCATCTGGTTTTCTTTGTCCTGACCTGTCAGGCTGTGTCCGGTGCATCCTGCAAAACACTGGACACAGCCTGACAGCTCAAAAAACGTGATGTGAAGCCGGACTAAGAATTCATTCAACCGTGGTCTACAGACTGAACTCGGATTTGTGTATTGATACTGCAAACTGGTATCATGTATATAGTAAAAGATGTATATTCCACATGAGATCGCATTACTGCTACCTCTCACTCTACCCTAAAAACACATCAAGTAACTAACACTTTTCAGGAGCCATTTGTCTTCTCGATGGGTTATGATCTTCTCTTTTCCCACAACTAGAAATCAATCTCTCTTTAGGTGCAGTCATTTACCCGGTAAAGGTTTTCTAAGGAAAAACTTGTGAAATCTGTTCTATCTTGGCTGAAAACTGCAGCATGGATCAATAATGAAGACATTCTAAAACATTAAGAGAAGATTGCTTGAGGCTGATAAAATGTCTACATCTGCCGACTCCAGAGGAGGAGAGAGATTATATTCATAAGTCTGTTTCCTCTCTAGCAAGTCTTCTACCTAATTATGTTTGCTCCAAAGAAACCGAGTTCCATGTAAATAAGGTGTCCGGGAGCCATCTTTGAAGTGTATGCTAACAGGCCATTAGAGAAATCAATATTAACACTTACAAAAGGAAACAAATCAAGTTCTAAAAGTTAAAGGGAACCTATCGGGAGATTAAGGGTCAGCAAATAATTACATTGGTAGGGAAGAAAATAAGAGTCAGTACTAACATCATACCTTCCTAGCTGCAAATAGATATTTTACCATTGATTTAAAGCACAAAAAATGCACTGATTCTATATGTAAATGAGGCGGCAAATGCATCGGCGGGGAAGCGGTTCCCAGGAATAATGCTGAGGATAGATGGACTTGCAAGCAATCGGTCCATAGCCTTCATTTACTTATGGCAGTACTTACATTAAGAGTCAAAGTTGATTTTCTCAGTGATGGGAAATCAATTTGTGGCCAAGAAGAAATATGTGTAAAAGGTTTCCTGTAAAGGACATACATATAAGAGCAGCTGAGGGAAGAGAAGACCCATTAGGAATAGAGTACTCCTAGCAAGGGCATACCGTAACTACAATAGGTGTAGGGGTTACAATCGCATCCAGGCCCTGGAGACTAGGGTCCCCAAAAGAGTCTCTATGGCCTATAGAGAAAGGCCAGTGACATTAACCCCTTCACGACCAATGACGTAAACGTACAGTGGGGGAAATAAGTATTTGATCTCTTGCTGATTTTGTAAGTTTGCCAACTGACAAAGACATAGACAGTCTTTAGTTTTAAGGGTCGGTTAATTATAACAATGAGAGATAAAATATCAAAAATAAAATCCAGAAAATCCTGTTGTCTAAATTATATAAATGTATTTGCATTTTGAAGAGAGAAATAAGTATTTGATCCCCACCAACCAATTAGAGTTCTGGCTCCTAAAGACCAGTTAAACAATCCTAATCAACTCATTACCTGCATTAAAGAGAGCTGCCCTAAATTGTCACCTGTATAAAAGACTCCTGTCCACACACTCAGTCAGTCAGACTCTAACCTCTACACCATGGGCAAGACTAAAGAGCTTTCTAAGGAGGTCAGGGAAAAGATCCTAAACCTGCGCAAGGCTGAAATGGGCTACACAACCATAAGTAAGACGCTGGGGGAGAAGGAGACAACTGTTGGTGAAATAGTAAGAAAATGGAGGAAATACAAAATGAGTATGAATCGACATCGATCTGGGGCTCCATGCAAAATCTCACATCATGGGGTATCCAGGATCATGAGGAAGGTGAGGGATCAGCCTAACACTACATGGGGGAAACCTGTTAATGATTTCAAGGCAGCTGGGACCACTGTCATCAAGAAAACCATTGGTAACACAATACACCGTAATGGATTAATATCCTGCAGTGCCCGCAGAATCCCACTGCTCAAGAAGGCACATGCCAATAAAAACCTTGATGATTGTGAAAGTGATTGGGAGAAGGTGCTGTGGCCAGCTCTAGCGCATGCGCAGTGCGCATATTGGAGCCGGCCATTACCACATGATCAGTCCCACAATGCATCGGGCTGGATATGACGTTCCGGCCCGGGCATCACATGATCTCAAGAGGCAGGAACTTAAAAGGAGATGTCACACAGCCGAAGGGGGAGTGAGGGCGCCCAGCGGGGTGTGTGTAGACAGCGTGATGCGGAGAAATGGAGCCTGGAGCCCACCTTTACAGTCTCCAACTGGAGACAGTTTGTAAGTATAAAACTTACTTTTCTGCTCATTATATGTCCCATTTAGCTCAGCTAGGGATGGTTAGGGATCAGAGAGGAAGGAGCAGGGACAGGTAGAGAGAGGTTACAGGGGTAGATCCAGGTGACAGGTTCCCTTTAACACAGCAAGGATGTTTGCAAAATGTAAAAGGCAATTTATATAATAGACTAAACACTGGAATATAGCCTGTACTGTACTTATGAATATTTCAATATTCCTTTTCTCATTCTCATATACCAAATGAAAAAGATTTTCTGCACATTTTGAGCTTAGCAAACCAATTCTACAACAAAACTGCTGGATAATTAAATATATTCGGTCACAATGTAAAATCCTAATCATGGAGAATTCCATATCTCACATTGTATTTGGACTCTTTGGGGTCGAGTGGAACTTTTGTTGTGAAGCCTTGTTAGCAGGACCCATATATGACTTTATATCTTAACATACGGAACCTTTTGTGCCGTAAATTTGCTGACTCTTTGCAGTTTTCCTTATCTCCAGTCATTCTTTGTAAGCAAGCGACATAAGCAGCTGCTCAAAGAGGGATTGTTATGATTAAATAGATGCTTTATCCTGCAAGAAAAGGTCAATTTTCGGACTGTAAAGTCAACATGATAATTGAAATGAGTTTGCAATTGGAATTCTGGCCTTTTTTTCCCCCTCTGTAAATGAAAAAGATAATCCTTAGCTGAGAGTATGTTCACTTCTCATCGATTCAGAAGATGTTTCTCCCGGGCTATCAGGTGTCAGTGTTAACTAAGATTCAGGTTTCGCGGGTTTTCACCTAATTATGGTATAGTAGAGCGCTGGCGACATGTTTTATGAAAGCAGGAATCATTCTACTAGTCCATAATTGCAAATCATATTCAATAATCCAAGACAGAATATTTCACTATTCGTCCATCACTAATCATTGAATACATACAGTAATGGCTGAAAGTGTTGGCGCCCTTGAAATTGTTCCAGACAACGAAGTATTTCTCCCAGAAAACTAAATTACACTCATTTTGTTATATAGATGTTTATTTCCTTTGTGTCTATTGGAAAAAAAAGGAAGAGGAAAGAGTGCAAATTGGACATAATTTCATACAAAACTCCAAAAATGGGCCAGACAAAATTGTTAGCCTCAGCTTAATATTAGGCTACACATACTTTGGAATAAATCCCTCCAATCGGTCGCTTCCTATAACCTCCACAATCATCTTCTCACCTGGAATTTTGGACTCCTCTTTAGTAACTGCTCCCGGTCTCTCATTATTGAAGGGTCTTCACCCAACAGCAATTTTCTGATCTCTCTACAGGTGACCAATGGGGTTTAGTTCTGGACTTGTTGCTGCCACTTCAGGACTTTCCAGCCTCTCCAGGCTTACAGGGTGTATGTGACACACCCCAGGGGTTCGGGGTACTCGGCTCTCGGGACTCTCTCAGTCCGGGAAGTCACGGGTGGCCATCCCGAGGCCGTGGCCCTGTGGGTCAACTTAAAAATGGGGTAATATGTTTACAGGGGATTATTTACAAGGTTGTCTTTTGTCATGACGCCACCTGCTGAGTCTGGTGATGTTCACCAGCGCCGCTACAGTCCTCCGGTGGTCGGTGGTATGGAGGCTTAGATGGAGTTGTCCCCGCAGACAGGACAGGACCACCGGGGCAGGAATGCTGTAATAAAACAGTTTATATTGAAAGGATGCAGC
This sequence comes from Allobates femoralis, assembly GCA_033576535.1. NCBI lineage: Eukaryota > Metazoa > Chordata > Amphibia > Anura > Aromobatidae > Allobates > Allobates femoralis. Next base: position 8,297,631 of record JARQOC010000009.1, read on the forward strand.
AGAGTCAAAGCTTCACTTCACCGGGTAACTTTTACTTGAACTCTTTCTTTCAGCTTACAGTTCAACAGCTAATTAGATAGTATAATGGCGAATGCTTTCGGGCTGCAATTGGGATTCTGGCTTGAGATGGAACCCTCCTTTAAGTTCCTTCTATTCTGTTCCCATGTGAAGCCTAATCTCTAGTAGATGATCCGGCCTCCTGCTGCTTCTAGCTTCTTTCTCCTCTCCCTTTTGTATCCGTCGGGTTAACCTTCTAGTGAATGCCGCAATGGCTGCTGCGCTTCTGGCTTTCCTCTTATGGGACCTTGGGAGTCAGGGCTGTATTTATAATATCCCTGTTTTGCGGATTTTCTGTGAGACTTAAAGTACTCACAGGTGCAGGCTCTGGTACCCGAGTGTCTTCCTATGGGGCAAACTCTATCCATTACTCACTTCCCCATTCAAGTCCACTCTGCCAATCTGAGCTTCCTTGCTTTCTTTACTCTGTTGGGATCTGTGCTCTTTCAGGACCTCTCAGCCGAGATAGCCCTCTTGGTTCCTGCAGGCCTGTCTGCCTGCTCCTTCCACCTCCTCCTCACTCCGACTCCTCACTACTCACTCTCTCACTGACTAACTCTGAGCTCTCCGGTTCCCTCCTAGAGGTCGCTAAGACCCTCCCTGGGTTACTCCCACCACTATCCCTAGTGCGTGTGGGTGCAGCTCTAGGGCTCCTTCTTGTGACCATTGTCCCAACTGCAGTGGAGTACTACACCGCTTTTCTGGGTGCAGTACCCCTTCTGTGGCACCTACGTAGTAGGGTGCCACATATGGGGGTCCAGCGGGGGTTGGACTTTGATGAACAATTTAGGCAGCGAAAGGCACGGTGACCCAATTTTTATTGGGATCATACATATATTACCTTATGGCTGAGGGTGAAAACTCCTAATAGGATGGGTCAAAGGGGCCAGTCCTTCCTAGAGAACAGTGGGGTCTCAGGACAATTGGTGGCCTTGCAAAAAGGACCGTGCTTCCTATTTCACAAAGGGGCTTGTACATTTAGAAAAGGGGAAGATAGCACGGTGAAAAGGAGTGACACCTATTCCACAGAGATAGAACATTTTATAAATAGATACTCAGAGCTGTTTAGTTACAGATTGGATTTAGGATTTCATTCATTGATGGTAAATAGTGATGACCGAGTAGCAAAATATTCGCACTCGCTATACTCGTAACGAGTAGTTTTTAATACTCCCATATTTGTCCGAATAGTGAGTATAATGTTAGTTAATTAGTGATAGGCTCCGCCCCCACACATCCGGCAACAATATGAGTCATTCTGGGACAGGGCAGGAGGGTGGGCTTTTTTACGATTTCAATGCCTAAAACACCTTGCTGTGCCCCCCAGAGAGACTATAAAATTAAAGAGGCTCTCACTGAGGTGTTAGCACTCTGCTAGTATGCTGGAGGATTTTAATATTTGAATTGGCACAATAAAGGATTAGAATGAAGACTTGCATCAGTGTTCATTTCTATATCTGCTTGTCGGGCGATTGCCAAGCCGCCACACCGGTGTAGGAGTCCAGGAGGTAATAGGCTGTGGAGCAGCTCTCTCTTTCCCATATCCCGTTTTACTTTGAAATTAGTTAATTAGTGATAGGCTCCGCCCACACTCATTCGGCTACAAAATGAGTCATTCTGGGACAGGGCAGGAGGGTGGGCTTTTTAACAATTTCAATGCCTAACACACCTTGCTGTGCCCCCCAGAGAGACTATAACATTCAAAGGCTCTCACTGAGGTGTTGACTCCCTTTGTGTACTGAAGGAAGCTGTGAATTTGTGTCAGATCAATAACGATTGACACATCACTCACGAGCACCAGTGATCCTCACTGAGTAATGGGTATCGCGAATACCATACTATCTGTGCGAGTAGAAAATAGAAATTATTACACTTGCTCATCACTAATGGTAAAGTTAAGTTGTTAACAAAAAATCATTTCATCATAAAGTTTTGCTAAACTGCCTCAGGAGGATATTGTAAGTGAGAATGTATCATTGGGTCAAATGGCAGGGCTTTTTGCGGTGGCTCCCTATAAAAATCTTAGTGTTTCACCTTTAGGGGTGGTGGTAAAAAAGCAACCTAATTTCAGTGGATTCACCATTTATCATTTGGAAGGGTAAGTCAGTAAATGATGACATTGATCCAGAATTATGTCAATGGTTTACATGTCGCTTGATACAGTAATGGATTTTTCTGGTTTCATGTATTTTATTTCCAATCTGGATAAGAACAAGACAGTAGGATCTATCACTGTACTGAGTCTAATTGGGTATTTTTATTGATACAGAATCTATGGAGTGTAGGACACCTCAGGAAAAATTAGCGGACCCCTTGAAGGTAGTAAAAATAAAGTCCGTAAGTTCCAAAAGGTCATGTTGAACGGGGCTACAATCATTCCTGGGAAAACCTAATGTTGCTTACCATATCATGCCGATGGGTAGAGTTTTCTGCCTGGGGTTGGTTATTGGGGCAGCTAGGGTGAGGGCCCTGCATCATTTTGTCAGACTAAAAATAGGAATTACTTAAAGACTTGAGTTTGGGTGGAAATTTTTTTGACATACAATGGGAGATCCGTGTGGATGGGGCTTGTGATTAATGTGGGAGAGTTTGGAGTTTTTTTGACAGTTGTTGCAAGACAAAGTGATTTTAAAGCGTATTGTAAAGGTAGATGAACATTTGACAAAATGGCCTAAAAACTGGTCCGACCATAGTTTGGTTAATAAGTTAACCATTATGGCCACTTTACACGCTGCAACAGGAAGATAGAAAACGGCAGGTGTCGGAGACAATTGTACCTTTTACCTTCAAAACACCTTGCAGATACCTGAATTACACGCAGCCACTTCAAGGTGTTTTGAAGGTAAAAGGTACAATTGTCTCCGACACCTGCCGTTTTCTATCTTCCTGTTGCAGCGTGTAAAGTGGCCATTACTCAAACTGTTCCTCATTATATTGTTGTTGGCAATTTAGGGGGGGGAGAGGGGGACATTCATCAATAAAAATGAAAGATCTCATTATGTCACCAATAACTTTTTATTTGCCTCATCTCCCTCAGTTGTAAGGGTGCTACAGCAATTTGTGTTTTGGGTTTGTCTGTGAGCATCTAGGTGGTGATGGTGGGGAATTTATATGCAATATTAAGAATTGCATTGACGATTCTGTTTCGCATTCACAGTGGGAGACATTTTGAGAATTGACAGCTCTGGAAAAAGAGAAGGGATTGGTATGTTCAGTAAAGCGGTGGGATCTGGTATTCGCGCATCAAGAGGCCTGATTTCTTCAACTTTGCCAGGTGGCACATGGTCTGCACATAATGAGGCTTAAAAGGTCTGGAAGGATGAAGGTATCTTTAGCACTGGCATAGGGGAGGAAGGCTTGCATTTACTGTCATTGGGTGACTGTTGGGAGGAAGGATGGCTGGTTCCAAAGATGAAAAGGTTTGTGTCAGGATTGTCCTTTGGTTTTAAGCTCAAAGCTGTTAACAATGAGACCAAATATTTTTTAATGGTACAGGCTTAAAAAGGGATGGTGAAAGAGAAGGTGATTGACAGGAGATGCCCAGTTTCAATTGAGTTATTACGACTCTTAGGTAGGCAGTTTGATTTGGTGGTTTAAATCTCATTGTGAAATTCACCTTGTAAGTTTGCGTTTTCCTTGGTTTTCTTTGCAGCATTATGGCCAGAGTAACTGGTTAGTGATATTTGGTATAAAAGGGGGCTAATAAAGAGAGGATGTGGACTTATATGATGACAGAATTGTGGTATTTATTTGCTTATCTAAGGCTCCTTTCACATCAGTGATGTGAGGTGGCGCCGCATCTGCCGGATCTCCCGCCTAACGGCCGACTTGTGTCCCAGAATCGGCATGCCCCATGTATTGTAGCCCCATGTATTGCAAGCAGCATTTTTTTTTCATGCCCAGAAGTGCGGGATCTCCCGCATCCGGCAGAACCACACTTGCCGCACCGGACCGCACGCCACATAGACAATGCATGGGGCTTGCCGGATCCAGGCTGCAAGTTGGCCGTTAGGCTGCAGATCCAGCAGATGCGGTGCCACCTGCCAGATCTGCCACACATCAGCACAAACCCCTGATGTGAACGGGCCCTGAGGCTGTATTCACATCTGCGGTTTTCAAAATCTGGCAGATTTACGTTATTTTTGCAAAAACCAGATCCGGCAAGATCGCGGCAAACTTGCAGTTTTTGCTTATGCATTTCTATGGGCCTGCAGTGAATATTCAGTTTGGATTATGGATATGCTTAACTAGCCATAACATGACACTGAATTCTCCCGGGTTTACAGCAAGACAGCCGGTAATGTTACAGCAGTAAATGTTACTGATCCTGAAAGTATATAAATGACAAGTGTTTTACCGGCTTTTTGGAGATCAAGATTAAAACAGACCTTTATTAGCCCCTTCTGCTGCAGAGCAAAGATTGCAGGACCTGCGGTGATGAAGTTCCGGTTCGGCGGTCATGTGACACGGAAGTCACGTGATGCGAACACCGAGACCGGAGCGATCATCACAGGACCTGCGGTGACAAACTTCCAGTCCGGCGGTCACATGACACGGAAGTCATGTGACGCAAACACCGAGGAGACCGCAGCAGAGCCCCTAGCGGGCACTGATACATTTTGGAGCACTATTTGGGGTTGTGCGAGGGCGCACAACCCTTAAAGGTGAGCGGTAACCCGGGAACCACCTAATAATTGCCCCAGAAGGTCTTTGACAGGTGCACTCTCCTATCTTTTTTCCACACTGATCCTGAAAGGGCTGCACAAGCCCCATTTAAGGATATCAATTGCATTGTACTATAAAATCACCTGAAACATTCCCTTTATGCTCTTTCAGTTAAAATTCATAAAGAAATCAGTTCATGAAAAAATATATATATTCTCAATAAAACTCAGTTAGTATCTTATAAATGCATGAAACATGTTCAGTCCTCTATTCTTGTCATGAATTTTTCACAAGCCACTGCTTAGTGAATGCAGCTGGAAAAAGCACGGGCGAAGGTCATAAATATGTGTAGGTTATTTTCTACTACTGTCACATAGGAAATTAATGGAAAACCTCGCCAGTCTTGTCAGGCATGTTCGACTGCCACAAGAAAGATCTGTCCTATGTACTAGGCAAGTCAAAGATTAAAATGAATAGGAGACGGCATGAATGAAATATTATAAACTTGTACTTTTTCATCTAATATAATCCTACATGAGTTATTAAGACAAGGTCATAGAAACACAGATTCCACTACTTTATATGGGATGACCGGCATAACATTTTCTGGTTAATAGACGATCAACATGGACATGTGCAACATGAAACATTTAGGGTAGATTTAGACATTTCTTCAACTGTCCCATACATCTGAAGTGAGCTTGGAAAAAGGGGCCTATCGACTGTGTTCGCAAAGGGCGCAACAGGGCCCCGGAGTGCAGGAGCCTGTTGACACCAGCACTTCAACTGGATGTGTAACCGAGGACGCACATCCTGCTAAAATGCATTGCAGTGTAAAAACCTATTGGGTTTCTGCACTGCAATACACAATGCTGGCCAAACTGGCTGTCAGCTGATATTGATGGTACGGTGACTGGGGGCGGCGCATCACAGTGACATTATGTACCATGGCATGCACTTCAATGTCAGCTGCTGGCCACTGTGTGCTGGTTACAGAGGACACCATGCAACGAGGGAGTGGAGGGAAGGAGAGGATCATTTTTTTTATGCATTAGACAGAGTGGGGACGTACAAGTGAATCTCAACAAATTAGAATATCAAAGAGATAATTTATTTCAATAATTCAATACAAAAAGTGAAACACAATAATCTAGAGTCATTGCAAGCAGAGTTATCTATTTCAAGGGTTATTTCTGTAAATGTTGATGATTATGGCCTACAGCCAATGAAAACCCAAATGTCATTATCTCAGAAAATATGAATATTATATACCGTAAGACCAACTGAAAAAAATATTTTTAACTCATAGATGTTGGCCTAATCAAAAGTATGTAGAGTAAATGCATGCAATACTTGGTCGGAGCTCCTTTTGCATGAATTACTGCATCAATGTGGTGTGGCATGGAGGGGATCAGCCTGTGGCTGCTGAGGTGTTGTTGAAGCCCAGATTGCTTTGATAGCAGCCTCCAGCTCATCTGCATTGTTGGGCCTGGTGTCTCTCATATTCCTCTTGACAATACCCTATAGATTCTCTATGAGGTTTAGGTCAGGTGAGTTTGCTGCCAATCAAGCACAGTGATACTGTGGTTAGTAAACCAGGTATTGGTACTTTTGGCAGTGTGGACAGGTGCCAAGTCCTGATGGAAAATGAAATCTCCATCTCCAAAACGCTTGTCAGCAGAGGGAAATATGAAGTGCTGTAAAATGTCCGGGTAGACGGCAGCGCTGACTTTGCTCTTTATAAAACACATTGGACCTACACCAGCAGATGACACGGCTCCATCACTGATTGTGGAAACTTCACACTAGACCTCATGCAGCTTGGATTATGGCCTCTCCACTCTTCCTTCAGACTAAGGGACCATTTTAAATGCTTAGTAAGCCTTTGTAGATGTTGCTTATGCTAATTTTCTCTCATAATGACATTTTGGGTTTTCATTGGCTGTAAGTGACGAGCCCCAGACTTTGGGGTACTTGGGTATCAGGCTCCAAGGGGTTAACTCTGTCACGGGGAGTGGTGGCCGAGCCTGATCCCGTGTCCTGCGGGACTTCTTTTGAAAAAGGGGCATTTACAGTGGATGCTATATACAGTTCGTCGTGACGCCACCTGTAGTTTCTGATGATTTGTCACCAGCGCCGCCAAAGTCCACCGGAGGTAGATGGTAGTGCGGCAAGTTGGTTTCATCAGGGCCACTGATATACACACACAGTATATAAGACAATCAACATATTATAAACACACACCAAAATAATTATATATATATATGTAAATATATATAAAAATACAATAAATGCCTTATATACATCTATATCACACACACACAAACTTACATATTGAATGTCTACCACTGAAACCTTTCCTAGGTGAATGTACTAGACTTCTTGAAGAAACCGCAGATGAAAATTGAATAATACATCAAATCCATTTAAGAGTTCTTTGAAGCATAAAGAAAGTCAGTGACAAGAATATTCTAGGACTATATTGAACATGCTCCATAAAAACATTCAATTTCTATGTTTTTGTAAAGAACTCACTTGGCCTTTTAATCTGATAAGGAAATACCTTCTTCACAATCTTAAATATCAAAACTGAAAAACCTAAAGCCATTACAAATAACCTAAATAGTTTACCTTTTTAGTAAAAACGATTATCAGAAATCCCTTATTAGCTTTATCTATAGTAACCGACTCCAATTTTGACATTTTTGATGAGTTAATGAGCTCCATCATGATCTCATCCACATTCCTAAAATAGGATGAGATGGGATTAGCTCCCTTCCGTAGCACCTATCTGTCTGTAGGCTGTTTTGAATAATAGTTGAACTCCATTTAGAAGAAAAGGGAAGAGCTTCATTACAAGATAAAGCCTGTTTAACATAGTAGGATGAAATCAAGGTGAATGGGGGTTCAGTCTGCGCTGCCGATGAATGAAACGGTCCAAGGAAGTTTCAAAGCTTTTATTCGGCCAACATGTTCCATAGCGATCCGCTACTTCATCAGGGCACATTCATATCATATTCATATTAATGTGCCCTGATGAAGTAGCGGATCGCTACAAAACGCGTTGGCCTAATAAAATCTTTTCAAGTTTTGGAGAAAAGATGAAGCTACAAACAGGATTACTTAGGACGTTTTCTTCTTTATTGGTGCGCAGGGACTTACATTGGTGAGGGGTACAATTGTACCCGTGGAAGCGTCACTCACGGCGTGCCTTAATCCCCTGTCCTGCCACCCGCTACACCTCACCATGTAAGTCCCTGTGCACCAATAGAGAAGACGTCCTAAGGACTCCGGAGTGCAGCTCGTCTTTTCTCCAAAACTGGAAGTGACGTATCACTGTTTCTAGGAAGTGTGCACCAGGTAAATCTGAGTGCAGGAACCTTGAGAAGATCCCGGGACACCTCGAGCCGAACGGTAGCTAATCAGCCTCCTTGAGAAGGATTTTTGCACCATGGATGTGGTGCTGGCCGAACCTGAAACTGTGAGTTTTGAGATAATAAAATCTTTGAACTATCTTGGCACCATTTCATTCATTAGCAGTGTAGATTGGGACTCCGATTCGCCTTGATCTCATCCTTGTATGCCATGCGGGTTCTTGCAACAGCCATTTTGAGCTTGTAAGGTGGTTGTAACCCTCACAACCCTGCAAGGTGACCTAACCTATCATAATTGGTTTGTTCCATTCATTCGGATAAAACCCTATTGTGCTTCCTTTCCCTTTCAACCTCACTTGTTTAAAATAGTGGCATAATTTGTAAAGGATGAAAAAAATTGAGCTTCAACCTCTAATAAAAATTAAAAAAAAAAAAACAACTTGTGCCACCTGACTTACGTTGGCCTTACAGTCCAGATACGGCATTCGGACTCAATGAAAATGTCATGGTATATACTGGCAGACGATCATATTCGTCGGCAGTGCATAAAGAGGTTAAATACGACTCAACTTCATACGAAGGTCTGCAAAATTATGCGATCTAATTGATTTGACCGAGTCCCGGTATTGGATGGTACGTTGTGGATGTTGTCATCTAAGTGCCATCAACTGTCCTGTACAGACTTCCTATCTACACCAGTAATATGTCCTGTTCTTACAGTACAGGGGTGTGTCACATTGTGCTGTTTCTTAGTGATTTACCGCTTGTTATTCTATGCAGTGCTTGGATTTTGTAAAAAAGCGTCACTCCGCGCGTTTCATGGTACCGATTTTGGAACTGATAAAATTACTGTTCGTGTCAGTTTCGAAGCTTTGAAATTCTTAGTTGCTTTATGTAGAAATGGATGACGCTTATTTAAACAAGGTTACTATGGGATGAGCATGGAAAACGCATGTACATTAAGCCTAGTGCCATTGCAAAAAGATGGTTACCATAGGTAACCTATATTACAATGCATTTGTCATTTAAATATATTGAGCGTTTTTGAATGGACTAAGGTAAAAGTATGTGTATTCATCGAGTTCATAAACCCATGTTCATAAAAACGCAGATTATTCTGCTTATACCAGTAAAAGCTTAGCAAGGCAGAAAACATGCTTTTGATATGCTCAACGCATGCGCACATCTTTTGTAGCATGCTTTTTACTGGGCAGGGCGTTTTCTGTTGAAACGCAGGTCTCAAATGCATGTGAAAAGGTACTGTGACCATGACTGCAAGATAGCTAGGCAATGGCTGATCCGTTGGATTCAAGTTTGTATTTTTAATTGTCAAAGCATAAATGTTCTAGAAATCACTCATGCGTAGTCATAACCCTGATGGATTCACCTAGAGGAGTTAATTGCCTTGTTTTGGTCAGCGACAAACCAGTCGTGATACAGCGTTTTGGCAGCAGTGTAAACCAGTGTTGCAGCATTTCTCATGCTTCCTCATCAAAAGTGCCCTTTGAAGTCCACCAGCGAGGTCAAAGTATGACAAGCATACTTTGATAATGCGTTTGCTAGACAGTCTGTTTATTTCAAAAAAATTAAATTGCCAAAAGTAGGGTGAGGTTGCATAATAAGCACCCTTCAGACACTGATTGCTGATTTGACAACACTGTAAACGATTCTATGTTTAACCCAGCCTTAGGCCTTCCAACCTTGCCTAATTTGACACAAGCGATATGCTTTCTGGATCGCAGTTTTGGCGGATAAAAACATACGGGTGCACTCATGATTTTTGCCACTCGGTTCTTCCAATCGGTGACAAATGGGAGAAAATTGAAAAGGGGCGGCTACATCATATAGAATTGAACTAGTTAGTCCATGCGTCCTAATTTTTAACTATTGAATGAACTAAATGAATGCTATTGAACTTGGAACGAGGATTACTATGGCAAGGCCACATACCAATCAACATATTATGATGCAAAAAACATGAAAAAACGCACTGTGTGAATGGACCCTAAGAGACATAAGCAAATAGGCAGAAAAACATGGAGTGCAATGCAGCAGCATACAAAATGACTGCGTCAAAGATAGCTGGCAAGTGGGGGTGAGTAGCAGTCAGAATTAAGTTTATAGATGGGGTAAAATTGGATCAAAAAGCTCTACCTTGTTCTAGACCATTCAGTAATTTTCCCAGACGGTAGAGACTATCCAACATAAGCATGCCCATCGTCATCAACAATAGCAAAGGAGATAGCAACCCTAGAGGGAGTTATATGCTTGTTGAGGTCACGGGCACATCCAGTCGTGACTACCGAGGCAGGAGCTCAGCAGCGGTGTAGCCCCAGTGTTGCAGCACTTGCCCCGGCCAGCTCCTCAGTGCAAAAAGTCAGTTCTGAAGTTCCACCAGTGAGGGTCAAAGTATTTACAGAGTCATTATCTTTAGAACAAGTTTTCTAGAACAGTCTCGTGAAACATGAGTTCAATACTTGAACATTGCAAGAGTAGGGTTAGTAAGAGTTGCATAATTGGTAGCACTCTCATTCCGGTACGTCCTGACTCCTGATTTCCGACATCACCGTGTACACAGTGGCAACCCAGTCAAACGAGCCCCTGCCGGGAACCTGCCAAACCGACACCAAAGGGATAAGTGCTTTCTGGAACCTGCCAGTGGCAGGAGATGAATACCAGCTACATATGGGTGCACTCACTTGATTTTCTGCCCACACTCCGGTTCCTTACCACAAATACCAGGTGGAGCCAAAGGGTAAAGACAAATTGAAAAGGGGGGCTCCCATTCTTGATAGACTTCAACTACTGAGTAGCCATGCTCCTAATGAATTGGATTAACTATTCCCAATAACTATCATAAGCTATTGGGAACCATGGAACAGCCTTGACTATGGCCTCTAGAGGGCCACACATACACAATCCAACATATTAATTGTATGCAAGGACAGAGGATACATGCCCTCATCATTTCAAAAGAGGAAAAAAGTTAACCACTTAACCCTCTTACTTGCTGATGTCTGACTATAAAGAATTTTGCGACCTGCAGTGCCCAGGGGTCTATGGGGACTCAGTATCCGGGCGTTTACTGTAAGGGGATGTCACTAGTGGCCTGCTCGGAACCGCACCTGGGGTCACTTGGATAAAAGGGGAAAAATAATAAAAGAAATAATAAAGTCTCGTGACGCCACTTGTGGATTCTGGTGATCTCACTAGCGCTGCTTCAGACCTCCGGGGATGATGTACGGGCAGCTTGGGTAGTACTGCTCACCACAGGAGGAGCAGCGACCCCGGGGCAGTGATGAGGAGACGGGGATTTGCACAGGGAGGTGGTTAGACAGCCGGGCCGCTGCAACAGTCTCTAGGCCGGACAGGTTCAGGGATGGACAAACTGACACACACTGTGGATCGTTTCTGTACCTTTACTGATGGTATTGCAGGCATGGTCCTGGGTACGTTCCAGTTGGTCAGGAGGTACTTCTGGATTTCCACAGTGAGTGATTGTTCAGGCCTCCTTGTCTCTTTTCCCTTGTTGAAGTCTCAGATCTGTGTAAAACTAAGTCTGACCTCTTCTGTGTCTTTCTCTCACCTGTTCTGTAGTGTTGAGAACCTTTGTGTGTGCTACCGCTATGACTTCTCCTGTGGTCCCTGGCTCCCCTATTGCTTGCGTAACAGGTGTCCGGGAGACTGGAGTCTCCTCGGTGATCCCGTATTTCTGCTGGGCTTGATGCTCTCCTGTAGACTCAGACTCTGGTGTGCGGGTTGCTTCCTGGGGTGAACCTGAATGGCTCCTCTGCCCCCAGTCTGCTCCTCTACTCCTTAAGCCTTGCCTTCGATCTCACTTGCAGGCCCTCACACTGGCTAGGCTGGTCAATTGGTTCGTGCCTAGCACGACTCCGACACACCAGGGTGTATTCACAGTTCTCCTATCGACTGCACACTCTAGCTAACTCGGCCCCCAGCAACAGTATTTATAGGGGATCTTGCTTAAAGGCAGCAAGTTGAGCTCTCCCTACAGTTCTGGGGTGGAAGGTGTTGGGTGTATGTAGGTTACCTGTTGTGGAAATCCATCCATGCCGTAGGTGGTTCTGTGGCTACCTGTAATGGCAGGGTGTCACATTTGCATTGTCAGTGACAGCAGAGACTGGTTGCTTTGTGTGAGCGAATGATATAAGTTTACTGTGAAAGTAGGTTGCTGGAGTGGAAAAATTTACCGTAGAGCTGTATCTTGTGTAGCAGGGAGATGACCAAGAAAAGGATTGAGACAAGCGCTGGGAGTGTGCACTATATCAAATGGCGAGTTAACATATTAACTGTTCCAGCAAAAAGGAAGAGCTGCTGAAGAGATTGCTAGCAGGCTGACAAAGTGTTGCAAGTGATAGTCTACTTTTGTTTTATAACCAATTGTGTTCCTTTGATCAAGCTGTTGCCCCTTATAGAATTGTTTGAACCATCCAGATTGTAGCCACATATTACACTGTCAACGAGCTTGACTCTTACACTCTATAAGTCAAATTTTTGGACTTTCATCTGTGTGCACCTACATTCTGTCCCTAAATGGGGAACCACTCCACCACCAAGGGTCATTACATTCTACATTTAAAAAAAGAGCACACTATCACCCATACTCCTCTTAAAAGGTTTCTGGGAAAAAAGTAAAAGATTTTTCTCTCCGATCCTTTAATTTTTTTTCACTGTTTGCAGATGACTGTGTAAACCATTAACCTGAAACATAGAAATATGATTACCCATGTGAACGATAAGTCATAAATGCGATACATAACTAAAAATACTAAATATGCATAAATATACAAAACAATCCTACTTAATACACTTTCAGATCATACACAGCAGCAGCAGAGACACCTCCTGGGACTTCGCTTTTATGAAACAAAATAGGAGAAGGTATTTCAGGCGAAGTATCTGTAGGTAGGTTGGACCGGTGCTGGAGCGTCCCGGCGTGTGAATGTTTACAGAGATAGAATCCCGGCCATTAGTCATTCTCTCCAGGGTAAAAATGTTTAGGAAAATAGCTTTGCTGTGCTGACATGGATTAATGGAGCCAATTTGTGGTTGCATTCAACATGTTGTTGTCTTATTTATTGCTACTGCTGGGTATAATCTATTCAACAGATATGACGGTAGTGAAAGGCAGGAGACCAAAGACTGGAGAACAGAAACAATTAGAAATCAATTTGGTATCTCTGCACGGCCATCCCCACGAGCTGTACAGCTATGCTCGGTCTCCCAGAACAGGCAGTGGATGTATTTCCAAAGCACATGTAAAATCCTCCGTCATGCCAAGGCTGTCTGCGTGCCAAATCTTTCCGTGACTTACTGTATAAATGTGGCGGAGAACATTTCTTAAAGTTGTAAAATATTATGCATGCAAAATGCACTGAGAACTGGTCTATAACATAACCTGCAGGACCATTAAACCAAGGGCTGGCTATATTTATATTACTTTGTTGGTCTCCATGTCAGTCTACACTGACCGGTCCTGGCTTGCTGAAGGCAACATGTGACCTGTTGAAAAGATAAGACGTGCACCACACACGTCTACGCACCTAGCTAGGACCCCAGTTTTCATGTAGCGTGCCATGGTTACCGGAATCAATTCCTCCCACACGACTACCACCCCAAGCCACCCTACAGTAGGTTCTTGGATAACCTCTGTATACATCTTCTACATATAAAATAAAGACATGTTTTACCTGGTACATGCCTCAAGAGTGTACTGAATATTTTTTTGGGCATAAAACCATTCCGGTGGGCAATATTCTAAAAACATGATTCCGAACATTGCCCACGCTCTGATATAATGGCAGTTGGGGATAAATAAGTGGCAGCGCAGCTGTCCCTAATGCTAGGGTCACACTTAAAAGGCACAAGCGGTAACCGCATCCATTACAGGACGTGGTTATACTGTGTGCCTTCATACTATCTTTTGATAGTAAAATTGCAACCCTCATTACGCATCTGGATGCATTAACGCAGTTTTGGAATGGGGGTTTTTGCAATTTTAAAAACTGCATACGGATCCTGATACGGTACCGCAAGGTACATTTATGTACCGTGCAGTACCGGATCCGGTCCCATAGGCGCTCATTATTAAAAAAAACACATCCAGTTTTTCAACCGCTGCAAAAAATGCAGCCTCCATGATTTTTACCGCAGGCTGCAAAACCAGATGCGGTAACCGGATTGCAAATAGTGCAACCCGGTTGAAGTCTATGGGCTGCGGATCCGGATGCGGTTTTGAGCATTTTTAATGCTCAAAACCGGATCTGGATGTAAAAAAATACCGCAGGTGTGACCCTAGTCTAAGGGCCCTTTCACATCAGCGTTTTTTTCAAATCGCGGCAGATGCGGTGAAAAAAAACGCTTCTGCCGCGATTACCGCATACCGGCTGCACTTGTGGCACGGTTGCGGCGCGGTTGCGGTAAACGCCATACAAGGTATAGGCGGACTTGCGGCAGGTGCGGCAAGTGCGGTATTGGCACTTGCGGCAGGTGCGGCCGCAAAAAAAAATGCGGTCAACCACGGTTTTTTTCGCGGCCGCACCTGCCGCAAGTGCAAAACCACACTTGCTGCACCTGCCGCAAGTCCGCCTATACCTTGTAGGGGCGTTTACCGCAACCGCGCCGCAACCGTAGCCGGTATGCGGTAATCGCGGCGGATGCGGTTTTTTCACCGCATCTGCCGCGATTTGAAAAAAACGCTGATGTGAAAGCACCCTAAGACTGCTTTCACATCAGCGTTTTATGCTGATCGCGGCAGTTGCGGTGAAAAAAATGCAACTGCAGCGATTAACGCATAACAGCCGCACTTGTGGTTCACTTGCGGCAAGCCCCATAAAATGTCTATGGGGTTTGCGGCAGGTGCGGTTTCGGCACTTGCGGCAGGTGCGGCCACGAAAAAAACGCACTTGCCGCACACTTACCGCAAGCCCCATAGACATTCTACGTGGCTTGCTACAAGTGTACCGCGATCTCAGCAGTTATGTGGTAATCGTGGCATTTGCGTTTTTTTCACCGCAACTGCAGCGATCAGCGAAAAACGCTGATGTGAAAGGACCCTTATCCAGGTTTCAGAGTCTCATTGTATTCAATATGATGTATACAGCCAGTGACATAATTAAAGTGCTATGGGTCTCAAGGCAAAAATGTGGATCCAGATTCTGCCAACCACCAATAGGTTGTACAGATTTGGGGTCCCGATTGTATTGATAAAAATGAGTTATTCCTTTATCAATTTTTTTTTTCTGTCAGAACCTGTGGTGGCCCTACCAAGCGCGAAACAGCCGCTGTTGTCTACGTGTCTCTGCTCCCCTCCCTTGTGTATCTGCACCTACTTATGAAAATAAAGTCTCAGAATGATGAGAGCCATCTGTCTTTCTTTATCTCTACTAAAAATATGCTATATATAAACCTGCAACATACGGCAATGAGATATTTTTCCAATTAATACCTCTGAATTATACAGTCATGAAGTTACCAAAGAACAAAAATCAATATACTGTTAGTAAGCAAAACCCTATACCAACTCAATAAAATGAGATCCGAGCTTTCTTTGATGATGGACGGTACCTCAGGGGTGTGTGTCTGAATATGTCAAATATGACCCTGGCCAGTGATATAAATATTTTTATCAGACTTGTATGTTATAACCCTTTGCTTTTTAGATCAACTGTTCTATAAAGCAGATTTCACACACAAAGCTAATAAACCATAGAGACAGCTTGTGAAATCCTGTGATTTAATTTTACATCTCCCGTACAGGTTATTACCAGCTGGTAGAGGACTGCTTAGGATTTTCATATAATCCAGGTATTTTATTGCTGCATTGGAATTTCTTGCCACGATTCAGATGAGGAAAGTACAATTATTATAAATCCCTTCACTCCTGCTGACTCAATAAAACACCAGAAGTCGTGTTGATGCTATTAAAGAAGGATATCATCCTGTAAGGAAGGTTTTGAACTTTAATAATGTTTGGTCCATATATAAATCAGAAGGTGCCAGTCATTTACTTGTGATTCCAAAATGTACATTCATACATAATTTCTCAACTATTTTGCAGGAAATAATCACATCTCTAACTTCATTTTGCTTTCTGCTAATCAAAAATTGACCTTACAAACGCATGAAACTTTACCAATTGATACTCTATGGAAGCTTTACATTTTTTAAATGACTTATTTAAATTTTAATTAAAAGACATATTGCTGTAACCATGGAATCAGTTTGGACAACTGAGCTGTCACTCACCAATCTAGTGCTAGGGAGTGCTGAAAAGTGTGTTGAGTGTGTCAAGATACAGCTCAGTCATCATATCTTATTCTGGGAAGTGCTGGGTTATTCAGGTGTTCCTATTTCCAGTGATTGCCCAGTTACTTAGATGAGCAGTTTCTCCCAGAACTCTGCCAGTCGTAGCATTCCGTTCAGTGGTGCTTGTTGGCTTGATCTTTTGCTGCCTAACCTTGGACCTCATTCTGACTACCCATTTGTGTAGCCCCTTTGTCTTATCCGCCATCCAGGATTTTTGACTCTGGACCCTGACCTGACTGCATTTCTGTTTATTCCCTTAACCCTTGACATCTTCTCCAGGCACATGACCATGTAACGCTTGACCACCATGACTCATAACTTGTCGCTAACATCACATTTTCCCTCATGAAATTTTCAGGTTTATGTAAATGTCAGTGGACTAAATTCCTTGGTCCAACAAAATTTCTAAGATTCAAGTCGCATATACTGTAGGGATGAGCGAGTATACCCATAACTATTCCGTACTCGCCGAATAGTACGGTATTCGGGCACCTCGCTACTCCGCTACGCGCTAATCCTTGTGATTACTCATTAGGAGTAGTGAGTAGTACATTTACTTTCACATTGTATCTATATACACTGCAAAAATGAAATAAAAGTTAATAAAAGGTGTTAATAATCAAAAAATAACATACTTACCTATCTGATGGCTATCCCGGGACCTGAAAAGAACATATCCGCTGGCCTGCCAGGACCTTACGTCTGATGGCCAATCAGATGGCTAGTAACGATCAGGTGGTATGTGATGTCACACACCACCAGACCGCTACCGGCCTTCTGATTGGCCATCAGACGTAACGTCCCGGCAGGCCAGCGGATATGTTCTCTTCGGGTCCCTGGACAGCGGTTGGATAGGTCAGCATGTTATTTTTGTATTGTTAACACCTTTTATTAACTTTTATTTCACCTTCACAGTGTATATAGGTACACTGCGAAAGTACTCGCATTTCCCATTGACTTAGATTGGACTCGCTACTCGTAACGAGTACCTGAGTATTAGGACCTACTCGTTACGAGTATAGCGAGTCCGAGTATTTCACTACTCGCTCATCCCTAGTCACATCCAATCCATTCTTTCACCTCTAATTGCCAAACATAAATAATGGAGAATATAAAAATAAGATGCTTTGTGTATAGACTTGTGCTTCCATTTATAGAATAGGTGAAAGGCAAGAACACACGTTAAGAAGAAAAAAATTCCATTTCACCAAGTGATTGCACGTCAACAGGATGTCAGCAGGCAGAGGACCATCGATGATCTTTATAATGAAGGAGCTGTAGGGTTCATTCACTTAAGAAAAAAAGAAATAGTATTGCTGTCCTCTAACCTAGAAATGTCTAAGTATTACATAATGAGACCATTTATTTTCTGGTCTGGTCACAGTTTATCCATTAGATTGAGTAAATAGGGATGCCCAGTAAAGAGCAGAGTGGGAGAACATTTCACTCCATAATACATGTGTAATGTGTGATAACCTCGTGGAGACCTGGAACTCACTTTCTTAGCATTTAACAATTTAAATAAATTGAATTTCACAACACAGATTTAATCTATTTTTGCCTAGTCTTGAAAACAATTTATCACCTCCACACTGTGGGAAGTCCGTCTAGAGTCTGCTGCACCTAGACTCAGTGGCGTAACTAGAGTCCGAAGGGCCCTGATGCGAAATTTGGACCTGGGCCCTCCCCTTTTCCCTGGGCGCCCACATTGGTCAGATGTACAGGTCCCATGTAATGTTCTAAACCCTATAAAGACTCACAAATTGACCTCTCTCTCCTCTTCATAATGTATCAATGTCCCTCATTCTACTATATATGGTCCTTCTCCTGGAATATGCTCTTATCCTGGTATATATGGTCCTCCATTATAGTATAATGCAGCCTCATAGTCCTCCATAGGTTATGAGGCTGCACTATAATATGTCATATAATATAATGCAGAATCATAGCCCTCCAGATAATATAATGCCGCCTCATAGCCCTCAATATAATATAATGCAGCATCACAGCCCTGCATATAATATAATGCAGCTTCACAGCCCTCCAGAGAATATAATGCAGCGTCACAGCTCTCCAGATAATATAATGCAGCATCACAGCCCTCCAGAGAATATAATGCAGCGTCACAGCCCTTCGTATCATATAATGTAGCATCACAGCCCTCCAGAGAATATAATGCAGCGTCACAGCTCTCCAGAGAATATAATGCAGTGTCACAGCCCTTCATATCATATAATGTAGGCCCTATGCTGATCTTCGTGGTTCTTCAGGCACAAAGCACTGACAAGTCCTCATGCTGAGACTTGTGGTTCTACAGCCAATAGGCACAGATCTCTAAAGTCCCTATGCTGAGACTTGTAGTTCTTCAGCCAATAGACCACCTACAACACCCTATGCTATAGGGTGTTGTAGGTGGTCTATTGGCTGTAGAACTACAAGTCTCAGTACACAGTCACACACAGTCAGACACACGCACAGTGACACGCAAACACACATACACTCCCTCCCCTCTCCAAGAGCTGCAGCCCCACTGCCTCACCGCTCCTGCCGGCAGCTCCGTTTTGTGTGTAATGAGGTCACATGACCTCATCACAGTGCAGCAGTAGCGGTAGCAGGAGATTTAAAGCGGCAGAGCCTGCCAGTCCTCCGGCGGCCGTGATCAGCCGCCTGGGGTCCGTCCGGGCAGAGTGCCGCGCAGTGACATGGATGTGCGTCCTCAGAGACACACATCCATGTAAAGCTGGGGCAGCGGTCGGCAGGCTCCGGGCCCCTGTTCCTCCAGGCCCGGTCTCACTTGCGACCCCTGTGACCGTGGATGGTACGCCACTGCCTAGACTCCAGACTGCAAGAGTTTAAGTTTCTGTATTGGACATGTAGGAGCCATCTATTATCACAGAATCTCATTACACCCAAGTGTTCTCTGCAGTTGTAAACAGATATGCAAAGATTTTTTTTTTTTTTTTTTTATTATTATTACTTTTATATATATATTTTATGCATGCAATAACATTCAAACAGGATCCTAGAGCCAGAGAGCTGGCTTGTTTGCCTCTTCCAGGCTATAACTAATATTTATGAATTTATTTCTTGCACATTATTTAGTTTAATTTGGTTTTGCTTTAATTAAAGTGATGTAAAAAAGTAAAAAATTAATTTGTGACTCTGAATGGAAATATCCTGCTTTTGGCCAGATTATTAGTCCCTCTTATATTTTTCTAATTTACTGAGCAATAGTTTCCAGAAGTATCCCCCAACTAATGACAACAAGAACAATTATAATTAAGTACTTCCTAATGATCATCTGTAAAACAAGCTTTTGCCTCTTATATAGTTTCCCTGAGTTTAGAAACCACTTACTCCTTTCTCTTCACACTTTTTAACTTTCTAACTTCTTTCCTCCCTGGTGTCTTATGCCTATTGAACTACTTCTTGTGACGCTGCGCGAATGCGCATGCGCTAAAACGCCATTTTATTTTAGACTCTGTAGTGATCTTTTCCTATTTGGTAGATATGGGCGCAACGCATTCCGCACATGCGTCACTGCCGCCATGTTACATCACCTTTTGAAGCGGCAATTGTGACTATAGGCCTGATCCTTTGCCCACCCATCTGCTTCCTTCCAAATCTTGGTGCCAACTCCTCCCCTTCTCTTCCATCTGGAATTGCACCCCAACTATCACGTGACCTGACCTTATGTGGGAAGAGATTTGAACAGACAAGGAAACACCTATGCTTTTACTGAGTTCTTACTTGTTCCCTTTGACCAGCAGATGACGATGTTCATCCACAGACACTGTAAGATCATAGTCGAGTGCGTATTCTGCTGTTCCTATTCCTTTACTCAGTCTTTGACTCTCTACCTCAAGGAAGAATATATACAGACTTGTGATGCCACTGATGAGCTTTTGGCCACTGAAACCAAAGCTAGAAGGCCAACCGTTCTCACTGATTCCTTCTGAAGATTAAAAGGGCATATATGGTATTAAAAAAAACAAAACTGCCCAAGTACTAACAAGTAGACAGTTGCTACCTACCTGCCTGTTGTGCCCAGCGGCATTCACCACCAGCACAAAGTGGTCACAGACCACTCCTGTCAAGGACACAATGGCTTTGTCAGAGTGGAAGCTTCTATTCTGCTCTTCTCTGTGGAAGTGGCAGGACCGCCAACGTCATTTTGATGGACAACCGGCTTCTCACTACCTAACTGGGAGAGCCAATTGTCAATCAGCATGATGTCAGCTGTGTTTCACGCTGGGTGTGACAAGACACCCATCGCTGGACTACGACGGTGGGGGAAGCAGACCCTGATGCTAAGGGCAAAAGGGGAGATGGTGACCCCTAGATAAACTAGTGCTGGCACCTGGCATCCCTAACATCCCTATACAGTCTCCACAACTGTCGCCACCAGGATACCTATTCCCTGACTGACCCTGAACTACTACTAAATAAGGATCAGAGTGTGTGAACACTAGTCAGCCCAGCTACCAACTAAAGATAAGCACAAGGGAAAAAAACAAAGAGGGAAGGGAAGAAACACTTAGTTTGAGAAGTTCCACTCAGCAATTCAACATAAACTCCAGGATACACTGCCTAGCTGAGAAGCTTTCTCCAAACATCTGACAAGCTATCACCAGCAATGCATCCTGGGAGTCAAGGGGAATACATAGACGGCTCAAGGTAAGGGATCAGCTGGGTCCTAGTGACCTCCACTTTTCACTAAAAGGGAAATGCCTCTTAAAGCAACAGAGACTTTTTTCAGGATTTGGACTGTTTGGCAAAATGCTGGGACCTTCTGTAAGTGGCCTCTACAGTCTCATCCGTGCCTCCTGACACACCCGTGACACTGTGACGCGCATGAACACAACAGAGACGCTATATCTTTGTCGAGGGGATATCAGCAGAAGTTGCATAATCGCAGGCAGGAGTGGTCTTTGGCTGCTCAGTGTTGGCAAGTGATGACACCGGGCACAGCAGGCAGGTAGGTGACAAGAGAACTACCTGCCTGTCAGTGGTTAGGCACAATTTTTTTCTTTTTTTTTAAAGCTCAGATATACCCTTTAAGTATCTCACCAAGCCATTCTCAGTCGATACTCTTCTCCGCTTCTGCATATAACCCAAGATCGACTCTAAGTACCTAACTACTTTGATTCCTTATTTCCCATTCCATCCAAGTCATGGGCTTACTGTCACTATGAGTTCTCTTCCACCTGTAAACAGTTGAGTTCGGCATATTCATGTCCTGCAGGCTCCTATTGCCTCGCACTGCTGATTGACAGCTTTCTCTCTATACAATGGTAAGGCAGAGAAGGTTGGTGACAGGTTCCCTTTAAAATACTTTCATCTGAGATACAAAGATTCACATTTTCTTTGATTTTAAGCTACATATATTTGAAGACAAGATATACTGCAAATGCAACATGAGACTCCAAATAGATTACAGATAATATATAGCTATTGATGTTGTCCGTGTGAGACTTGCCTGGAGGGGATGTTATCTGGGAAGAGTGTGGGTTAGAAAGTCATAGAAGGTTATTGGCATCAAACAGGGGATTGTGTCTCTTTCACTTGGCTTCATATTATATGACATAGAAATGAACAGGATTTTAAACTAAATTCATACCAAACTATAAATCCTCTCAGAAAAAGTCTGCACTAAGAAGGAAACATTTTATAAGGATGGTTTATATTTGTACTATTCTATAGAGCAGTGGCGGACCTTCGGCCTGCCGGGCCCTGTGCAGCCTTAGGTGAGGACTGGGGGGGGGGAATTGGGGGGTGTCTAGCGGTGTCGGGTGAGGACCGGGGGAGGGGAGTGCTAGCAGCGTTAAGTGAGTGGCTGTGGGTGCTGGTGGTGAGAAGCAGGGGGGCTGCTGGCAGGGGGGAGCGTGCGGCTCTTACCTGCGCCGCATTGTAGATCTGGGTGCCGGGGCTGGAGAGGAGAGGCGGAACGGGATCAGCCGAGGGAAGCAGGAAGCTTACTTCAGTTATCCCCCTCTCCTCTGACACAGGGACATGGGTGGTGGCTGGGGGCCCCCCTGCAGGCTTGAGGGGCCCTCTACCCGGTCGGGGCCCTGGTGCAGCTGAACCAGCTGCACCACGGTAGGTCCACACCTGCCATAGAGTGAAATTGATTTTGCCTGAAATTCTGGCCTAAAATTGTTTGAAATGGTGGGACTCGTTCTTGTGCAAAAAAAATGGGACTTGGCATTTTCACACCAGTCTCAGCCAACTCTGGAGGGGGTCAAGGTCAAGCACTGCCGGCAAATTCATCAGAATTTACTCAAAAATTGACAAATGTACTTCAGTTCCTTTCTGGAGTAACATTACTTGCAGTGGTGAAAGATGCGCCAAATTCAATAAGAAGCACATGCCTCCTCTTGCTGAATTTGGCATCTCTTACTACAGAATGCTCAACCCCAAAAATGGAGTACAAAAAGTTAGTCTTCATAAATTGGGACCTCGGTTGGTGGTTGGTTTTTATTTTAAGAGCAGCTTCTGCTAGTACTTACTGGAAATATACAGGTGCAGCTCAATAAATTAGAATGTCATCAAAAAGATCGTCTATATCAGTAATTCAAGACATAAAGTGAAACACATATTTTATATAGAGTCATTACACACAGAGTGATCTGTTTCAAGTGTTTATTTACGTATGTGTTGATGATTATGGCTTAAAGCCAATGAAAACCTAAAAGTCATTATCTCCCAAAATTTTAAAGGGTACATCTCACCTCCGAAAAGCCACCTAACCTATCAATACATGTCCCTGCACCTTCCTATTACCATTATAACTATCCCTCTCTCTGCTAAATGCTTGCTTTTAATGTTCTGAAAACGTTTTTTGTTGGTTGTTGGTTTGCATCCTTTATCCCATGGGTGTGATCTTGAAATCAAATTTCGCACCCCCAGTCTGGCTCCCTCCGCTCTGCTATGCAACCTTCCTGTGGGAATGACGGTAAACGCGTCATTTCCGGAACCGCGGGCCCCTTAGCAACCCAATATTTATCTTAGCAGCTCTCCATTAGAGGGAGAGTTGTGCCTCTGCTCTCCAGGTGCTGGGAAGGCACAGTTGAGCTTCACACACACACACAACACTTAGGACCCCGGGATTGTGGGTGGACGAGGAGGGAGGACCAAAGCGTAGCCGGGAGGGAAAAAGAGAAGTGCAGGAGTTAGCATGTAGGAAGCAGAGAGAGTAGTAGAAATGGAGTAAGGAGGAGGTCTTAGCTCCCGCGGGCTTGAGCACGGTCACGCTCGCCCCCGAAAGGGAACGACCGAAGGGTGTGGAGGAAGAACAGAGCCCTGGGGGTACGGAATGAGACATAGATCCCGTACACCCATTTCTGTCGAGAAAACAGAGGTGCTGGTGGACGACACAGGGAACCAGTCCTGAACACAATGCAGATGCTGAAGGCCCGAACCGTTGAAACTGGAGTCCCCCGAGTTCCTAATGAGAGCTGCAGCCGAACACCTAACACAAATTGGAGAAGGCAGCCAATCTAGGGAGCAGAATCAGGAAGTGGTACAACTGAGCACCCGTGGCTTTCGGTACCTGAGCTCTGTGTGCAGAGGCGCTGAGAGACTAACTTATAGCGCTGAGGGACCCCCAGAGAAAGAGACACCCAGTAAGAGAAAGACGAATACCAAAAGAAGCTTGACTGCACTGTCCCAGTTCTGGAGACAACGTTGAACTGGAGGTTGGCAAAGGGAAGCACCGGGCAGCCATGCTGAAACAGCTAAGTAAAAATTACGGAACTCCAGCTGTGGTGAGAGAGACTTTCCTTAGCGGCAACCACCGGCCGCAGAGGCCGCATAAAACACCGGGGTGCTGATGACCTAACGAACATCTGCCAAGGTACAGACTGATTTCTCCTTCCTGCTGCCCTGTGGACCGTGCTCCACCTGCAGGGAGCAAAACCATCCAAGCTGCCGGTCATCGTCCCAGAGGTTTCGAAGCAGCGGCGGTTTGCAGCGTTTCCCTGTGTGCTCTCCAAAAGCACATATCCGGGACTTGTAAGTGGACCCGGTGGCTGCGCAATCATTCAGATTTCCATAGGGATACTATACACAGGCAGCGCATAGCATTACATGCCGGTAACGCTACGCGCTCAGTCTGAAAATTTCTTCATTTTCAGCACATCCAGCAGATGGGGTCTTAACTGGTGAAGTCTGCGGCTTGACCAGACATACAATACACCAAGATCAGGCTCAGTTCCTTCACAGGTGGGACTCGTAGACAGTTGACGGAAAACGGGCACTTTCTCTTTGGGGAGCTGAGGCGGGACAACAACTCCTAGGTCTGCTCTCTTGGGTCTTTTAGCACCAAACTCACTCTTCCGTTGGTGGGATTTTCTTTTGAAGTCCTCTGCTGGATCACAGCTCTTTACTTCCTTAGCCCCACTGTCTTCTCTTCTGGTTCCTGGAGACATCTGGAAAAGCACCTTTTCACTAGGAGACACAGCCTGTCCCTTTACATCTTTACAATGCAAAACTAAATGAGGTATAAAAAATAGTTTCTTTCACACTGTACTTAATATTTTGAATCAAGTATACACATATGAGGCGATCGACAGGTTATGGGGTACTCGGGTACCAGGGCTGATGGCGGTTCTGATGGGGGATCACAGCTGGTCGATCCCCGGTCCCGTGCCCTGGACCCTCAATGGCGGGGAACGGTGGGGGTTAAAGGGGGTTATTAACGTGACACCACCTATGGTACCTGGTAACGGTTATACCTGCACTGTAGCCGGCTGCTGAGGTGATGGTGGGTGCAGCAGAGTGTGGAACAGCTCCCCACAGGTGGAGCTTTACCTTAGGGCAGCGGGGATGGATGATGGGAGTAGTAGTCAAGTCCTTTCTAACACAGTGGTGAATTGCGAAAGACAGACACACAGACACACTGGGATTATTGTTTCAGTACCTTTTACGGTGATAATGTAACAGGTACAGTCCAGAGTAGTAACCAGGTCCCCGGTGCAATTTGGTACTTCCACCTTAGAAAGTTATGAGGCCTCCTTTGTGTCTGTGCTCTGCAGTGTGGGATGAGTTCTGCCTAAGCCTGAACCCACCACTTCTTCTTCTCTGATCTTAGTCCTAAGCTGACAATGAGGTCCTTCTGTGGGGTCCCTGTTTCTCTTGTGGCCCCTGGTCCTATACTTGGTCAGTTTAGTGTCTCTTTCTTTATCTCCTCAGGGCTGAACTCCTCCTGAGTTTGCTGGGCTTTCTGCTGTAACTCTGCAGACTGGCAGTGTCGGACTCCAGTGTCCATGTGTATTAAAGGGCTACGCAACAAGATTCCCTTTCTTTGTTCCCTGTTTCCTCCACTTGCCTCCGGACCCTTCCCTGGGGTGTGCACAGCGGTCAGTCGTCCCTGGTCCAGGGCCTGAATCTCTCCCCAGCGATCAGCAGCTCTATCTCCTCTCTCTTCCTTCTCCTCACATGAACTAAACTGAAACTAACTCCTGGGGCTAACTAACTCCTCCCTGCAGCCTGAGGGTTCTTAAAGGGGAACTGACTTAATGCAGCCAGTAGCGCTCCCTCTTCAGGTCTGGGGTGGAAGGTGGTGTGTGCTGTGTTAACCAAGACGTATGTCCTTCCTTGCGACGGTGGAACCTGTGGCAATCCCACAAAGTATTGCGACACAAGTCTTTATCATTGCATTAAGGTTTCTTGTTTAGCCCCATCACTCCTGGTGTATATCTGTGTATATAAGCTCTGCAGACCATATAACTGAAGAGTCCAGACCTCCTCTGGTAACATCCAGCATAAACACTGCACCCGCCGGGAGCTTCATGGCAAGCACCAAGTACAGTGCCGAGTGTCGGATGAGCGGTGTAAATCTGACAACACTGGACTCTGGAGGAGACGTGTTCTGTACAGTGACGGATCACACTGCTCTATCTGCGTCTGATGGAGGAGTCTGGGGTTGGTGATGGAGAAGGTTCCCTTCTAACTGCATTGTGCTGCTGTACAGATGGTGGAGGATGACGCTCCAGCCGTAATCAGGGGTTGGTCTCTGCCCTTTAGTTCCAGTGAAGGACAATTTTAATACGTTGTGGACAATTGAAGCTTCAAGCTTTTTGGGAACAGTTCGGAAAAGGCACTTTTCTGTTCCTCTTGATTTGATTGTGATCCTGATCTCCCGCAACAACATTTCTGACCTCCCAAATATTACTCAGGATGAATTTGCAAAAATTCCCACAGATACCTCCAAAATCTTGTAAAATGTCTTCCCAGAGGATAGGGGACCAAAGGTAGGCCAACTGCATATAAATCCCTATGGATTTAGGATGCAATATCAAAAGAGTTCCTATAGGTGTAATTTGTAGGTGTTCCATTATTGTACAGCATATTATTCCAGCAGTGCATGTGCTGGACATGAAAATGACTGAGCACGTTGTATGTGGCATGTTGTAAAATCACGTACGGTACAATGTCCTTAGTATTGATCTTCTCATGGTAAAACTCGTAATGTGTCTATACTGTTCCCTTAAAAGACATAAAAGTTAAGCTGTTATAAATTCTCGCTGCTTCCGCTTTTTATGCTAGTTCTTAAAATGAAAGCAATGCAATTTGTAGCCATTCAATATTTAAGAAGCCATTCTATACCAGACTGCATTAACAAGCATCCTGCCGATTGAGGGTCGGCAATATTGTTGTTTACCTAGTACGAATGCCATTTGCAAGGAACAAACTGCAGATGTAACTTCAATGAGATTGCACATGTTTAATCCATAAATTGCAGCTAATTTATAATTTAACATGCTGCATTGTATGAAACATGGGGAGATGAAAAGAGAACCTGAAGGAGGAGATTAGTATTAATCACCAGCTAGTGACCGACCTCTGGGAATGCATTCAGCCCATACTATGACTTTTAACTAAATGTGCTGTTTAATCTTTTTCATATGAACTGTACTCTCTACAATAGATATAATGGGGTCCTGGATGGACCATTATGTCATAATCCATGATGATGACAAAGGAATAATGATATAAATTATTGGTAAATATCAAATCAAGAAGCTTAAAGGGAAACTCAGAATTCAAACAACAACTCAGAATACATTATTGTTTAAAGCTTTTCTAAGACTTTATACCCACGGAGGCTGTTTCATAGGTCACCGCTCCTTATTGTGAAGCTGTATGACCTAAAGCAACCCACCAGTGGAGGACACAAATTGAAAGCCTGTGTCTGTCACCTTTCTATGTTTGGGATTGAGAAGTCTGTGCAACGTAAGAGTTCTTTATACATTAGAGGTGAGCCGATATCTGGAGCTTGATCATGGTCACTGTTTATTGTATTTTATATATGTATGTAAACGTTCATGTACTGTATTTTTCGCTTTATAAAATGCACCGGATTATAAGATGCACCCCAAATTTGGTGAAAGAAAAGAGAAAACAAATAATTTTTAATGTTAAATGGGGTTCATCTTATAATACCAGTGTCCATCTTACAATCAATATATGTCCCTCATCCTTATATGAATATTACCATCCTGGTATATATGGTCGCCCATTCTGAAATACTGCCTGTACCACGTGCCACCCCAGAGAGGCAACGGGAGATTAGGGAGATAAATAAGTGGCTCAGGAATTGGTGTAGGAAGGAGGGGTTTGGGTTCCTGGAGAACTGGGCCGACTTCTCTGTTGGCTACAGGTTCTATGCTAGGGACGGGCTGCACCTCAATGGGGAGGGTGCATCTGTGCTGGGGGAGAAAATGGCTAGAAGGTTGGAGGAGTGTTTAAACTAGGGATTGGGGGGGAGGGTATTCATTGTATAGGAGGGGAAGATAGTGTAAACAGTAACCTGGGCACAAGTAATAAAATTGGGGGTGGCATGGGGGGTGGGGTTAGAACAGTCAATCTAGTAGGAAGGAATAGAAGTAAAGAGAGATGCATAAAGTGCATGTTCACTAATGCCAGAAGCCTCACCAACAAAATGGAGGAATTAGAATTGATTTTGTTGGAAAATAATTATGACATGGTGGGAATTTCGGAGACTTGGCTGGACGAGAGCCGTGACTGGGCTGTTAATTTACAGGGCTATTGTCTGTTCAGAAATGACCGTACAAATAGGCGAGGAGGAGGTGTATGTTTATACGTAAAATCATCCTTAAAACCCATCCTGCGTGATAATATAGGTGAATCTAATGGAAATGTAGAGTCTCTGTGGGTGGAGATAAGGGGAGGGGGAAAAAATAATAAATTACTGATAGGGGTTTGTTATAAGTCCCCAGCAATAATGGAAGTGGAGGAGAATATCCTCATAAA
Source organism: Allobates femoralis (assembly GCA_033576535.1). Lineage (NCBI taxonomy): Eukaryota > Metazoa > Chordata > Amphibia > Anura > Aromobatidae > Allobates > Allobates femoralis. Next base: position 8,326,331 of record JARQOC010000009.1, read on the forward strand.
GCAAATAGATGAAGCAGCGACTCAGGGAGAAGTCATTATTATGGGGGACTTCAACTACCCTGAAATACATTGGGGATCAGAAACCTGCAGTTCCAGCAAAGGTAATAAGTTTTTGAAAACTATAAGAGACAATTACCTTTCACAACTGGTTCAGGACCCAACAAGAAGGGGGGCACTGCTGGACCTAATATTAACCAACAGGCCAGACCGCATATCAAATATACGGGTTGGAGGTCACTTGGGTAATAGTGATCATAACTTAATAAGCTTTCAAGTATCCTTTACTAAGACGTGTAGTAGAGGGGCCACAAGGACACTAAACTTCAGGAAGGCAAATTTCCAACGGTTGAGAGATGATCTTAGTGCAATAAACTGGGACGATGTCCTGAGACTTAAAAGTACACAACACAAATGGGAGATGTTTATTAGCATCCTGAATAGGACCTGTGCACAATATATACCCTATGGGAATAAGCATGCTAGAAATAGGAGGAAACCACTATGGCTAAATAAAGCGGTAAGAAGTGCAATATGTGACAAAAAGAAAGCATTTAGGGAATTAAAGCAAGTAGGTAGTGATGAAGCATTAAATAAATACAGAAAATTAAATAACATTTGTAAAAAGCAAATCAAGGCAGCAAAGATTGAGACAGAGAGACTCATTGCCAGAGAAAGTGAAAAGAATCCCAAAATATTTTTTAACTACATAAATAGTAAGAAACTAAAAAATGATGGTGTTGGCCCCTTTAAAAATAGTCTGGGTGAAATGGTGGATGAGGATGAGGAAAAAGCAAATATGCTAAATGACTTTTTTTCAACGGTATTTACACAAGAAAATCCCATGACAGACAATATGATCAGTGATAACAAAAATTCTCAATTAAACGTCACCTGCTTAACCCAAGAGGAAGTACGGCATCGTCTAAAAATCACTAAAATTGACAAATCCCCGGGCCCAGATGGGATACACCCCAGAGTGCTGCAGGAATTAAGTACTGTCATAGATAGACCATTATTTTTAATATTTAAAGATTCCATAATAACAGGGTCTGTACCACAGGACTGGCGTATAGCAAATGTGGTGCCAATATTCAAAAAGGGGACAAAAACTGAACTTGGAAATTATAGGCCAGTAAGCTTAACCTCTACTGTGGGTAAAATCCTAGAGGGTTTTCTAAGAGATGCTATACTGGAGTATCTGAAGAAAAATAACCTCATGACCCATTATCAACATGGTTTTACGAGGGACCGTTCCTGTCAAACTAATCTAATAAGCTTCTATGAAGAAGTAAGTTCTGGACTGGACCAAGGAAATGCAGTGGATGTGGTGTATATGGACTTTTCAAAAGCTTTTGATACGGTGCCACACAAAAGGTTGATACATAAAATGAGGGCAATGGGGATAGGGGAAAATATGTGTAAGTGGGTTAAGAACTGGCTTAGTGATAGGAAACAAAGGGTGGTTATTAATGGAACACACTCAGAATGGGTCACAGTTAACATTGGGGTACCACAGGGGTCAGTGTTGGGCCTGCTTCTATTTAATATATTTATTAATGACCTTGTAGGGGGCATACAGAGTAGAATCTCAATATTTGCAGATGACACTAAACTCTGCAGGGTAATCAATACAGAGGAGGACAATTTTATATTACAGGAGGATTTATGTAAACTAGAAGCTTGGGCTGCTAAATGGCAAATGCGCTTTAATGGGGATAAATGTAAAGTCATGCACTTGGGCAGAGGAAACAAAAGGTATAATTATGTGCTTAATTGTAAAACACTGGGCAAAACTGTCACTGAAAAAGACCTGGGTGTATGGGTAGATGACAAACTCACATTTAGTGGCCAGTGTCAGGCAGCTGCTGCAAAGGCAAATAAAATAATGGGATGTATTAAAAGAGGCATAGATGCTCATGAGGAGAACATAATTTTACCTCTATACAAGTCACTAGTGCGACCACACTTAGAATACTGTGTACAATTCTGGTCTCCGGTGTATAAGAAAGACATAGCTGAACTAGAGCGGGTCCAGAGAAGAGCGACAAAAGTTATTAGAGGACTAAGGGGTCTGCAATACCAAGACAGGTTATTAAACTTGGGGTTATTTAGCTTGGAAAAACGAAGGCTTAGGGGTGATCTTATAATAATGTATAAATATATGAGGGGGCAGTACAGAGACCTTTCTAATGATCTCTTTACTCTTAGGCCTGAGACTGGGACAAGGGGGCATCCTCTACGTCTGGAGGGAAGAAGGTTTAATCATAATCACAGACGCGGATTCTTTACTGTAAGAGCAGTGAGACTATGGAACTCTCTGCCACATGATGTTGTAATGAGTGAGTCACTACTAACATTTAAGAAGGGCCTGGATGCCTTTCTTGAAAACTATAATATTACCAGTTATATATACTAGATTCTTTGATAAGGCGTTGATCCAGGGAATTAGTCTGATTGCCGTATCTGGAGTCAGGAAGGAATTTTTTCCCCCAATGTGGAGATTAGTGTTGCCACATGGGGTTTTTTTTGCCTTCCTCTGGATCAACATGTTAGGCTATGGGTTGAACTAGATGGACTTAAAGTCTTCCTTCAACCTTAAAAACTATGTTACTATGTTACTATGTATTCTGGTAAATATGGTACCCCATCCTGGCATATGTGCCCCCTACTGATTTATATAATATATCCCCTTCCTGGTATATATGTCCCCAATCTGTTATGTCTATCCACCTTCCTGGAATATACACTGTCTCCCATCCTGGTATATATGGTCCCCATCCCTGTACCAATGTCCCCCATCCTGGTACATACACTACCATTCAAAAGTTTGGGGTCATTTATAAATGTCCTTATTTTTGACACAAAAGCACTTTTTTTTTCCAATGAAACTAACATTAAATGAATCAGAATTACACGCTATATATTGTTAATGTGGTAAATGACTATTCTAGCTGCTAACATCTGGTTTTTAATGTAATAGCTACAGTACATAGGTGTATAGAAGCCCATTTCCAACAACCACCTCTCCAGTGTTTTAATGGTACATTGTGTTTGCTAACTGTGTAAGAAGGCTAATGGATGTTTAGAAAACCCTAGAAAACCCTTGTACAAGTATGTTAGCACAGCTGAAAACGATTTGGCTGATTATAGAAGCTATAAAATTGACTTTCCTTTGAGCTAGTTGAGAATCTGGAGCATTACATTTGTTTGTTCTATGAAACTCTCAAAATGGCCACAAAAAGAAAACTTCACGTGAAATGCGAAAGTCTATTCTTGTTCTTAGAAATGAAGGCTATTCCATGCGAGAATTTGCCAAGAAACAGAAGATTTCCTACAACGGTATGTACTATTCCCTTCAGAGGATAGCCCAAATAGGCTCTAACCAGAATAGAAAGGGACGTGAGAGACCCCGAAGCACAACTGAGCAACAAGACAAGTACATTAGAGTCTCTAGTTTGAGAAATCGATGCCACACAGCTCTTCAACTGGCAGCTTCATTAAATAGTACCCGCAAAACACTAGTGTCAACGCCTACAGTGAAGAGGCGTCTCCGGGATGCTGGCCTTCAGGGCAGAGTGGCAAAGAAAAAGCCATATATGAGACTGGCTAATAAAAGGAAAAGATTAATATGGGCAAAAGAACACAGACATTGGACGGAGGAAGATTGAAAAAAGTTTTATGGACAGGCGAATCAAAGTTTCTTGTAGTCTGAAATGTATGGTATACAGTACCATGCAATTAGTAATGCTTTATAATTCTTTCCTTTCAAGCCCAGTATGGGTTAATAGTGGTGGGTGGATCTTCACCTGCACCATTAGCCGCACATGTCAGCTGATCAGATCACCGGCATGTGCAGGGAATGATGCAAGCTCGCATCAATGGGAGGGGCACAATCAAGGACATCCTTGGTCAAGAAGGGGTTAAAGCACCACTACAGCAGGGAAAAAAACAAACTGCTTTAATGGTCCTTCAATGAAATGTAGCATCTGAATCTAAGCTTCAAAAGAGTCCCGTGGGTTGCATCCATGGAGTGGCTGCTGAACCGAGGAGCAAAATTCAAAGCAAACACACAAAAGAGAAATATAAACATTTCCTCAAAAAATGTATAATTAACATAGCATAAAAGAGCAACAGTATTTACCTGCCTGGGACACAGAAACCAATACACTAACAATATGCAGCAGGAGGATGGCCGGAGAAGCAGATACCAGTTGGTCAGTCAAAAAAATATAAGGTATAAACAGTTAAAGTCTTGAGGTATAAAAGAACAAACTTGTTCAGGGTAACAAATCTTGTCCAAATCAGGATCAGGAGAAGCACCAATGAACCAGGGAAATCCAGGCAATAACTGGCAACTCCCAGCAATATGCCGGGAATTTAATTACAGGGTTGTCCTGAGCCATTAGTCACAGCAGGGGGTTGTTGGATGAAATTACATATATGAAATTTCCAAAATGGGTAAACAAAGCCTATCTTTTATCTACTACACCTGGCCCAACTGGTTCCTGTACAGACTAGTATCACTAGCTGCACAGTCCCTTGTGGCACCTGCTGGACTATCCATAGCCAAAACAGTAAGAGACGAAAACTCGGACCTGTCTGCCTGAAAAGCCATTGAGTTGTTCCTCATACCTCTTTAGGAATTAGAAGGACATTGTTGAGCACTATAACCCAGAATAGGCAAAGTGTGCAGAGATAGGTAAGGACCCAAGGTGTGGAAACATTATACACATGCACAAGTGGAAAAAAGTTAATTAGCTATTGCCAGTAAGAATACCCTCCTACAACCTAATTATAAACAGAAGAAAATAGTAGGTTAGATTAATGAGAGAGCAAAGTGCAAATACCCAGCTTGTCTCTGTCTGACAGGGCAAAACTCTTTGGCAGCGAGGCTGGATCTTCTTAGCAGGATCTACATAGGAATAGAGTCCGCAGAAAAGACCAGCATAAGGAGGGTATAAACAGCCACACCTGAAATGTGACAGGACAGAGCAAATAAACAAATGAAAACTGCTAAATATAAACCAAAAGGGTAGAAGCAACAATAACAGATAATCAGCAGTTGGACAGGGATTGACCATGCTGGAGCACAGCAGAAAAGGAAACTGACCGCACAGCACAGGGTCACCATATCAAATCCCAAGGCATGACAGCAGCTCTGCCTTCCATAAGGGGCCTCTGGACCCACAGAAATCTCAATCCTTTGACATCACTGAAAGAACTTTTAATTGGGCAATCTGTGTTATGAACCGATGACTCAGGAGTAACATTCAGATTCCATAGAAGTTGTTGGTATCTGTACTGACCGCAATCCCTGACTACACACCGCAACTAGAAGCAGCCGTGGGATGTAATTAACCAGACCTAGACACCTCTGCACAGCCGGAGAACTAACTGCTCCTAAAGATGAATGTAGGAAAAGCTATCTTGCCTCAGAGCAGAACCACAAAAGAATAGCAAGCCCCCACAGATATTAACTGGGAAAGCAGAGAAAGAAAAACAAGCACAGGCAGAGTAAAAGGTTTAGAAAAAGAGGCCAAACTAGCTATATAGGAAAGACAGGATAGAATACTATTGTGGTCGGTATAAAACACTATAAAAAAAACACCAACAGCAGATAGTACAAAAATTACCCTGAGTCACTAAGACTCGGCGCCCTCTATATCTGCAGACTTCTATAAATCAAATGCCAGCAGAACTGGAAATAACAGATAATAGTGAATGGTAAAATTCCTAGGAAGAAAACTTCCTATCTGAGAGCAGATAAACAAATATACAGACTAAATTGCAAACCCACAGCTCAGAATAAGACAAAACATAAGAAGAACCTTAAGCATACAAAAGTGTGCCACAAAATATAAAAAGCAGAAAGAAAAAGAAAAGGGCGCATGTGTAGACACACAGGGCTATTTGTATAAATAAAAAGTGCCAGTGCACTCACCTATAATGGTTGTGTACGTCTACACAACCAAGATTAAACGTGTGGGTGATGGGGCTCCGGGTCGCCTCTTTCTATTAGTGCTGCCGTCCTGCCGGTGTTTGCGTTCACAATTCCGTGCTCCGCTATTTTCACGTAATCCTACCGGACCGGATACCGCGTCACCGCAGGTCCTCAGTATGTTTATCCCGGTAATTAGGTAACCACAGGTCCTCAACACTCCAGATATTCCAGGCTGCTCCTGCCGCTTTGGCTCCGTAGATAGAGAACTCACATAAAAACACACATAAAAACAATTGAGACCGCTGTACTATTGTTTTTATACAAAATATAAAAAAACATTCACTTATCTTGCAAAGAATTCCACAGAGCAGAAGAAACCAGAGGGATGTGAACTCCTCCAGGAACCAAAGACAACTGGCAAGGATTGATCCATTTCAAACCATTATATGCTCCAAAAACCAGATTGCCAATCATCACCATCACCTGTCAAGCCCACACAGTCAGCTGTATCACCAGCAACAACCACCGGAGGGAGCGCCAATGAATTCACAACAAATCTGCATGAAAATCTTCCACATTAACCCAAGAGTTATGTTACAGACCATGATAGAGGCATCAATCAAGCACTTAGGGCTGGAGCAGACTATGAATTGTCCCGCCCTCGGGAGTCTGTAAACAAGATTTCACCTCTCCAACTATTTCTTTGCGCATATCGCTCTTTGAAAGACAAGTCCAGCAATACCTTCACATAGCCAGTCTATTCTTTTGCTATTGAGAAATCAGCATTTGAACGGATATGTAATTCAGGCTGAAGGGCTATGGTAGATCTGAAGCCTCTGTCACTCTATTCTCTGCTCTTTTACTTGACTCACAACCTTTATAATGTGTAACTTCAGGCAAATGATGCATGAGTCAAGTAGGAGGAAGTAGTGCTGGATGGGAATAGAGCTGGAGTGACAGAGGCTTCCGATCTACCATAGCTCTTCAGTGCCATTTGCATACCAATTCAAATGCTATTTTCTTAGTAAAGTAGGAATGGAGTGACCATATAGAGCTATTGCTGGACTTGTCTTTGAAAGAGCTACATGTGCATATGAAAACTCTGGAAGGTGAAATCCTGCTGACAGATTCCCTGTAATGTAATTCATTGAGAGACTCAAAACCTGTAGAAAAGCACTGAAATCTCAAAGTAATCTTGATTTTCCTTGTACAATGTTGTTATTGCATATTGTTCAAAAGTTATATAACAGATGAAGTTCTGTAACTTTTGCATATAATAAACTTAATGCAATGTAAATCTAAAGCAGATAAATCATCGTCCCTGTAGGTTATCTGTCATAGATCAATAGCCAACAGTCTATGTCCCATAGGCAAACAAAGGATATAGTAAACATCAGTCTGCAATTTGTGGATGTCCTCTGAAGGCAGCCAAAGGGAATTTACATTCCCCGCAGCTTCTTTGCTGTAGATAAAAGTATGCAGCATTTCAGCATAAGAGAATTCATATTTTATGATTATAGATTAAAGTTTAAAGTAAAGTACATGCTTTTAACAAAATTACACAATAAAAATATTTTACATTAATTCATAAAATAATACAAATAAATGCAGTAAATGTGCAATTATTATTTTTTTTTTTTACAGGTTATGCCTTAAAGGGAATCTGTCAGCAGGTTTTTGCTAAGTAAGCTGATAACATGTTATAAGGGTTAAGAAACAAAAAGCAACTGTGCCCATCTTATCTGTGTGTGCTATTGTTTACATAAACCAAAGGCTGATTACCATTACAGGACTGCTTTATCACGGGCAGTCCAACATGCCCCTGCTGTGATTGACAACTCATTGCTAATAAACATTCTCTATAGAGAGTCTGGTGTGGGTGGAGGCAGCTCTCCCAGCTCTACTGTGTTTCTAAAACTAAATGCTTTGATTGTGGGAGAACGGCTGCAGTCAGTATTTTATGTGATACATCGTTGGATCCGTGTTTTCTTTGCCTACTTTATGTTGCTGTCAGATGAGGTTGCAAAAAACTGCTGACCGATTCCCTTTAATAATTCTGCAGGTTGTGTTTTTACCTGACTGTAGTTTAGTCACTTTCTATTGTTTGACATATGACTCAATCTTTGATGTCATTTGCAAAAATGCTGCTTTTCTGCTGTTTTTCTGCATGCACAGGTGGCGCCCCAGGGTCGTGATGCCACAATTTTAAGCTTGGAGATAAGGAAAGGTACCAACCTCAGGCAAAACACACGCACAATACCTTCCTAATTCCAGGCCAGAAGGGGAAGCTCAACACCGAGTTCAGGGCAAGCTCCCTATAAATTCTGGTCTGGAGGCGGGGTCAGGCAGTTTTATTCCTAGGAGGACTGTAGAAGACATCCTATGGTCGGGTGCCGTGCTAGGCCTGTCCGAGGCAACTGACTAGCCAGTGTGAGTGACCTGTAAGTGAGGGTCTGAGGGAAGTGGAGAAAAGGTGTGAGGAGTGGAGCAGATCCAGCTTGCCTCAGCACCTAGCGTAGTAAGGACACCAGAGTCTGAGGTCGCCAGGGACTTTATGCCCAGCAACCAACACCAGAGGGCAGGTGATTCCAAGTTGCTCGACCACCAGAATGGCCAGGAGACATAGCAGCAACACAGAGCTCAGGAGACACAGTGAAAGGAGAAGTAGCACAAAAAGGGCTCGAGCCACCTGTCACACGGCCAAGACAGACATGTGAGGAGAGAGTCACAGTGATCCGCCCGCTGGGGATGCGGGATACTCGAAACCAGGCCCTTCCGATGTCATCTGGGTTTCTGGGTGATCACGGTGACGTGACCCGACTCTGTGGTCCCGGGTGGTCAGTTCAATAGTTCAACATAAAAGGAAGGAGATTAGGGGAAGATATATAATGAAATGAAATAGTTTTTATTGTGACGTCACCCATATGAGGCCACCGCTGCAGTCGGGAAAGCTGGGATGATGGTGGGTGCAGCTAGATGGTGAGCCCTCTAAGGGTAGGGCTGGTCACCAGGTGTCACACTTGGGAGGTAAGGGAACCAGGTAACAGGTAGGTGAATTGGGCAAAAGGGGGTCAGGAGATCCTAATCTGACCCTGATGCTGGGGTCCCTGGCTCGTCCTGATCTCGGATGTATCTCTGATGGTGATGAGTTCCGAGCCGCCACCCTGTACCCTAAAACTCCTGATTAGCCATAGGCTGAGGGCCCCTACCCCCACCCATGGGTCAGGAAACACAGCTTCTCCCAAGGAAAGACTTTAGCCCAGCAGCTAAGCATCAGCACAGCACAGCACCAAGACCAAGAGCACATAGCTATCAGCAGCACCTAAAAGAGGAGAGGGAAGGCTATTTCAAGGCAGGGGGAGGGGATTCCAGGTGAGTCACATATTAACTCCTGAACCAGCAATTGAACATAATAGTGACTGCAGTTCTGCAGCACACCACAGGAGGCAAGGACCTTCACAACCATCAACCATGCAGCTCTTAAAGACAAACCACATACACAGCAGCATCCAGCAATGTCAGTGCCATCTAAGTGCATGACACCAGGGCAACCGTGTGTGTAGATTAAGTGTAAAGTCCACAGTACCTTCCAGCAGCATGCATAGTCTCGGCGCTGTTAGGCTTCCTTCCTGCAAACAAACAAGCAGTCCACACCATACTGAGCTTTACCGGGCCTTTACTTTTTACTTCCAGCAGTACAGTTTGGTTACTTCACAGTTCAGTTACTTCACAGCAGTTGTAGCGGACCTGGGCTCACACAGCAGCTGTGATGGCTTGTTTGCGGCACTCCATCTCTGTGTACCTCTCGGGCCCTCTCGCTCTCCATTCCGTGTACGTGTTATGGTCCAGCCATCACGGGCTCTCAGTGTGCTACCCTTCTTTGGATCACTAGCTCTAGTTCGACAGCTTTTCGTTCACCGCACTGGAGGTTGGGTCTCGGGACATAAAGACCCCGCACCCCACTGGAGTTCCTGTAGTTAGGGCTTAAAGCTTCCCATCCACATCTACAGAGCAGGCGCTCTGGTTCTGGCCCAGCCACCAGTGTCCCGGGAGTCAGGTACACCTGGCTCCTTCAGTCTACCCTCAGTTTCAGCCTGGATCCCTGGCCGGCCATTAGTGTTGCAAGCCGCCGGGACCCACTTTTCTCAGTCTGGTCTCTGTCACTGGTTAGCTGATGGGTGATGTTTCCCACTTCACCACCCTCCAGGGAAGCTCGAAACTCGAATAACCTCCTCCAACTTAGTGTTCCTGGGTTTTACTCCAGTTGCTCCACCCCTTCCCGGGTTCTGTTCTACATTGCACCCACCACTTAGCTCCTCCCGCCATCCCTTGCCTGACATGAAGTAACTTAGGTTTGGGATCAGAGTGTGTGTGTGGGGTATTGGTGTGAAGTGACCGACTTACCAATCCCAGCTGCCATGCTCTGTTGTGGCCACCTTCCCGCAGGGGCGCCAAAACAGCACAGCTTCAAGCAGGCAGGGCCCACAGTGGACAGCACAATAGGGAGGCCTCAGAGCTTGCCAGGTGCGGAAAAACCTGAACTTGCTTCCAGGCTCCGGACCCTTATCACCACTTGTGAATTGTGCCCTGGATGAACCTGCTTCTAAGTTCAGGAGAGGTAAAGGAGACTGTTACCCCTGTGTCTGTCAGTTCTTTCGTGCACTAAACCCTGCACCCCAACGAATCCATCATATCCACAGACTGTATGGTTGCCCCGAGGACCCGCTCTTCCCATGGAGAGCTGAACCATCCATGCTGCTACTCTCATTATCCCCAGAGGTCCCAACTGCAGCAGCGGCTATACCAGCCGCATCCCACGGTTGGCGTCACGATATGCATTTTTAATTTTGTTTTTATTTTATTTTTCTCCATTTTTCAAACTCCCCTTTTTAACTGCTCACTCGACGAGGGGATCATGGACCAGGTCACGCCACAGTGACATTCTGCAGTCCCAGATGACAACAAGAGGGCCCAGGTCTGAGTACCCCACGGTCCCTGCCAGGGGCAGGACACATATACACGATAGCTAGGGATGAGTGAGTATACTCGTAACTATTTGGCATTTGCCGAATAGTGTGGTATTCGGGCAACTCGCTACTTCGCGACTTTCCTTGCGATTACTTATTAGGAGTAGTGAGTAGTACATTCACTTTCACAGTGTATCTATATACAGTGCGAAAAGTGAAATAAAAGTTAACAAAAGGTGTTAAAAATAAAAAAAAATAACTAAGGCATTGTTCACTCTCAATTTGCGGTTTTTTTAGCAGGAAAAAAACCACCTGCGTTTTTCTAAAAGTGCCAAAAAGTGTCCCTTGTGTGTCTGAAAGGATTTGACACTTTTTTGGACTTAGTCATTTTTTGGCCAAAAACGCAGGCAAAAACGCTAGTGTTAACGCAGGGTGCTTAACTGAGCTTTTTAAAAACGCTAGCGTTAACGCATGCGTTAACGCAGGTGCCTATAGGTGTCCTGCGTTAACGCATGCGTTTCCCATGGAACCCCATGTTAAAAAAACGCATGCGTTTTTGGGAAACCACCCCTGCGTTTTTTTCCAACACCCAAAAAACGCTGCATGCAGCGTTTTTTGGACTGGGGGAAAAAAACGCAAATGGAGCTGAAAAACGCATGTACACTCAAATGTACCCTGTGTTAACGCACCTGCATTTTTGAAAAACTGCAGAAAAACGCAGAGAATGCCAAAAACACAGGAGAGTGTGAACATGGCCATACTCACCTATCCGACGGCTGTCCCGAGACCCGAAAAGAACACAACCGCTGGCTTGTCAGGACCTTACGTCTGATGGTCAATCAGATGGCTGGTAGCGATCAAGTGCTGTGTGACATCACACACCACCTGATCGCTACCGGCCATCTAATTGGCCATCAGACATAAGGTCCTGGCAGGCCAGCAGATGTGTTCTTTACGGGTCCTGTGACAGCCGTCGGATTGGTATGTTATTTTTTTTGTTTTTAACACCTTTTATTAACTTTTATTTCATTTTCGCACTGTATATAGATACACTGTGAAAGTACTCGCATTTCCCATTGACTTACATTGGACTCGCTGCTCGTAACGAGTACCCGAGTATTAGGACCTACTCGTTATGAGTATAGCAAGGTAAGATATAATTAAAACTCAGATTATATTTAGAGTTAGTTTAACATAAAAAATAAATTAAAAGCCAATAGTAGCACAAGAACAGCGGGTCTACGGGATTTGAGTCCAGTAGGGAGTCTTCTTCACACTTAAAAGTAAACCGGATTCACTGGAGCACCATGTCCCTTCATTCAGCTGATTATCATTCAAAAAATAGGAACTCCGTTTTACAGTATCACAATATAATAATATACATTTAAGATAATAAAAAAATATAGCGGGGAGAAGAAGAGTGTGGGAGGTAAACATTTAATGCTCTACCACTAGCTATGACCATGCTTAGTTGCCACCAAAAGTGCAAAGGATACTGAGCTAGAACACAACAGCTGTTGGGGTCTTTGCACTGGAGCACATGAGTTTCAAGTTGCACAACGGGCCATTACACAGTATATAAGACTATGGTGTTTCTGTTCTGTACATTGTGACTTTCCAGGGGCTAAATGATGAGCTATTATGTTGGACCCCAACAGACCGGTTACTGATTACTTATCCTAAAGGCCCCTATACTCTAGATAGCTGTCAGCAGAAAGATGATCCAGTTGATCATTAGGTCGGCAATTATCTCTGCCTAATAGGAGCGCTTGTTCTATCAAATACTCCTAGGTTCTCTTTCCATATCTCTCTCAACTTCTGTCAGGGGACCTCCACACACATTATACTGTCGGATGAACCAGTTGATATCATTGTGTTAGGATACCTTTATTATTATTTGCATGCAGACCTAAAAACAGGTGATTAGTATTGTATCTTCATCTTGTAAGACCCTCCCACACAGTTTAGCCATTGCCCTTGAGATCAAGGATGGTGTTCCAAATCATAAGACAAGCTGTCATGCCTCGGTTTCAAGACTCAATCCAGTGACCTCTTGCGGCATGATCGATTTCCTTCCCTGCTAATCCACAGCATGCTTAGTTTTCGTCCAACTGCTGATGGTTCTCTTATCTTTACTTTTCTTCCCTTGCTTTGCTGCTAATTTTTTTGTCACTTTCCTAAATTGCCTCTGCCCTATCACAGCTTGAGTGGAGATATTTATGCTTACTTTGCACTAGTCTTCTTTGCTATCTATATATATAGGTGGATTTCAGGTAAGGCATTCCAGCCCTGCAGCTAAAGGAATTTGCCTGTTAGGTAAACCCTTTTCTGTGGTCCTAGGATGGTGAAAGGTTTTCTTTGCTTTCATTTGTTATTCTACTTTTTCCCTCCAGTGTATGGGCTTTAAATTTCTTCACCTTGGGTCCCCTTCTACCTCTGCACATTTTCTCTATCTAGTTGTGTGCAGCAGCCTCCCCTCTGGTTGCTAAGGAGGAATGAGAAATAGTTTGATGGCCTTTCAGGGAGTAAGGTCTGAGCTGTGGTTTCGAGTTGTGCGGCTAGGGACATTCTAGTCTGTACAGGAACTAGGAGCACATTGGTGCAGCTGCAGTGTTGTAGGCTTTATTGCTCCCTTATAACAAAATCACTGTATCAAAGTTGGAACCATACACGTTTTCTTTATTTCTTCCTTATTTATATAGCTATTGAACCCTTTATTCACTGTAAAATACCAGACCAGAGTGTGGGAGTTTAATTTTGCAATACTAAATATGAGGTATACTTTTTGCTTCTTTCAGTATCATGTATTGGCAGTTACATTGATTTATGTAGTATTGTATTACACTTATGAATTTTGCATTTCCTTTTTATGGTAAAGAACTCTTTAAAAGCTCATCTACCGCCGGAGCCATTTTCAGGAGACCTACAGATCGAAGAGCATTATTGAGAGCATGAAAGTTTGCTGATCCTATTTTGTTAGCAGTTTTGCCTACTGTAAAAAACAGTAGAAGTTAATGGATCTCTCTAATGATCCTTAAAATTGAAGAAGGAAGATAAAATGTAGAAATACGTACACAATTACTCTGGAGAATCATTGTCTGTGATTATTTTCTCAACCTTAGGTTTCTAATAGGAAACTGATAGTTGTTTAGTGAAATAGTCATGGTATATAGGTACATATCATTAAACCTTAGCCAAGATGACCCATTCAGCATACATAGGTTTTCAAAGAGCAATTCTCAATATTCAATGTTATCACCTATCATCCGTATAGGTGATAAATTGCACATAGTTGGGAGTGTCTCCACTGGGATACCCTCCAATCCTAAGAAGGGGGTTCAGAAATCCCATCAGGTGGCTCTCTCTTATAGTCCTATGAATTAGTGGTCGAGTAAGCTTCCGACATCACAACACATATGTCATGACATGAGATGTCTACATTGTGTCGGAAGACGGAAGACCCAATGCAGGATGAAGATGCAGGAAGACGATATCGCACAAAGTGCAGAAGGAATGAAGAGACCAGCGGGATTTGTGTTGAGAACCAGACAACGGTTGAATACATGAGATACAAGGCTTTTTTCACTCCTTTCCTGGCCCTCTACCAATCAGCAGAATGGTGGACTTTTGGCTGCCATTTTACTGAATTTGCACAAAATGTATCCCAAACATTTGGATGCAATTTGTCTCTAAGTGATTTGCTTATCTCTACTGGTGATAGGTGATTTAAACAATATAAAACCTTAAAGGAGTTGTATGAAATTGTAAAAACAGGATTGCTTTGTTCAGGTGACTCAAACCTGCACCTCTTGATGCATGGTCGGTTTACTTCCTGAGCCGCAATCTGGTTGGTCTGTCCAACGGCTAATGGCTCTTTTATTTTTGCTTTGCAACTTTGCCCAGACCTGCTGATAAAACCTTCATCTTGTCATAATGAACTCTTCACTGGAGCTTTTCACACTACTAACAGAGTTGCAACAGTATGTATCTTCTTCAAATTGTTCATCTCTAGTTCCTTCTCCTCTGGCAATGACCAGCGTATGCTCATAGCACACAGCTCTGACTTTAACCATTTGTTTGTTGTACGCTTCATTTTTAGTACGCATCCAGGGGCGGACCTACCGTGGTGCAGCTGGTTCAGCTGCACCAGGGCCCGACTGGCTAGGGGCCCCTCAGGCCTGCAGGGGGGCCCCCAGCCAACCCCCATGACCCTGTGTCAGAGGAGAGGGGGTTAACCGAGGGAAGCTTCCTGCTTCCCTTGGCTGATCCTGCCCCTCCTCTCCTCTGCCGCCCTGGCTCCCAGGACTGCGCGGCACAGGTAGGAGCCGCACCCCCATCACCTACCCCCCCTGCTCCTTGACGTCTACTGTTAGCCTCCCACCACCCCACCCGCTCCTCGCCGATATCCGCTAGCACACACCCCCGCTTCTCGCCGACATCCGCTAGCACCCCTCCACCCCCCACTCCTCGTCCAACATCGGCTAGCACCCCCCTGCGCTCCTCAACATCAGCTGCTGCTGCACCAGGGCTCTCTTGGCACAAAGTCCACCACTGTACACATCTACAGTTCCTGTGTATGGCTGTACTCTTGACGCCATGCCTTTTGGTGTTCTCTGCTTGTTTGCCTAACGTCCTGCAAATCTGACTCTCCTAGTCCTGATATATGTGCAATCTGGCAATTCTTCCTTGCTATTCCATCACCTTTGGTCGGTGTTGCTCATCGTGGCCTACGGCTTAGAGAATCCATTTAACCATAAACATGTCTATCTTGGGACATGGTCCTCAATGATCACTAAAGTCAATATGGCAATCAGTAGATATTCCTTGATTAAAAAGAAGCCTTGGGTTTCTTTAATTCTGCCGAGTCTTTCAGAGAACAGAAAGGTCTGACTCTCTTTGCAGGTCAATAATTATAAATTAAGGATTTAAGAACCTTACGCTGGATCTAGATTGATAGAAAGATGAATAAATGAAAGCAATTATTTCCCATCTCTAAGCTAAATGTTAAAGATAATTAAAAGTTCATCCTGGCTAACTTTTGCGGGTAGAAAAAAGTCATCTCATCAGATTAAAATTTCTTTCTCAAATAAGTCTATCAGCGATCTAATAGAGGCTTTAGATGTAGAAGCTGATGAGAGGCACTTTATTCTTCTATCATCACATCACACAAACTCTCTGTTCCCGCTGTGACTCTTATGCCATGAACTTACATCAGAGATGTGTAATCCTATAGTCAAAGTAACTCCATTTTTGATGTTTACGTATTATATCCTTCAGTCATTATGTAAACCTCAAATTATTATAGAAGTCAATTAGGGGACAGGAGATTTTAGATAAACCAGAAATATAGTAAAATTAAGGAATAATTAGGTAACAATATTCTTATTTGGACATGGTCTTTTAAAGAAAAGTTTTACCTATTTGAATTAAGTGATACAACCCTAGATGACAATGTCTTCAAAATCTTAAAACAAACTTATGAAACCATGTTAAGAAGGTGACAGTCTCTACCATCATGTGCACTAAACTTAAACAGTCATTATGGGGTCAAGCTATTAACCATTGCATAATTTTGTTAATTGATTATCTTGTCTAAACAGGGATGATCACTTTGAATTTGACTTCATAACCCTAATGATAACCAGCCCTAGTGGTAGAAACTTCAAGTGGACACTCACTTCCCCCATAGCAATAAACTCTAGTTACTCAAAGTAATATCCAACACTGTAATGTACAGATGGGTGGGCTGAGTCCGTCACACCTACAACCCCTCCTTCCAAGCAGACGTTAATAACACAATAACAGTGGTTACTATGGCACCAGTGTCCTCGGGGTTGCCTCAATGAGTTACCGCTTACTCTGCGGCAGCTCGCGGCTCACTCATACAGTGTTTAAAGACCGCGGGCATAGGACACTTTGTTCATCATTGTGGCCTGTGATGAAGCAGAGCTCAGAGAGAAGACGTTGCAGAGGATTGAGCATGGGTATGAGGGAGTAATAAAGATGGAGTTGAGATATGTGTTTATGTTTTTATTTGTAATAAAATGTTTTTCCATGTGTGTTGTGTCATCTTGACTATTTACTTAAGATTCTTAAAGGGCGGGTCTAATATTGGCCCTATGTTAAGAATCTGTGGCTTATTGCCAGCTGGCAAAACAAATCTGATATTAATCCCTTATACCCAGCATGCCGCCACCACCAGGGCCGCTGGAAGAGCTGGGTAAAGCAACTGAAAATGGCGCTACAAAATAATGTGCCATTTTCAGGGGCAGCTGTGGTTGCTAATCTTTAGCATGAGGGGGCCTAGAGCGATGGGCCCTCACTCCTCTGAGAATACCAGCCCCCAGCTGCCTAGTTTCAGCTTGAATGGCAATTAAAAATAGTGCAAAGCCGTGCGTATTTTTCTTTGCCAGCCAAAGTAAAATTAGGAGGCTGAGGGTGGCAGCTTGCAGCTGTCCTCTTTATCTGTGCTGAGACTGAAAAATACAGTGAAGCTCTACACATTTTTTTTATTATTTATTTATTTGACACACTACAACACCAGGTTGGTTGCCATGCATTAATGTGTATGGCAACCAAGCACAGACACCATCCAGATTGTGGAAATGCAGTCTGATTTCAACAGCCAATCACAGACACTCTCACAGAGAAAGAATGGCTGTTGCCGGTCAGTGCAGTGAATATGAATGAAGCTTAGTGAGCAATCCTGAAAGCAAGCAGTGGGACACTGCTAAGCTTGATCTAACTATAATAGCATCTATCTATCTATCTATCTATCTATCTATCTATCTATCTATCTATAAAAAATTAACTGCAGCACTCCTCTTTACTTTCTCCCTATGCCTTTATTGGCCCTCTGGTGAACATGGCGATGTTTCAGTCAACCCGTGACCTTCCTCCAGTCACGGGTTGACCGAAACGTCGCCATGTTCACCTGAGGGCCAATAAAGGCATAAGGAAAAAGTAAAGAGGAGTGCTGCAGATCATTTTTTATAACATATATGGTATGTTGGTGGTTGATACCCACCTGGAACTGATGTAAAGCACCGGAGGTAACTACTTTTTGAAACGCTGCTTTAAAAAAATGTTTTTCTCTATCTATCTATCTATCTATCTATCTATCTATCTATCTATCTATCTACAGATGCAAAAAATGTTGCAGCACTCCAGTTCTTTTGAGTGCTTTATTCAGACATGGCACAAATGGCGACGTTTCGGGTCCAAGCACCCTTTCTCTAGCAAGGAATGTCTCACAATGCCAGGTTTTTATGCATAAATCAGATATTTTGGTGGCCCTTCCAGGCTCACTCCCCCAGTCGACCAAGGTGTCATAACCTAGTGGGTCCACTTACGGTCCCTGGACCTTTGCCTCTTGTTTTCTCCATGGAGCTTTTGCCTTTCTCTATATCAATATTGTTAGACTATAGGTTGAACTCGATGGCCTTAAAGTCTACCTTCAACCTTAAAAACTATGGAACTATATGACATGATCATTTTTGGAATTCTTGGTCGATTGACATTGTTAGTCATTGGACAAAATAGGAAAAAAGATCTAAGCTGTAAAGACTTTGGCATGTAGGAAGGGAACAGAAACACTTTCTCATGAAAACAAGCCACTTGAATCTCTTTTGTTAGAAAAAATACATGTTAAAGCTGTGAAAATTCTTGACAGCACCCTTACATAGCAATGAACTGGAAATTAAGGTGTGTTTGGGTATTTACTATTCACAGTTAATCAATAATTGAATTTTAAGAATAGGGGAAGACAAAGCTACTGCTAGAGATGGGAATAAAAGCTTTTCAGGGTTCTCAGGGTGAACAATTAGAGTTGTATGTACTTTGGTTTGTTAATGCATAAAAAAAGACTAAAATGATATTGCTTCCAGATTAAAACCTTGCCCAAGCAGATTTTGATTGGCTTAATTTATAGATTTTTATCCTTACCAGTCTCAGTTGCGGTCAGTCTGCTATACATGCCCCCACCTCCCACCCCCGCATATGTGATTGGTTGCAGTCAGTCTGCTGTATTATTGTAAAAAGAAATAAGTGAATAGTTTTAAAAAATAACGTACTCTCCACCCTATTTTTGATAACCAGCCAAGGTAAAGCAGACAGCTGCAGGCCTACATCCATCCACAAATTATGCACCAGTTAGATACGCCAATTCTGATGCTTTACCAACTCTTCCTGATTATCCTGATGTGGTGGCAATCAGGATAATAGTTGATAGGGTTGATGTAAGCTGTAAATTGTCAGCTGGCAGCAAGCCTAGAGATTAGTGTTTGAGAACTGTCAATCAGACTGCATTCATTACTAACCTGGCAAGTGAATAGTTAAAAAACACACACAGGAAAAAATGTTGCTGTTTTTTTAAGAAAAACTCCTCCACATACCCTCATTCACCAATTTAATAAATAAAGATAATCGAATATGTCCCACGATGCCCATCGATTCCTATGAAGTATCATTCTGAGAAAGTTCTTTGAACAGGGAGTCCCTAGGTTACTGCTGTTCAGCGTCAGGCCTTGATTTTTCCAGGGGCGCTGACGTCAGTAACCTTACATGACCTCACCACTCTCGCTGGGTATCACAGCCGCAGAGGGCAACATCAAACCTGGATTTTCCAATAAGTGGTGAGGTCAGGTAAGGTTACTGTTCACAATTCCTGCGGGCAGCACATTAAGTCTCTCTTAAGCTCATATTAGAATTAGTTGGTTTCTTTTTTGAAATTGTAATCCGCCACCTTTGCCAATTTTTGCCCCCATGGTTTGTTTGCGGTGAATAAATTAATGTGAATATTCAATACTGGAAAGCTTCTAACTGCTTGGAAAATATACATGGGATGGAAGAGCGAGAGAGTGAGGAGCCTTTGACCATAAGAGATTACACTCTTCAGAAGGAGCAGACTTACCCAATAATTCTGGGGATGGAGGATAGCGACTCAACTATAAAAATTGTTATCCACTTGGAACTTCTAATCTCTGATGGCCTTAGTATTAACCCCTACTGTACAAGGTATGATAATCTGCCAAATTTCATAGCTGGAGAGCATTATAGGAGGTCTATGTGGCAACGCAAAATAATGTTAGCCCCCTCTGATGCTTCAACATTGATTTTTCAGAAAAAAAATGACGTGGGCTTCGCCGTATTTCTGGAACCAGCCGGATCCAGCAGGCAGCGACGGGCGGCCCCCATCCCCCAGGTGCCTATTTGTACCTGGCCGGACACAAGAATATAGGGGAGCCCTTTTTTTTAATTATTTCATGAATTTCATGAAATAATTAAAAAAAAATGCGTGGGGCTCCGCGCAATTTCTATGTCTAGCCAGGTACAGCTAAGCAGCTGGGGGCTGGAATCCGCAGCGCAGGGATGCCCAAGCTTTCTGGGCACCCCCCGCTGCAAATTGCAGCCCGCAGCCGCCCCAGAAGATGGCGCGTTCATTGAAGCGCCATCCTCTGGCGCTGAACCCCGCTCTTCCAGCGGCCCTGGTGGCGGTGGCACGCTGGGTAATAAAGGGGTTAATACCAGCTTTGTTATACAAGCTGGTATTAAGCCTGAGATTCTTAATGTCAGGCCAGGTTTGACCCGGCTACTAAGAATCTCCAATAAAGGGTTAAAAAAACACAACACAGAGAAAAAATTTTATTAGAAATAAAAAAAAAAAAGCCATTAGGGACTCCATCCTCTGGCGCTGAACCCCGCTCTTCCAGTGGCCCTGGTGGCGGTGGCACGCTGGGTAATAAAGAGGTTAGGGCCAGCTTTGTATTATCAGCTGGCCCTAAGCCCGAAATGTATGGCGGTCACGCCAATATTAGACATGACTGCCATGAATTTCTATTAAATTGTTTTAAAAAAAACATAACACAGAGAAAATTTTTTATTAGAAATAAAAAAAAAAAGCCATTAGGGACTCCATCTTTAATTAAAAAAATCCTCTTCCGTCCGACGTAGTCCAAAACACGATGTCCTCTCTGCTACATCCCTGTGCATAGATATAGATGTCTATGCACAGGGAGTGAGCAGACTGAGAACAATCTCAGCTCTGCTACATCATCTCTGTGCACAGACATTCATGTCTGTACACAGGGAGAGCAGGCGGGCTCTAGGACCCTGGAGCTGCGGTAGCCCGCAGGACCCGAGCCCGGCACAGAGCAGACAGCCGGACTCGTTACTGTGCGAGTTTCCCTGCGATTACTTGCACAGTAACGAGTCCAATGCAAGTCAATGGCAATCCTAGTTTTGTCAGAGTCTCTGACAAAACTAGGATTGCAATTGATTTGCATTGGACTCATTACTGTGCGAGTAATCGCTGGGAAACTCGCAGAGTACCGAGTCCTGCGAGTCCCTTATTACTTGCAGAGTAACGAGTCCTAGCGAGTAGAGTCGCCCATCCCTAGCGTCCGGTTTTGTGCTGTCCAGGTGGATCCGGGTGAATCCGTTTTCAGTCCGCGGGACCAAAAGGATCATGGATGATTCCTGAAGTCCCTTGTAAAAATCGGACAAAACCGGATTTGCCCGGATTCGCCCGGACAACAAAAAACATGCTGGGAAGCCGGGGAACGTTTGTATTACCACAACCTCTACTGCGTCCGGCAACCGCATGCGGATTTAGGGACACACTTGGAGGGTAAAATTAGTCTGAAGGGACATAAGATTACCGCATCCGGAACTGGATGTGGTAACCGCATTTTGCCTTCTAAATGTGACACTAGCCTAAGTCATTGGTTTTCCAGCAGGAGAATGTTCTCAAACATTATGAAGCCCCAGGAGTGGATGGAAACAAAGCGCTGGGGAGTTCTGAAGTGGCAGCAATGAGTCTGGATCTAAATCCCATTGATCACATGTGGAGAGATCTGAAAATTGCTGTTGTGCGCCTCAAATATGAGAGACCTGGAGTAGATTATAAAGAAGAGGCCAAAATTCCAGGTGAGAAGAAGCTTGTAGAGGTTATAGGAGGCGACTGATTGCAGGGATTTATTCCGAAAGGGGCAACCAAATATTAAGTTTAGGGTTCCAACTATCTTAACCAGCCCATGTTTGGGGTTCTTTGTGAAATGATGTCCATTTTGCCTTTTTTCTCAGTTTGCTTTTGTGTTGTTCAATGCATACAAAGGAAATAAACGTGTAATTGCAATAATTTTGCAGGAGAAATAGTTCATTTTCTCGAACAATTTCAAGGGGGTCAACACTGTATGTATCACAAAATGATACCTAATAAAAATATCCTCTAAAATGCAGAAAACGTTCACATCATTAGTAAAGCTAATGACTTCTGTCTTATGGCTCACACAGTTTTGGCTCATGAAACGCTAAATGGGCCTCATTGGTGACCCTTCGTGCACCCAGAGATAAGTGGGCTTCATAATCAAGGCGTGTGTATGGAGCGGAATCAGACACAATATAAGTAGGTACAGGAAAGAGACTAAATAGAAAAGAAAAAAATATTAAAGATTTTCAAACATCTATAAAAAGTAAAAAATAACGGCATATAAAACACAATAAAAAATAGATTTTGCATTGGCACATTTGTAAAAGTCTGATCTATCAAACTATAAAATGAATGAACCAAAGCAGCAAAGCACATACATAATAAAACGAATCAAACTCTAGAATATTCTTTTTTTGCCCGTCACCGCACCTCGCTCAAAAATGCTATAGAAAGCGATCAACACTTCATAGCCGCCTTAATATTGTATCAATAAACACAAAAGCTATCCACTCCAAGAAACAAATCTCCAAACAGCTTTACCAACGGGAAAATGAAAAATGACTTAAACCATTTTTCTTTTACAGTCACGTTTTACAATAAAATTGTCCATTCAAAGGCAGAACTCATCTTACGAAAAACAAGCTCTCATACGGCGATGTCAATGGAAAAATAAAAAAGTTATGGCTCTTAGAAGAAGAGGAGGAAGAAACAAAAGAACAAAAAGAAAGAGAGAAAAATACAGAAGGGGTTTAAAAGTTAAAGGTTTCTAAAAATGAATGTACTTATTGTTACCCCCGGACCTGGATGCTGGAACACGACATAGTTAACTGTAATCAGAACTTCAAAATCAAATTTTGAATTAATATTAAAGTTTTAACCAAGTTACGAAATTGGTTAATAAAAAAAACTTAAATGCAAACTGAATAATTAAATTTTTTTTAAATATAAAAGTTTAAAGAAATATTCTGATTGACAGGTGACCCTGTTACAAAGTTATTGCTTGATTAAAGCCTTTAATTTGATTTAGGAGACCTCTCTAAGGTTTATTTGCATTTTATTGTAGAACTACTGAAATTTATTGGCTGAAATGAGAAATAATGAAATCCACTGAATTTATAATATGTATTTGAACTTCAATTGAAAAACGCAAGAACTTTAGAAAGGACAAGACAAAGACGTCCAAAGTTTAGAGGGATAAAAAAAAAGTTATTATTCTAGATTTAAAGTACAGGAAATTCGTTGTCCTCCTACTTTTTGAGGCCAGAACCTAAAGTTGTAGCACAACATTTTATGCAATATTTGTAGTGGAATAGTAAATGCTTCCAATTTTAATTATTTTATGTATTGGTATATATAATTTCAATTTCATATCAAAGTCATAAGTGGCTTAGTTTGGCTGGAACTTTGGAAGATGCTAAGACCGAGAGAGTACAAAGGAAAGGAAAGATAAATGGCTAATGAGACATGTATGAAATTTTTGGTATTAAGGGGAACAAGAAAAAGGAGGAATTCATAGTAAGAGATTACTTTCTCATTTCCTTAAAGCATAGCTTTAAAGCAAAATTGATTTTTCCTTGTAATATCTTGCATTGGATCAATTTTCTTTATTATTATTATTATTATTATTATTATTATTATTGTTATTATCTACCAACCCTTCAGATTGATCTCGAGCCATGACACCAAGATGGATGAATGCTCTGTGGGAAGATGGATTTTGTGCAAGCCTAGATAGGTCCACCAGGATCTTCACCAAGCCTAGATAGGTCAACCAGAGTGTTCCCTGCCATTATCTTGATTATAAAACTGGAATGGTATCCACGGTCCGCGCTGCTGCTCTTTATCCAAGGAATCCACAAGAGGTTGTTACCATCAAAAGTTCTTTATTTCATCACACCAACGCGTTTCGGTGCTGTCCCAGCACCTTCCTCAGGGCATCTCAGAAGATAAAACTGGAATGGTATCCACGGTCCGCGCTGCTGCTCTTTATCCAAGGAATCCACAAGAGGTTGTTACCATCAAAAGTTCTTTATTTCATCACACCAACGCGTTTCGGTGCTGTCCCAGGAAGGTGCTGGGACAGCACCGAAACGCGTTGGTGTGATGAAATAAAGAACTTTTGATGGTAACAACCTCTTGTGGATTCCTTGGATAAAGAGCAGCAGCGCGGACCGTGGATACCATTCCAGTTTTATCTTCTGATTTCCCGCGGTTTTGTGGCGTTGGTGGAGGTTCTGCAGCAGCTGCCTTATGCTTTTAAACTGGTTGTGAGTCTCACAACCATAAAAGGTGAGTGGATACACTTATAATCCACATAAGAACTATAGTGTCTGTTTGATAGGGCACAATCTGCGCCTCTTGTATCTCCCTTCTTTTCTAATTATCTTGATTATATCAAGCCATCGGGTTGCTGGTCTTCTTCGCCTTATTCCTTCTATTCTTCCGGCCATGATATCCTTCTCCAATGATTTCTCTCTTTGTGTGTTGAAGTCATAGCTTGATGATCCTTGCTTCGAGAGGCATGTCTGGCTTGATTTGTTCCAAAATAGATTTGTTTGTTCTTTTTGCCATCCATGGTAGTGATAAGATCCTTCTCACGCACCATATTTTGAAGGTGTTGATTCTTCTTCTGTCTTGTTCCTTTATCGTCCATGTTTCACTTCCATATGTTACTACCAGACTATGTGCGAGCCGTGTCTTCATCACCAGTGAAGTATTCCTTGATTTGAAGAACTTGTCCAGTGACTTCATTGTTGATTTGCCCATAGCTATTCCCTTTTGACTTCAGATGTCTTTGCTGCATCTTGAATGATCACTGATCTGAGTATGTTGAATTCCTTTACCACTTCCAGTTCATCTCCATCAATCTCAAATGTGTCCCTGTCATACCTGGCATTAGTCAATATCTTTGTCTTTTTTGTATTGAGTACAAGTCCCATGTTCGAGCTTTCCATCTTCACACTCCATAATAAGTCTTTCATTCCATCTACACTTGTTGCTATCGATGTTGTGTCTTCTGTATGCAAAAACATAACAATACTTTGTTAGGTTCATTCAAAATGTTGACATAATTTTAGCCAATTTCCACCATGTATTTGATTAGGACCCTCACCGCCCACAAGAAGCGGGGTTCTTTGTCCTGCATTTGAATGTGGTGACTATTGCGCATAGACAAAAATACATTTATTGTTTTAAGTTGGAGAAGAAAGCTGAATCTGCTTTGATCATTAGAGTGCCCACCATACACAATGCAATATGAGTCCTAAGGGCAAGAGATTGATTCCATATCTACCAACATGTCATATGAAAGTCATGGTCCTGGCTGAGTGTATTAACTTGTGTCATGTAGGACAAACATCTCTGCAGACTGCATGTTGTCACTGCCTTTAACTGGCCAGTCCAGGACCAAGTAACAAACCTCTTTCAGAAGGAGACCACCAGTTCAACTTCAACAATATTTCTTTACTTAACAGCTTCTTCATAACATCTTTACACATGAGATATCAGGCATGTAACTTCCAGGCCCTTTAAGTTTACAGCACATATTCAGACACAGTTCTAATTCCAACTGAACAATTTCCAATTTTTCTGCTCCTGTGAGTCCCAGCACAGCCCAGTTCATTTCTTGACAATGACTCCTAAATTTCTTGAGGCTCCACATCTCTTCTCCTGGTAGAGGAACGGGAAAGTGACTACTATGGCATGAGTAAAGCCTCATGCACCCGGATACTTCCATATCAACATCTCTTCTCCTTGTAGAGGAGGGGGTAGAGGATTTGCCAGTAGTGCCAATGAAGAACCTTTTTCTCGCAGACGCTTGAGAAGAATACACCTGATAAAGCCTACTCATACACGTTACAGTCCCTCTTGACCTTTCACCTTTTAGACTTAGCAACTGGTCACTAAAGTCCCATCCTCCTGACCCTCTCTTCTAGGGGCTACCTCGTTCTTTAGATGATTTGTCTCTAGCTACGACAGTGTCTCTCAGTCTGTGTCTCATTCAACACTCTAAGATCACACTATCTCACTTTGTCCCCTTTCTCCTTTTTGTTGGTTATCACAAGTCACCTACTGCATGCCTAGACAACCTCTCAGACTTTAGGTCTGCTCTAGTTACCAGCAAGGCCCTATCTGAAGTCGTACAGGTAACGATCACTTTCCCTTGAGACTAACCCATTCTGTTGTGGGCTAGTCCCAATGCTTAACTATTGCTTGCACTACAGGCTGCCAACTATATATTAAGTAAAAGGAAACATCATAGTTTACATTATATACAGAGATGCAGGATAACATTCACCTGATGATATAACTATGTGATTGGTGTCTTCAGGGAGGAATGCAACTGCAAGTCCACCTCCTTACAACTGCAACAAAGAAGCATTGTAATACTTTGGCAATCTCTCTGATGCTCCATTCAGTACCTATGAAGTTGGTACTCAACTAGTTCGATAGTTCTATGGACTTTGTATGCCTATCTGTCCATTCAATTTCCTCCTCATGGTAGTCATCCAGCGAGAAGTAATCAGACAACAATGGTGCTAAAATCCTTTAGATTCTAATTTATAAATTGGTCTCATTTCTCTTTTTTGTTGGTTGCCACAAGTGAACCACTGCATTGGGTCTTCAAGGCCTGCTCTAGTCATTAGCGGGGTCCTGTCTGAAGTCATACAGGCAACCGTCACTTTCTCTCAAGACTAACCCCTGCTATTGTAGGCTAATCACAATGCTTAACTATCACTTGCCCTACAATTTGGCCCTCTAAGAAACCCCCTGGATGTAGTATTACTAATGATAAACTGTACTGTAAGAATCTTACACGCCATCATATGTGGCATTCATCTGAAAAAGACTTTTCAGGAACAATTACTCAAATAATAATTACACAAGGCAAATATTGAAAGGACTTCTTAAAATACAATGAAAAGTTTTAAAAATGTCTTTGGCAGTAAAATAATGTTTCCAGTTAATATAAAGTGGCACTTAAGTGTTGCCAATCATTTCAATGTGCTCTTTATGCTCTTGAACGCATTTCAATCACTTGCTACCATCTAATTACATCGGCCAAGAATATTAATTGTTCCTTTGTACCAGGAATCATCATGATTGCTGTTTTCTGAAATAATGACACACAACGTAAACTGAGCAAAACAGTCATTTATATCTTCTACAAAATCATTTATTTCACAAAAACAATGTCCTAAAGAACTTACTTGATTTTCTCGATTTAGTGTTTCTCATATATAAGTGAATGTGTCATCACAATTTGACCTATTGTTTAAATCAGGATATTGTGTTATATTATCTTTAAATTATTTGCAATTTTTTTTATATGCGACAGTACTGTAAAATAAAATTAGGAGTCTACCAGTCTTGCAATATTCCACATTGGCCACATGAGGCTATTTTAGACTCTTGCTTCCTGTCCTTTCAGGAAGAGTTTTCAGCAGGCTCATTATCACCACAAGTATGATTGTAATGAAAGGTAACAGCCTTATACGCAGCTGATAACACAGGATCCATCATTCACAATAGGTGATGTCACAGATCACCTCCTCCTCCTGTACAATGACTGATAACACCTCTATATACAGTAGATAACACAGGATCCACCATTCACAATAGGTGATATCACAGCTCACCTCCTCCTCCTGTGCAATGACTGATAACACCTCTATATACAGTAGATAACACAGGATCCACTATTCACAATAGGTTATATCACAGCTCACCACCTCCTCCTGTGCAATGACTGATAACACCTCTATATACAGTAGATAACACAGGATCCACCATTCACAATAGGTGATGACACAGCTCACCTCCTCCTCCTGTGCAATGACTGATAACACCTCTATATACAGTAGATAACACAGGATCCACCATTCACAATAGGTGATATCACAGCTCACCTCCTCCTCCTGTACAATTACTGATAACCTCTAAATACAGTATATAACACAGGATCCACCATTCACAATAGGGGATATCACAGATCACCTCCTCCCCCTGTACAATGACTGATAACACCTCTATATACAGTAGATAAAACAGGATCCACCATTCACAATAGGTGATATCACAGCTCACCTCGTCCTCCTCCTGTACAATGACTAATAACACCTCTATATACAGTAGATAACACAGGATCCATCATTCATAATAGGTGATGTCACAGCTCACCTCCTCCTCCTGTACAATGACTGATAACACCTCTATATACAGTAGATAACAAAGAATCCACCATTCACAATAGGTGATATCACAGCTCACCTCCTCCTCCTGTACAATGACTGATAACACCTCTATATACAGTAGATAACACAGGATCCACCATTCACAATAGGTGATATCACAGCTCACCTCCTCCTGTACAATGACTGATAACATCTCTATATACAGTAGATAACACAGGATCCACCATTCACAATAGGTGATGTCACAGCTCCCCTCCTCCTGTACAATGAGTGATAACACCTCTATATACAATAGATAACATAGGATCCACCATTCACAATAGGTGATATCACAGCTCACCTCCTCCTCCTGTACAATGACTGATAACACCTCTATATACAGTAGATAACACAGGATCCACCATTCACAATAGGTGATAAAACAGCTCACCTCCTCCTGTACAATGACTGATAACACCTCTATATACAGTAGATAACACAGGATCCACCATTCACAATAGGTGATATCACAGCTCACCTCCTCCTGTACAATGACTGATAACACCTCTATATACAGTAGATAACACAGGATCCATCATTCACAATAGGTGATGTCACAGCTCACCTCCTCCTCCTGTACAGTGACTGATAACACCTCTATATGCAGTAGATAACACAGGATCCACCATTCACAATAGGTGATGCCACAGCTCACCTCCTTCTCCTGTACAATGACTGATAACACCTCTATATACAGTAGATAACACAGGATCCACCATTCACAATAGGTGATATCACAGCTCACCTCCTCCTCCTGTACAATTACTGATAACCTCTAAATACAGTATATAACACAGGATCCACCATTCACAATAGGGGATATCACAGATCACCTCCTCCCCTGTACAATGACTGATAACACCTCTATATACAGTAGATAAAACAGGATCCACCATTCACAATAGGTGATATCACAGCTCACCTCGTCCTCCTCCTGTACAATGACTAATAACACCTCTATATACAGTAGATAACACAGGATCCATCATTCATAATAGGTGATGTCACAGCTCACCTCCTCCTCCTGTACAATGACTGATAACACCTCTATATACAGTAGATAACAAAGAATCCACCATTCACAATAGGTGATATCACAGCTCACCTCCTCCTCCTGTACAATGACTGATAACACCTCTATATACAGTAGATAACACAGGATCCACCATTCACAATAGGTGATATCACAGCTCACCTCCTCCTGTACAATGACTGATAACATCTCTATATACAGTAGATAACACAGGATCCACCATTCACAATAGGTGATGTCACAGCTCCCCTCCTCCTGTACAATGAGTGATAACACCTCTATATACAATAGATAACATAGGATCCACCATTCACAATAGGTGATATCACAGCTCACCTCCTCCTCCTGTACAATGACTGATAACACCTCTATATACAGTAGATAACACAGTATCCACCATTCACAATAGGTGATAAAACAGCTCACCTCCTCCTGTACAATGACTGATAACACCTCTATATACAGTAGATAACACAGGATCCACCATTCACAATAGATGATATCACAGCTCACCTCCTCCTCTTGTACAATGACTGATAACACCTCTATATACAGTAGATAACACAGGATCCATCATTCACAATAGGTGATGTCACAGCTCACCTCCTCCTCCTGTACAGTGACTGATAACACCTCTATATGCAGTAGATAACACAGGATCCACCATTCACAATAGGTGATGCCACAGCTCACCTCCTTCTCCTGTACAATGACTGATAACACCTCTATATACAGTGGATAACACAGGATCCACCATTCACAATAGGTGATATCACAGCTCACCTCCTCCTGTACAATGACTGATAACACCTCTATATACAGTAGATAACACAGGATCCACCATTCACAATAGGTGATGTCACAGCTCCCCTCCTCCTGTACAATGAGTGATAACACCTCTATATACAATAGATAACATAGGATCCACCATTCACAATAGGTGATATCACAGCTCACCTCCTCCTCCTGTACAATGACTGATAACACCTCTATATACAGTAGATAACACAGGATCCACCATTCACAATAGGTGATAAAACAGCTCACCTCCTCCTGTACAATGACTGATAACACCTCTATATACAGTAGATAACACAGGATCCACCATTCACAATAGGTGATGTCACAGCTCCCCTCCTCCTATACAATGAGTGATAACACCTCTATATACAATAGATAACATAGGATCCACCATTCACAATAGGTGATATCACAGCTCACCTCCTCCTCCTGTACAATGACTGATAACACCTCTATATACAGTAGATAACACAGGATCCACCATTCACAATAGGTGATAAAACAGCTCACCTCCTCCTGTACAATGACTGATAACACCTCTATATACAGTAGATAACACAGGATCCACCATTCACAATAGGTGATATCACAGCTCACCTCCTCCTGTACAATGACTGATAACACCTCTATATACAGTAGATAACACAGGATCCATCATTCACAATAGGTGATGTCACAGCTCACCTCCTCCTCCTGTACAGTGACTGATAACACCTCTATATACAGTAGATAACACAGGATCCACCATTCACAATAGGTGATGCCACAGCTCACCTCCTTCTCCTGTACAATGACTGATAACACCTGTATATACAGTGGATAACACAGGATCCACCATTCACAATAGATGATATCACAGATTCCTTCACAATGACCTTTACAGATGCTTATTAGATATGCTTTCAAGCAAAACATAGGGACTACCGTATATACTCGTGTATAAGCCGAGTTTTTCAGCCCAAAATTTGGGCTGAAAAGTCTCCCCCTCGGGTTATACACGGGTCAATACGGTAGTCGGGGCTGGGGAGGCTGGAGGAGGCGGGGGGAGGCTGCTGTATGAGCGGCCCCGTCACGTGGGGCCGCTCATTATATATGCACTGCTTCCCCCTGTCAATCAGCGGCAGGGGGAAGCAGTGCATATATGCCCCAAATGCAGGCACTCGCCCCCCTTGTAAGGGCCCCCCCCCCCCGCTGCTTATCTTACCATCCCGGTCTTCTGCACAGCGCCGCTCCTCGGTGCTCCGTTCTTCATGCTCCCGTCCTGCTACATCCGGGATCCCCGGGCGTCGCAGGCATATGACGTCATCGTGCGACGGCCGGGGATCCCGGATGCAGCGAGGACGGAGCATGGAGAACGGAGCACCGAGGAGCAGCGCTGTGCAGAAGACCGGGATGGTAAGATACGCAGCGGGGGGGGGGGGCCCTTACAAAGGGGGGCGAGTGCCAGCATTTGGGGGCTGTTGTATAGCCCCTGGGAGCCGCTGTATAGCCCATTGGGGGCTGCTTTATACCCCTGGGGGCTGCTGTGTACCCCTGGGGTGGCTGTATACCCCTGGGGGCCGCTGTATACCCCCTGGGGGCCGCTGTATACCCCTGGGGGCTGCTGTGTACCCCTGGGGGTGGCTGTATACCCCTGGGGGCCGCTGTATACCCTCTGGGGCTGCTGTGTACCCCCTGGGGGCTGCTGTATTACCCCTGGGGGCTGCTGTATTACCCCTGGGGGCTGCTGTATAACCCCTGGGGGGTGCTGTATAACCCCTGGTGGCTGCTGTATACCCCCAGGGCTGCTGTATATACTGCTGGGGCCTGTATACCACTGGGGCTGCTGTATATACTGGAGGGACTGTATATACCACTGGGGCTGCTGTATATACTGGAGGGGTCTGTATATACTGGTGGGGTCTGTATATACCACTGGGGCTGGTGTATATACTGGTGGGGTCTGTATATACCACTGGGGCTGCTGTATATACTGGTGGGGTCTGTATATACCACTGGGGAGGCTGCTGTATACCACTGGGGTTGCTGTATATACTGCTGGGGCCTGTATATGCCACTGGGGAGGCAGCTGTATACCACACTGCTGGGGGCTGTATACCTGTGCTGGGGTCCACCCTTGGCTTATACACGAGTCAATAGGTTTTCCCAGGTTTTGGGGGCAAAAGTAGGGGGGTCGGCTTATACACGGGTCGCTTATACACGAGTATATACGGTAAGTTAGTTTCTATCTGCAAATGTGCATGTAAATTTCTTAAAGGAACAGGAAGGTAGTCTAAAACATCCCCAGCAGCTAGAGATTGGTGATTTTATTTGAGTGTAATTAACGTCTACTGTATTTAAAAAAAATTCTAGAAAATGTCTACATTTTTGTCATTTCCTCTGTGCAAGATGTTTAAAAAGAAAGAATACTCCTCTCACCACTGTCCTTGCATTGTTTTCTGCTCTCTGTCCACTGACCATTTTTCTGCAATTCCATCGTGCCACATCTCTGGCCCAGTGTTCAATCTAGGTCAGAACGTCCAGCTGTTAGCATGGCCTGCGAGGTCACTACAGATGTTCAGGACCTGTTCACAGTCAAAAGTCCTATAGTGAAACTCGGAGTAAACGAGGCTGCTCGAAAAGATGTAGAGAACTGGACAGGGGAAAGGGAGCAGTGAGGTCAACGTGAGAGGTGAGTATGATTTGTTTTATTTTCTTACATCTTATGTTTAGTATGCTTTGGGGTATAGATATGTAAATTACTAAGACCAAAATAAAAAATGCTTCAAGATGCCATTTTAGAAAATGAATTTTCGAGAACTAAAAGTCCTCTGAATTAGGAGAGTACCAGAGTGCTGTCACAGATGTATCAAAGTTATCTTGACTCACAATTTTGATACCTTATCGCAGATGACCACTTGACACTCAGAGGATAAGGTAACTTAAAGGGAACCTGCCATCAGGTTTATCCCATTTAAGGTGCCCCATTAAGCCCTTATATACAACATTCTAGAATGTTATCTATATGTCCCAAAGCAAGTCTTGATAACATATAAAAAAATTGGTTTTACTATACTCGCCTACAGGGCGGTCCAATCTGATAGACATTACTGGTCTTGATCCAGCTCCTGTTTTCTTTTTGCTTTGTGCTGATGATGCATCCTACGTCATCACACAGTGTCCTCCATTGTGTCTCTTTGCACGCGCACTATTTTCTGCCTGGCTGATGGCAGAGCAAAGTATTGTAGTGCACGGGGGCTCTTCGACCTTTCCCTATTCATGCGCACTACAATACTTTGTCCTGCACTCAGCAGGGTAGAGAGAAGTGCACATGCGCAGAAGAACATTGGAGGACACTGTGTGGATGATGTAGGATGCATCATCCACATGAAGTAAGAAGAGATGAGGGGCTAGATCATAAAACAGCTGTGCCCATCTGACATGACTGTGCTGTGGGTGAGTATAATAAAGAATAATTTTTTATGTTATGCAAATCGGCTAGGGGACCTATATACAATATTCTAGAATGCTGTATATAAGGCCTTACTGATGGTGGCTTCATTTTTTATGACTTTCTCCTCACTCCTCATACAAAGCCCAAGCACCATCATGGCAAGTGTGCAGAATAATGGTGGAATCCTATAATGGTAGAGTGGGAAGGGACCTCCAGGGTCATTGTGTTAAACCCTCTGTTCAAAGCAGGATTCACTTAATCATCTATGACAGATGTTTGTCCAGCCTCTTTGTGAAGACTTCCATTAAAGGCAAACTCACCACCATTTGTGGATGCCTGTTTCACTCATTGACCACCGGACTAGCTAGAGGGATGAACAGACTGGCTCTTAGACAAACAGCTATCTAAAATATATGGCCAATGTTATGGACCATTTACAATGGATGATAATTGGGTATGTGTTCCTGGCAGTACTCATTCCCGATAAGAAAAAACGTCTGAAATGGAACGGCAATCAGTTGAAGAATGAGTAAAATATCGTTTGACCTGGTGAAATCATTGGACTCTGCAGTACATCATCCTCTGTAAACTGGACAATGATATTCTTTTCCCACAGAATGATCATGT
The DNA here is from genome assembly GCA_033576535.1 of Allobates femoralis. Classification (NCBI taxonomy): domain Eukaryota; kingdom Metazoa; phylum Chordata; class Amphibia; order Anura; family Aromobatidae; genus Allobates; species Allobates femoralis. The sequence continues at coordinate 8,360,575 of JARQOC010000009.1, forward strand.
TGATAATCATTCTGTGCGCACGCAAGTGTGGTCAGCCGGTCTAAACAGGCCAGTAAACAAATATACCATAGATTGTCTTGTAATATAGCCTATTGGTATTCTTTTAGCACCGATAGACAACCTGCCTAAATGTAGTATATAACCCCCCCATGCATAATAAAATAATGTCAGCAGAGCCCACCGATCTTTATGGGTTCGGCCAATAGTCTAATGTTTTAATTACAAAGAAAAAAGGGGTCGGGAAATTTTTTTCCCGTCATACAAACACTTACCGTAGTTGTTGACCACACTATAGTATAATACATGAAATCTTTATTTAAGAAACCATGACGTGACAAGGGCAGACTGTACATCAAGGATTTTTACAATTTGCAATCAGAAAACTGGGTCCAATAACGGAGGATTTACAGAGGTGTTTCCCCCAAATAAGAAAGGACACACAGTAGCGCAGTGTTACTATAACTTATTAGTGTATTACCACAACACCAAGAGGTAGACAAAATGATTATGTTGGTCCCCTATCTCAACAGTATGCTGTGTGAATGATCTTATAATTCATCTGTGAAGGAAACATATATCTGACACTAGCTACTACAGTATGGTACTAAGAGAATGTGCCCGGTGTTTTCAGGAAGAGAAATTGTATCCTCTATATAACTCCCACAGTGAGTATTAGACAATTACCGTATATGTTTCTCGTAGTTCTCATAGCCTATCCACATACATTTCAAAGCAACCACATAAACTGGCTTCATCCCTGATAACAGTGTCCTAATGTTGCTTACCCATGAGTAGTAACAAGATTAACAAAGTCCTTCCAGGGGGTAAGGTGGGCCCCGATGTGTTTCGCTTGTGGCTTCCTCAGGGGTGGTACTAATAGTCTAATGCTTATTGCGGTTCCTGACAACTGATTCTCAGAGAAAATGTTGATTGGGCATGTCCAATTTCAGATTGTTAGTCCAAAGGTGTTGGTATTTGCCATCCAACCCTGTAATCACACAGAGCCCTTGTGCTGTCAAGAGTACTGACCATCATGCCTAATTCTTGTAGATGTCTCACCATTACATTTTAATAAAAGCCATCCTTTTCTTTCCAGTCTTAACAACACAGCTGAAATGTGAGTGCCAGACACTCGTGATAGGCTCTATTTTACCGTGTGAGTTATCTCAAAACCGCTGCACCTGCCCCAACTGGTTCCTATACAGAATAAGGTTCAAAGATGCACAGTCACTGGTGGCACCTGCGCAGGCTCTAAGGAACCGGTGAAAGGTGAAGAGCACTATAACCCTAAATTAGGAAGGTGTGCAGATACAGTAGAGATCCTAGGTGAGAAAATATAAAACATGAATGTAGAGTGGAAGTAAAATAGCACTGCAAGAAAGAAAAGCTTCCTATTACCTAATTCTAGGACAGACAGCTAAAAGAGAAAATAAACTTAGCTGGTCTCTTTCTGCCTGGTATAAATTTTAGGCAGTATGACTGGAACTCCAAACAGGATCCACACAGGAATATAGCCAGCAGTGAAGACCAGGAAGAGGAAGGTCTAAATAGACGCACCTGTAGTGTGATAGGACAGACTAAACGATGAATGGAAACAACTGCTGAAAAATGAAGAAAGGTAAAAGATATTCAACACTCAGACAGAGACTGCACCCTCTGTGGCTCAGTGGAGAAGGAAGCTGATTACACAGCACAGGGTTTGCTAGATTGAACCTTAGGGCATGACAATGAGATAATCCTAACAAGAAATGTCAGTCTACCATGTGTATGTGTTGAGACCACTGGGACGGGGTGCTCGGTCCCGGACCGGGTCACTGCTGGGTGGATGTCACGGAGGTCCTGGTCCGGACCATGTCCCGGGCCCACACAAGTAAAAGGGGAATATGTACAAGGGATAAATGTTTGTCGTGACGCCACCCACAGTGTGTGGTCAGTAATGGGACCACCGCTGCTGCAGAACCTCCGGGGATGATGTTAGGCAGCTGTAGATGGAATAGCTCTCCGCGGGTAGAGCAGGATTCCCCGGGGCAGTGATGGTTGAAGTGTATGATGGAGGTTGTAATAGGTGTAGTTCACTTACTTTCCTGCTGCTGCAGCCTACTCCGGCCTACTCTCTTGGTCTGTGCTGCTGAGCCTACTCTGACCTACTGACCCCTTCCTCCTCTTCTTCCTCTATTTCTACCGTCTGTCACCTGACTTGCATGCTGTCCCACCCACTGTCCTCTAAACCCACCACCCCTTGCCCGCCTAGAGTCCCAGGCTCCGGGTTGGGTGCTGCCTCCTAGTGGTGTGTGGGATGTCTGTGAGGGTGTTTGTGACGCAAACTGTCTTCCTTCCTACCTGGCTGCAGTTCCTTATGTGGCCTCCTGGTTGCAGGGGCGCCACATATGCGAGTCACTGGCCATGGGGAAACACTTAAAAATATGTTTAAGGAAAGTCACAAGGGAAATAAAAATAAACACAGATGAAAAAGAGCGTAAAATATAAAAAAAAGAGGAAAACAAAAAAGGGTTTTAGATAATGGATAGCTTTTATACGGTTCATGTGCAGGAAGCCACAAAAGACACATCTGGGAATTTCTCCATCTACACAGTTTGTACTGGTTTACATAAAAAGTACTCATTTTCTGCTCCTGGAACGCTCATGCATTAACCTTTCTCGGAGGCCCTATATCCTTTACTGTTACATCTCGGCAGAACAAGTGTACTTAATGTAAGACAATAACTATCAAAGATGCTCTGGGACTTTGCAAGGGGCTTATGAACAAAAGCGGCATCTTCTTTCCTACCCTACATATGGATAGCACGAGTCCATGCAAATCTACTCATTACGGCTTCAGCTCGACGGGCCACAAATCCTTGTTTTATCTCATCTCCTTTGATTTCCTATTTGTGCACCTTCAAACCCCCTCCGGGTATTTAGCATTTCAGAAGATACACAGAGACAATTGAAGCAATTAGGGCTTGCATTTAATAATTTCTAAGCCACGTTTTTTTTGCACATGTATTGGTTCTCCTGTTCGGCATGCAAAGCAGGCTGTTCATTTAGCCCCGTCAATGGGCTCCGCGTTAATATTCAAATGTAATTAAGAAATCATTTTAAAATGGACGAGACTCAGCGAAACCGACTTCTGTGATGCATTTGAAGCTGCGGAGGAAGGGTGGACACAAAGGAGCCGTCAATATGAAAAAGACAGATGCGTTTGCATAAATATTTGGTGTTGCCGCCTAAAAAATACGTCCTCCGTGTTTGATTTAAAGTCAAAGGGAATCAAAACATAAAGGAACAGGAGAAGAATCTGACGTATGTTGCAAAGGAGTTTTCATATCAAATAATGATAGAGGAGGTGTAAACCAAACTGATTACTGCCGGGTCTGTAAACTCTAGGGGTCCAGCACCATTTATCCTTTATTCAACTTGATAGAATGCATAATGGTCTGTACCATTAACTCCTTTGTCTACTCTATCTCTCAGGGAAGCAGAAAACAGTATCCTGATGCCAATCAGAATCTGGACTTTGGGTGCAGCGGTATTCACAACATTATGGCACTGCGTTGGACCAGGTGGTTGGACCAGATGACCCTGGAGGTCCTTTCCAATGTTACGATTCTATGATCCTATGAGTGGTGTCGGCACTTTTGGCAGCAGATCACACATCCTAACAATGACCGATGTAAAATATAGAGGTTTGTTCAAGGGGTCTGAATTGATGTGCTGGGGGTCTACTCTTGAGTCTGAATTGATCTCTCACACAGCAGACACTCTCTTGAGATAGAGGAGTCAAAGAATCTGAAGTCAAGTTCCAAAAACAAAGGCAATAGGGTAAGGCAAAGAAGTAAACAGGTGAGTCCATGGATAGATCCTAACATTAGGTATAAAGACAAAGGGGCTAGGCAAAAAAGTAGTCAACAGGCAATGTTCAAGGCCAAGCAGCAAAGGATAAGAACAGCAAATCAAGAGGCAGTGCAGTTGTGCCGTGCTGTGTAATTGCTGCCATTTACTTCCATCAAAGCTTCAGGGTTTCCAGGTCCGTGGGTGGAGCTAGGGTCCTTAGTCTAGGGCTGATCAGAAGCAAAGGGCTAGGTTGGTGACCCAAACCTCCTCACCTTCAGGGGTACCTTCGGGAATAGGGCTACCGATGGACCCCAAGTCCAGGGCCAGACTTGCTCACCTAAACACCCTTGCCCATCCTACCATTTTGCCAGCCCTATCCAGTATACCACCCTATGACACTGGGCTATCCCTCACAAAATGGACAGCCCGGTATGCCCCTGCCATTGATTAGGAAGTAAAGCTGTCACTCACAATACTGTCAGCCCAGCATGTCCCTGATTCTATAGGTAGGGTGAGCAGTAACTCACAAGGACACTGAGTGGTGAAATCGTGACATAATATTTTTGGAGTCTGATTTGAGATCTGATTTGACTTGTTGAAGTCTACTCTGATTTTTTATCTATCTGCTCTGAGGTCTGATTTCTTTGGAGGTCTGCTCTGAGGTCTGACTTGACATGGAAGTCTGTTCTGGGGTATGAACTGATTTTTTTTTTTGGGGGGGTGCGGGGGTGCCCTAAGACTTAAATTGACATGTTAGTTGATCTTCTTTGGGTTCTAAATTGATTTTTTTGGGTAGTCTGACTTTACATGTTAGGGGCCTACTCTGGACTCTAAATTCATGTTTGTTTGTCTGCTCTGTGGTTTAAATTGGCCTTTTTGTTCCCAGGTCTGGGGTCTGAATTGTTTTGGGGGAGGTCTTCTCTGATAGTCACATCTTTGTGCGTGACTGAAAAAGACGAATACTGCCAGGATGAAGAACAGAAAGTGTCCACAGTGATCACTTTATTGAGGTTTCTGTCAGAATCCTGAATTTTTGGAGATCCTGAAGAAAACAATGTACATTAGTGTGAACCTAGATTAAAGGGAACCTGTCACCCCAAATCACCCTTCTAAGCTCTAAATACATGTCCCTGCAGCATTACAAAACATTCCTACACATCCCTTTGTGAGTTTTTTGTCAAATATGAAAGTACTATAAAGTCGTTTGTAAACTTACTAAATCCTTGGCAGTGGGGCGTTCCCAAGCCTCTTTGTCTGCTGGGCGGGTTCCCTGTGCCACTGTAATACGCCCTAATGGGCGTAATTTCAAAGTTCCTAGCGCGGGCACAATTCAGAATCTCGCGCCCGCGACGTCACGGTCATGTGATGCCGGGACGCGTCATTTCCGGGCGGCCGGGGCGCTGTTGTATAACGCGCACCGGCCGACTTCAGCATGAAGTCACAGCATGTCACAGACCGAGAGCGAGGGTGACACAGGGGAGGGAGGGGGAGTTCACTGGAGCCTGCGCACCTGCCTCTCTCTGTGGACGCGCACTGGCCAACCTCAGCGCATGCGCAGATCGCATGCTGAAGTCGGCCGGTGCGCGTCATACAACAGCGCCCCGGCCGCCCGAAAATGACGCGTCCCGGCATCACATGACCGTGATGTTGCGGTCGCGAGATTCTGAATTGTGCCCGCGCTAGGAACTTTGAAATGACGCCCATTAGGGCGTATTACAGTGGCACAGGGAACCCGCCCAGCAGACAAAGAGGCTTGGGAACGCCCCACTGCCAAGGATTTAGTAAGTTTACAAACGACTTTATAGTACTTTCATATTTGACAAAAAACTCACAAAGGGATGTGTAGGAATGTTTTGTAATGCTGCAGGGACATGTATTTAGAGCTTAGAAGGGTGATTTGAGGTGACAGGTTCCCTTTAAGATGTATCATATTTATCAAGATGATTTTTAAGAAAACGGAACAATCCACTCCACAGGACATTTTTATTTTAAAGGAATCCGTGTGCAGGTTTTTGCTATGTAAGCTAAGGACAGCATGATGTAAGGGTTAAAAAAACAACACTCAACTGTGTCTCTCTTATCAGGTTCTGGGCTATTGTTTACTTAAACTAAAACCTTTATTACTTTGTAATTACCATTATTGGACTACTTTGTCACATGCACAGCTGTTAGACACGCCCCCTGCTGTGATTGACACCTCACTGTCAATGACAATCTCTATTGAGAGCCTGGTGTGGGCAGGGGCAGCTCTCTCAGCTCTGCTACATGCCTAAAACTAAATTCTTTGATTGTGTAAGAACGGCTGCAGCCAGTAATCTATGTGATACATCATTGAATTCAGGGATTCTTTGCCTACATTATTTTGTTGTCAGATGAGGTAGTAAAAACCACTGAGAGATTCCCTTAAACCCCTTTCTAGTCCTCAAAATCCTACAATATCATGGCTTTTTGCCCAAACTATAGCCGCCCAAAATCTGAATTTGAGACTTTTTGCATTTTTAATTTGTTTTGGACTGTACTATCAGTGACATTAGACATTTGAGTTTTTTTTTAGATCATTTACATTTTTGCAAATACTATATCAAATATGCATTACCGTTCCTAGATAAACTGGTTTGTCCGTAGAGCATTGTCTCCAGAGGGTTATGGGATTTCTTCGTTAGCTTTATCTTGTAAATGAGGATCTTCACCATCACAGAAGAAAGGCCATTTACTTCACCTGTGGCTGAGATGATACCAAATGTAATATACTACTACGATTTCTAATCAAAATCTGTTCTCTATTTACGGTAAACATAAATCTACTTGACAGGCGCGGACGAGACGGTGAAAATGAGGTGAGCACTCCGGGAAGTTACAGAAGATATGAAAATCACTTCTGACTCGTAATAATTCTGTAAATGAATCGTTAATACCTGAATGTTCCGAATGTCTATATCAGGGTTCATTTTGCCCAATGAGAATATCCGCTCACAATGTATTTGATTTGTTTCCTTTATTGAAATACAATCATTATTTGTTACAATGTGTCACACTGTGCCGGGACTTTCATTTGTTTTTCTTCCATCACATAAAATATTCTAGAAAGTAATGTTCCAGTAAATGACAATTTTACTAATCTCTTGATAATCCACAATCAGATTCTTCATTAAGCTTTTTATTATTATTGTTCTTTAGGAAGAAAAGGTGACAAGTTCTTCTGTACTTTGGGAGCGGTGTATACTTTTAAGCGCAAAATATTTCAGGCGTAGATTGTACTGTCTCTGTCTATTTTTCTAAAAAAATTATATAGGCACAGATAGTATTAAGTTGAAGGATCTTCTTCTAAAATAATATAGGCACTGATAGTATTCCCTTCCTGTCTCTTTTCCTAAATGATATAGGTACAGATAGACAGTTCCTGTCTTTTCCTCTAAATATATATGTTGGGACCCACAGGGTAGGCCGCCACCAGAGGTACTGCACTCTTGCGGTTAAGGGGAGTAGTGCCTCTGCTCTCCAGTTGCTGGGATGGGCAGTCGAGCTCAACACACACACTCAACCATAGGCCCCTGGGACAGTGGGTGGACCCTGATGGAGGGCCCAGGTCAAAAAGAGGGGAACAAGAAGTGGTAGTAGAGGAGAGGAGTGGAAGTCGGGAGGGTAGCGGCGGTGCGGTGCCGACTCCCGTGGGCTGGAGCACGACCACACTCGTCCATGGAAGGGAGAAGCCGAGAGGTGGAGAAGACGAGAGCCCTTAGGGTGCGGATGAGACGTCGATCCATGTACGCCCGAATCTGACGAATCTGAGGGGCTGGTGGACAGGGACCCAGCCCTGAACACGGTGCGGAAGCTGCATGCCCAAGCTGTTGAACCGGAGATCCAACGCTTCTAATGGGAGCTGTGGCCGAACACCTGACACAACTTGTGGAAGGCGACTGAACTAGAGAGCAGTTCCTCGGTAGTGGGGACACAAATAAGCACTCGCGGCTATAAGTACTTGAGCTCTGTGCTGCGGAGGGCGCTGAGAGCCTGAGGGGCAGAGAGATGGCCCACTCGCCTCAGAAGAGAACTACCCCTTATAGCGCTGAGAGAGAACGACCACCAGGGACAGGAACACCTAGAGTGGACAAAAAGAGCACTAACTCGGTTCTGGAGACAATGCTGAACCGGAGGTTGGCTAGGCATGTACCCGGCGGCCATGCTGAAAGAACTGAGTAAAAGTAACAGAACTCCAGCTGTGGTGTGTGAGACTTATATTAGCGGCGACCATCGGCCTCAGAGGCTGTATGAGACATCAGGGTACTGACGACCCAGTGAACATCTGTCAAGGTACGAACTGACTCCTCCATTGTGCTGCCCTGAGGACCCCCCTCCTCCTGCAGGGAGTGGAACCATCTAAACTGCCGGTCATCGTCCCCATAGGTTCTCAAGCAGTGGCGGCCACCCTGGCTGCATACTGCAGGTGGCTTCATGAATACTCCTAATCCCCTCAGACTTTCCCTGTCCTCTTCCCCCATTTATTTTTAGTGACACCACAAGGGTCACGGTACCAGGTCTCGGCCCGCGTCTGTTCCCGTAAAAAGAACCGAGAAGGTGAAGAGAACAATGAGTAACTGCCTGGTTCCCGAGTCTTCCCCGGCCCTGGATGGGGCATGTCATATAGACATATAATATTATCTTCCTGTCTCTTACTCTAAATGATACAAGCACAGATAGTATTACCTTCCTGTCTCTTCTTTTACATTATATAGATACAGATAGTATTACCTTCCAGTATCTCCATATAAAATATATAGTCACAGCTAGTATTACCTTCCTGTCTCTTCCTCTAAATGATATAGGCACAGATAGTATTACCTTCCTGTGTCCTCTAAATGATAAAGGTATAGATAGTATTACCTTCCTGTGTCTTCCTCTCCATTATATAGACACATAGTTTTACTTTCCTGTCTCTTCCTCTAAATTATATAGGTACAGATAGTATTACCTTCCTCTCTATTACTGTATATACACACAGATAGTATTATCTTCCTGTCTCTTCCTCTAATTGATTGTCTACCCCTTTCCCCATGAAAATAGTATGGTTAGTGATGCTTACCTGTCTCATCCTGTACACAGAGATATAATTCCCTAATTGTCCCCCATTTAAATGATATAGGCACAGACACTCCTTCCTCCCTGTCTCAAACTGTAATTAGAGCCAAATAAAAAAATGTCACCACTCTGTTATCCTTGGTTCAACACTTTATTGGAAATCCATGTCCAAAAAATGACAGTAAAATATTAAAATGAACTGGCGCATTTCAGGTAAATGCTCAAATTCCCATTGACTTCCATTATACTCAGAACACGAGTCAAGCCTGTCTGAGCATCAACGTCTTGTTTTGAGTACCGAGCACCTGAGCATGGTTGTGCTCTATCTTCTCTAACAATAATTTCTCAAATTTGACAAAGATTCATAATCCATAGAATACAAGTTTTTTTGCATCCATGAAAATTCAGCAAAATAGTGGCCAGCTGCAGATGCCATTTGGCTGAATCACAGGCAGCCAGGAAAACCCTTACCAAATTATAAAATAAGCCTCATTGCTCACCTGTCCTAGTTGAATTAGTAGCCTCTGCCTTCATTAAAGAGCTAGCAATGAATACATATGACAAGTGCATTGGAAGAGAAGAGGTGCAGAGAACCAGATGGCGGGCAGGACAGTTGAGCGGTGAAGTGGATATTACTTTCTCTTCTTTCATCCTACATTTTTTATGTTCTCCATTCTAAACAATGTAGAGATAAATGGTAATGCCTTCAAACACCAGTGTCTCCTGGTTTCTTCTTTTTTCTGGTAGAGGACATCACATGCCCATTGCAGTCAATCAGTGTCAATTGATCAGCTGCTGCCATCATATTCCTTCTGATCCAGATGACACAATCTATCATTAAACTCTGATATAAGGTAAAAACTGCAACAGATCAATAGCCATGTGGGAGCCAAGCATCTGGTGGGTACGTAGGCAATGGCTCAGGGGAATGGAGGGAGACCAGCAGGTGAGTATACAGTTAGGGCCAGAAATATTTGGACAGTGACACAAGTTTTGTTATTTTAGCTGTTTACAAAAACATGTTCAGAAATACAATTATATATATATTATGGGCTGAAAGTGCACACTCCCAGCTGCAATATGAGAGTTTCCACATCCAAATCGGAGAAAGGGTTTAGGAATCATAGCTCTGTAATGCATAGCCTCCTCTTTTTCAAGGGACCAAAAGTAATTGGACAAGGGACTCTAAGGGCAGCAATTAACTCTGAAGGCGTCTCCCTCGTTAACCTGTAATCAATGAAGTAGTTAAAAGGTCAGGGGTGGATTCCAGGTGTGTGGTTTTGCATTTGGAAGCTGTTGCTGTGACCAGACAACATGCGGTCAAAGGAACTCTCAATTGAGGTGAAGCAGAACATCCTGAGGCTGAAAAAAAAGAATAAATCCATCAGAGAGATAACAGACATGCTTGGAGTAGCAAAATCAACAGTTGGGTACATTCTGAGAAAAAGGAATTGATTGGTGAGCTTGGGAACTCAAAAAGGCCTGGGCGTCCACGGATGACAACAGTGGTGGATGATCGCCGCATACTTTATTTGGTGAAGAAGAACCCGTTCACAACATCAACTGAAGTCCAGAACACTCTCAGTGAAGTAGGTGTATCTGTCTCTAAGTCAACAGTAAAGAGAAGACTCCATGACAGTAAATACAAAGGGTTCACATCTAGATGCAAACCATTCATCAATTCCAAAAATAGACAGGCCAGAGTTAAATTTGCTGAAAAACACCTCAAGAAGCCAGCTCAGTTCTGGAAAAGTATTCTGTGGACAGATGAGACAAAGATCAACCTGTACCAGAATGATGGGAAGAAAAAAGTTTGGAGAAGAAAGGGAACGGCACATGATCCAAGGCACACCACATCCTCTGTAAAACATGGTGGAGGCAACGTGATGGCATGGGCATGCATGGCTTTCAATGGCACTGGGTCACTTGTGTTTATTGATGACATAACAGCAGACAAGAGTAGCCGGATGAATTCTGAAGTGTACCAGGATATACTTTCTGTCCAGATTCAGCCAAATGCTGCAAAGTTGATTGGACGGCGCTTCATAGTACAGATGGACAATGACCCCAAGCATACAGCCAAAGCTACCCAGGAGTTCATGAGTGCAAAAAAGTGGAACATTCTGCAATGGCCAAGTCAATCACCAGATCTAAACCCAATTGAGCATGCATTTCACTTGCTCAAATCCAGACTTAAAACGGAAAGACCCACAAACAAGCAAGACCTGAAGGCTGCGGCTGTAAAGGCCTGGCAAAGCATTAAGAAGGAGGAAACCCAGCGTTTGGTGATGTCCATGGGTTCCAGACTTAAGGCAGTGATTGCCTCCAAAGGATTCGCAACAAAATATTGAAAATAAAAATAATTTGTTTGGGTTATGTTTATTTGTCCTATTACTTTTGACCTCCTAAAATGTGGAGTGTTTGTAAAGAAATGTGTACAATTCCTACATTTTCTATCAGATATTTTTGTTCAACCCTTCAAATTAAACGTTACAATTTGCACTTGAATTCTGTTGTAGAGGTTTCATTTCAAATCCAATGTGGTGGCATGCAGAGCCCAACTCGCCAAAATTGTGTCACTGTCCAAATATTTCTGGCCCTAACTGTATGTTATTTTTTGCATTAAAAGAGTTGTCCACTACTAGGACAACCCTCTCTGAATCAATATTTTCCCACCATTAATATAATGAAGCCTGTACTCACCCTCCGTACTGACACTGTTCCACTGCTGTCCGTAACGATGGCTCAGGGCTCATGTGATGTCACTCGAACCCCGTGTTCATTCAACACCGGCTTCCTTCTCCCCACCTTCGGACGTAGAAGCTATTGACAAGAAGTGAGTGGCAGCCGTAGCGCTCACTTCCTGTTGACAACTCGTTTGGTACATGGTGGGGAGAAGGAATACAGCAGTGATTGGACGTGGGGCTCACGTGGAGTCAAAATTTCACGTGAGCCGCAAGCCGGGATTATCAACATTGCTGAAATGGTGGCAGTTTGGAATGTGAGTACAGGGTTTCTTATTTCAACGAGGGGAAGCAAGTCGATTTAGAAGGGGTTGTTCTAGTAGTGGACAACCTCTTTAATACTTCGATGGGCTACCTTTTATATATAAATAATGTAGCACCTCCACATCAATATATGGGACATTTCAGGCCCGCTAACATATTAGAAAACAAAAATAGGTGTAGGTGGTCTTTTCTTGATTAAGGGTGTTCTACACCACAAGCGCATTGAATGCCGTCTATTTGGCCACACCATCAGTTCTTCAAACGTGAAGTGTGCCTGATCTATCTACTATGGGCTGTGGATTTCATGGTATTCATCAAGAAAGTATAAAGGGTTTTCTTCTATGAAGCTGGATCCCTTTTTGTATTGATCTGGCAAAGACTTCTGCTCGACAAGCTTGGGACATTGGATGCGGTGATCTGGTTCTAATTTTGACATTGAATGCGGTGATGTTACTTGTTTTGCTAATATAAATGTCAGGTGATGTTATGTGCACCATAAGCATATGTGATCTGGGCCATAGTCTAGTATTTTAGCTTTAGGTCTCTTTCCTCAGTCATCCGGTTATCATTTCTACCCAGATGCATACCTTTGTATACACACAAGGTGCCGGATAAGAAATCAAGTGTCAATTAAACTCTGGAAAAGCCACCTTTGTTAAATTCAACAAAGCACCTGCCAGGGAGGGTTGGTGACAGATAAAAGGAAGAAAGAATTGTTTTGCATGCATTTAGTGATTGTATGCATTGAGTGAATTGAAAGCATCCATTTGGAATGTTTTGGAGTGTTTTTCATGCTGTGAAAACCTGTCTTGGTAAGTCAAGCCTGTCCTGTATGAATGATATGTTCAACTTGAGTTAACTGGGATGCTATTTTCATTTGACTTTATCTGCAAACATATGGAATATGCATGGCGAATACCCTGCCAATCTGTCATAGTGACTTGGAAAAAAATTGAATGTAGTGAAGGCAGTGAAAATAACATAACAAAAATTGGGACGGCGTTGAAAAGGCTCAACAAAAGCACTGTATAATAGCCACATATGGATTACCTTGGAGTAATTTGTCTAAAAAGTCCAGACATAGCAAAACTGAGTTCAGTAAACCTCAAAGTTAAATTTATCATTTCGTTTTCTTGCATTTTCAACTTTCAGCTATACTTTCTTGCCAGGATCTTTATTCTAATTTACGATGGCTGAATTTGCCAATTCCAGTTGAGACATAGGACTATAGTATCTGAATGGATGGTATGCCATTGTCCTCAGACAACAGACGTCAGAGAAAAAATGATTGAGCTGTTCGAATCGAACATGACTGATCCTCTTCATCATAGGGGAGATAGCAAAAGGAAGAGATGTTGACCAATTGATCATTCAGAAACTAACATCTAATACGACTAAAAGAAGCTCGAAATGTTTTCCAAAACCCTGTTAGTCCTCTTAAACTAGGTTGGAGGTGGTTGAACCTTGAGTGTGGCACATCCAGATACATAACAGTAGGTGGTAAATTGTCAGCACCTTATTATTACATTATTATTATTATTATAGCACCGTACATTTCATGGCACTTTACATATAAAAAGGGGTATACATAATAACCACCAGTACAATAATCATGAACAATACAAGGTACAGACTGGTACAGGAGCAGAGAGGACTCTGCCCATGAGGGCTCACAGTCTACAAAGGATGGGGAGGATACAGTAAGTGAAAAGAGAGAACTCTGCCCATGAGGGCTAATAGTCTACAAAGCATTGGTGAGGATAGAGTAGGTAAGAAGAAAGAGGACCATGCCTGTGAGGGCTCACAGCCTACAAGGGATGTTTCAGAATACAGTAGGCAAGGAGAGAGGACCCTGCCTATGAGGGTTCACAGTCTACAAGGGATGGGTGAGGGTACAGTAGGTGAGGAGAGAGAACCCTGCCCGCGAGGGCTCACAGTCTACTAGAGATGGGTGAGGATACAGTAGGTGAGGGTTGAGGACCCTGCCCATGAGGGCTCACAGTCTACAAGGTATGGGAGAGGATACAGTAAGTGAGGAGAAGGGATCCTGCCTACAATGGCTCATAGTCTACAAAGGATGGCTGAGGATACACTAGGTGAGGAGAGAGGACTTGCCCGTGAGGGCTCACAGTGTACAAGGGATGGGTGAGGATACAGTAGGTAAAGTTACTTTCATCACTAAAATGAACTGTGGACCACTTATCTTCTGTCCACACAACATGTTCCTCACCAAAGGTAAGTCTAGCCTTTTGATTCTTTCTGCTAATGAGAGGATTAGTCTCTACAAAGTGGGTTTTCAGTCCAAATACTATTAAAGGTTTTTACACTGTATGATGAGACAGATCCTTACCCTGTTCAGTGCTGAACTGGCAAGCTATTCCAGCTGCAGTGTTGAAACGATTACTCAGAGAGATTCTCCGCATTACCCTGTCCTCTCTTGCATTTGTCTTTCATGGGCGACCAGCCTTTTTGAGAGACTTTTTGAGAGACTTGAAAGAGTTTGTGATGTTGTAAAGATGCAATAGTCTAGAAATCACAGACTTGGAATGACCTGCTCGTGTGGCTATGGCTGATGAGGGTGACCCTTTTGGCCTTCATATGGACAACCAGTGTTTCAGTCACTTTGGAACGGCACCAAATTTGTAAAGTGAGTGCAAACTGGAAAGTTAGGCTGTCAGTTCAATAGGATTTGTTAGAAAATTAAGTAAATTAGGACCATGTGCCATATTAACACCAATAACTTGCAGGTATCTGAAAGTTTCTCTAATTTTGATCAACGTCTTTTTCATTTATCTCATTTACATTTTTATTCTGTGCTTTAGAATATATTCAATTTATGAAATAAGCTTAAAACACTGATATGCAAAAAAAAAAATCTCAAAAATCTTTGCACACGTCCATGTGAATTGAGAATGACCATGTGAATAGGAGAAGGGACTTCTTGTATTAAGTGTCTAACTGATAAATAAAGTCAATTATTGGACAATGATTGTGTTAAATGGCATGTCATCGAAGGCGAGAGATTCACTAATCAACCCAAGGAATAATAGGCTGATAAAGCATGTTACTAGAAATGACCTTATTGACCACTAAGAATAATAGACTTCGCTACATTGTCTCTACAGAACCGGAGCGAGTGCCTGGATGTCATTAACCTGCATTTTCTGGTTTCTTGAACTTAGTAGATAGAGATGAAAAAATCTCACAAGATTCAATCTGGAAGCAAATTATCAAAATTGAAAATGCCCTAATTGCTGTTTATCATGCAAAAAGTTCTCTCCGGACCCCAAAACATAATAAAGGAAAGGAAGAGGTTAAAAAATAATATTGGTTTGATGCCTCGGGTCGGCATGAGTTCGTAGATACCAAACATGTATACTTTTATTGTTATCTAAGGCTGGCTTTACATCACAGTAGAATCAGGTCCGGGCTTGTCCGGGGTGAACGTGACACTAATGTTCTCCTTCGGCATTATGGTACTCTATATCCCTCTAACAGGGAAACATCAGTGATACTATCTATATTTTTTACTGTTGTCTACTTATTTAAACAATGCTAAACAGTATGTGTCGCCCCTGCGGTCCAGTTGCCACTAGAAGTTGCAGCAAACAGGATCGTTAAGTTCAGTCACCCCAAACACACACCCAACACACTCAGATCCCAAGACTAGGGACTCTATGCCCAGCAACGGGATGGCGGAAGGAGACAAGTGGAGGGTGGGAAAGTTAGACAGGAAATAGTTATGGGAGGAAACAAAACCAGAAAACTCCACAGTTAGCTAGTTGAACAATAGTCAGCGAGAAGTCAGTCAAGCAGACGGAGAGGAGAGAACACCATCATTACACGAGACTGAAAGGACATGGACCCGGCGGTCTGTACCACCATGGGGCTTTCCTGGGTCCGGGCTACAGACAGTAGAGAGACAGAAGGAGTCGCAGGGGCACAGGTAGTGAGCAATCCACCTGTATGCCCGAATTAGCGGGAAAGCTGAAGGACTGGGCAGAAACCAGGGTGCCGGCTCTGAGGTGGCCAGAATGCTCCACACTCCAACCACAAAACTGGCAGGGTGCGGGGTCTTTATGTCCCGCAATCCAAACCCAGCGCTGTGAAGAAAAGGCCGCTGTACTAGGGCCAGGGGACAGGTCGCCCAACAAAGGCCCGTGGCCGCTGGATCGTAGCTTTGCATGCAGAAGAGTAAGAATGAGAGGCCCATGGAAAGGAGCACAAAAGGGGGGTGATCTGGATGAGCCATCCCAGCTGCTAAAAGACTACCGGAGTCGCCACTGCACTGTCTTGTAACTTGAACATCTGCCGAGAAAGCAAAGTAAACCAGGTTGAAGCTCAGCACTGTGTGATACTGTCATTTCTGCGCCTGAGGAGAGGTAGACTGAATTGCCGAGACGGCAGCATGAGCCTGCCCGAGACTGTCCTTGATTACTGCCAGCAGTCAACTCAGTCCTTCTGGCCTTCTTTTCCCCAATTTTCCGCCACAGACTATACGGTTGCCCTGGGGACCCGCTCTTCTTGTGGAGAGCTAAACCATGCAGCAGCGGCTATACAGGCCGCATTCCACGGGTGGCGTCATGACGAAAGTCTTTGATTTTTGCTTTAATTTTTATTTTATCCCTTTTTCAATTTCCCCTTTTTAACTGATAGCCCGACGAGGGGATCAAGGACTGGGTCACGCCACTGTGACATCCCGCAGCCCAGATGACGACAAGAGGGCCCGTTTCCGAGTACCCCATGGTCCTCGCGGGCCGAGTCAAGTACACAGGCCCTAGCGAGGTTGGAGATGTTGGGGGTATTCTCACACACTACTGGATGGCCGCCTTTGTGCTTTAAAGCTTGGCTTCAATACGGTATCTCTGTGCAGGAAGCAACAAACCGGTACTCTCCTTTAGGAGCAATAGTCGATCCTCAGTAGTCATTGATCAGCTCTCTGCCTTCGGTGCTTGACCAACAAAATCTTGTTTTTGATACTTGATATTCGGGTTCCTACTATGGTCGGTATACGTATTTGGTAACAGTCTTCTACTGGCACGGTTCCCAAGCTCTTACTGGCAGTAGATACGGTCTTCCACATGTGATGGTCATGGTCTTCTACTTGACTCTGGTATATCTCTAAGGAACTGACCACTTTTGGACCCTTTCATGGCAATGGGGCTTTGAGCCTGCTGCACAACCTTCCTCGAACAGGTTCTGGAACCAATTAATTCCCTACTTGGCACTGTCTGGCCTTTTATATTTTGCAACTGTGACACAAATTTCACATGACCCCGCATCCCATCTACACTTTTCCCTTGAGGAAACACACACTTTACTGTTTAGTTCCTGTTTACTGGAATTATTTTCTGATTTTATTACTTTCAGCCAGCAGATGTCGATGTTTTCTTGCAGACAGTATGAGAGGTTAGCTGAATATGTATTCTGCTGGACTCCCTTACATTTCTATGCAAAAAGGAGTGAAGATGGGGAAGGCAGAGCTCTGCCTCTATCTACTCCTTTGGTCTCTAGCTCCTCCCTTCTCTCCGCCACTTCTATCTACAATAAAATATTATCAGTAGCAACTATCATCTCATCTCAGTAATTTAAAAATCTGTAGTCACTGAAGACAGATTTTACCTGGGAATTGAGAGTTTTGCGACTGAATGGTCAGTCCAGGAGCGGAAAGAAGCAAATTGGTCTCATAAAATATATTACAAAGTTTCTTATGTTAATGTGTTCTATTGATTCATGGAAGAAAAATTAAAACGACGGGTACACTTTAAGTTTTCCTTCTATATTGAGATGTTCATATTACTTCTCATTCCAAATTCTAAACAGAAAAGTAGAAATTTAAGAAAGGGCAGAACATTCTTTCTAAGACCTTTAAGTCATAAGTTATTCAAAGCTAACTATGCATGGGATTAAATATTTGGGAAGATGTTACATTTGATCTCTTTACTACATATGGAATTTCCATATCAGAGATAGATAAAGAAAGTTTTCCCTCTTTTTATGTGTCTCTTGGGCTTCTCCTTTTATTTCTGAAATGCAAAACGACCTTGAAAAAGAACATTACAATTTTTTAATGCAACTTTTTTTTCAATTCTCGCTTTGGATTTTTACCATTTAATAAGTATTGGGGATTTCCTTAGCCATCAATACTTAAAGAGAAATGGTCACTTGACAAAATATGCAATTTTTACTGCTGTTCTGTTTATTTTTTTACTCTACACTACTCCATTTTTGAGACAAAGCCCCCTCTCCCTTGTGTGTCAATATAACCTTAATAGTCAACAAGGCGTGGTCATCTAGAAGACTCAAATAGAAAAGAGTTGATGAAACACCCATTTGTTAAAATGTTTAGTTCCATATACAGGAAAGAGGAAGCCATATCTTAGGAATGAACAGATGCAGGAACATCGCACTGTCCATTCATTGACCTTGGTCAGTATACACAATCCCTTTTCATGAGGTTACCTTTCAGGAGCTCTGGCGTGCTTCACACACATGGCCTCCTTACCATGTGCCTTCCAGGAAATGTAGACCTTCCAAGACCTTCCAAACACAGAGAGACCATGTACAGTAACCAAACAACAATCTCATTATATTGCATGAGACACACCCATGGATGGGAGGGATGTGGATAGTCAATCCTGCCCAGCACTTCTGACTATCCTGTGAATCTGGCACTGACTGTATTACCAAAACTCATGGAACTACAAGTCCAAGAGCAGACATTAGAGGTTCACATTGCAGAGGACCCTCACTTTTGGTATACATACCGGCCATTTACAACATAGCTGTCACTACCTAACAGTGCATATATAAAAGGGAAAAAATGGGAAGTGCTCCTCAAAAAACATATACACAAAAAATGCCGATGCAAGGCCTACCATAAAAGCAGTTCCAGTGGTGATGGGATCACAGCCTTTTCCCTACCAAAAATGTTGCTGCACCATGGGGGATTAAAGTCCACTGTCTGTTCAATTTGAAATAGAAGTGCAACCTTCTTTTTTTATGTACATCATTATATACATATTTTGGGAGGGGGGGTGTTATATGAGAGGTCCTCTTTAATTTTTAAATGCCCAGCTAGTCCACGTGCATAATTATTTACCGTATGTATATATAGATTATATAAGAAGATACATTGCGAATATGAAGTCCACAACCTGCTCGGTCATTTTCCCTCTTAGTAGTTTGCGCTTTGATGATCTATTGTAAGTGAATTATCACAGCTCCAAGGAACAGTTTGAAGGTAATAATTCAATTTCCCGGGCACATTTCTTTACATCTCCTGCTTTAGTTTGTCCCTGAAGTCTTTTCAGCTCAGTAAAGAGAAGGATTTCCAGCACTCTTGTTTCCAGACTTGAACAGCTTTAGTTATGTAACATGAACATAATCCAATGCATTTCGACCAAAGTCAAAGCCATAATAAAAACAACTTTTTATATAATAACTATTTGGGGACCAGGTTTCTTTTAAACTCCATTAAAGCATTGCGTAAGTAACAAATAAATATTTAATTCTGCATTAATAATGTGATACTAAATCATGTTTATGGTTAAAAGGAAATGAGTATCCAAAAAGCTTCTTGATGTAGCAGCAAATGTCTTCTACCTCCCCCTCTACCTGGGGAATTAAACCTTTTAATATGGATAAAGCTTACATTTATCTCATCCTCTTTAGCTGGTACTGCAAAAAAATGCTTTGAAACAACAGAAGGATTAATTGCATTGATATTATTGCTAACAAAAAGCTGTTTCCGGATTCTTCCAATGGAAGTATGTTGGTTCTAGCAGGTAATACATGTAATTAAATAATAAATATGCCTATTTTAAATAATCCTGTTCCATAAATAAGGCTTTGAGATTTTAAAGGGAATCTGTCAGTACATTTTTGCTATGTAAGCTGAGCACAGCATGCTGCAGGGGTTAAAACACAAAAAGCAACTGTGCCTCTCTTATCAGGGTCTCTGCTATTGTTTACTAAAACTAAAAGTATTATCAGTAGATTACCATTACAGGACCACATTGTCACGTGCATGGCAGTCTGACACACCCCTGCTGTGGTTGACCCCTGCTGTCAATGTACAGTCCAATCTCTATAGAAACCCTGGTGTGGGCGGGGGCAGATCTCTCAACTCTGCTGTGTTTCTAAAACTAAATTCTTTGATTGTAACAGAATGGCTGCAGCCAATAATCTATGTGAAACATCTTTGTATTCAGGGTTTATTTGCCTACATTACCTTGTTGTCAGTTGAGGTAGCAAGATCCTGCTGACAGATTCCCTTTAAATTGGGAACCATTAGAAATCTTTTACATTTATGCCTACACATGCTGATATGTCTGTGCACCTATGATAAGGAATGAATCAATGCAAAGTTAGTGAGCTGGAAACATGCAAACATTTTACAGCTCATTAGCACAGATTGCAGATGAAATTGTCCATATGTTACAATACAATATTATTTTTACTACTCTATAAATTAGCAAAGCATATGAATAAGTGTTTGTAAACAACTGCAATAGCCCAAAACACTGTGTTTTCAAATTGAGATTCTGGTTGGACTTTTATGCTAAGTCAATTGGCAAGGCTTATTAGAGTGTCGATTTGACTTTTAGGATTGCCACTTCCAATAGGTGGTGCTAGAGTTCAAGTCCTCTTTCCAAATTAAATTTTCCACAGTAGCACGCAAGGTATTTAAGTCACATCATCATGGCATGTCACTCTCCACAAGGAGAAACCTTATCTCTTTGATCCCAGTCTTAGGTTACCGTCACACCTGGCCATATCGGCGGCAATTTCATAGGCGACGCAGAGGCGTGGCCTATTGGCGCCGACATCGCTGGTGCGTCGCCTAATGGAAAGAGGCGATATCGACGCCTTAGAGTGGTCGCCTGGTTTCTCAGCACTGCTCTGAAACAAGGAGAGCACTCTGGGGCGATGTGTACACATCGCCCCATGTTACATGGCGATCGCCGATGTTACCGGCGATGGGAGCCATAGGCTCCCATGTTACAGGATCGCCTCTGGGGTTTTTGGACACCCCAGCGGCGATGACGCTTGTAACATCGCCGGTGCGTCACCTGAGGTATCGCCGCGTGTAAACACGCAACATCGACACTGGCGGGGCGCCAAAAACGTGCGCGCTCCCATGCGTCGCCGGTGATATGTTCTGGTGTCACGGTACCCTTAGCCTCTCACCTAACCAAATCAGATCTCATACTTTGCACTGATGAGGAGAAAAACCCCAAAACACTCTGTCTGCAAATTGAGATTCTGGTTTGGCTTTTATCCTATCTCCCACTGGCAAGGAATATAAGAGTGTCGGTATTGACTTTTAGGATTGCTACTTCCAATAGGCAGCTCTAGAGTTCAAGTCCTCTTCCTCTCTGAAGATGCAATTTGCATCAAAGTCGCATGTCACTCTTCACAAGGAGAAAACCTATCCCTTAAATCCCCAGTTAGCCTCTCACCTAGCCAAATCAGATTGCATACATTGCACTGATGAGGGGCAATATCCCAAAAGAACAACTTCTTATGAATGAGGCTACCGTATATTAATTCCAAAATGTGAAAAGAGGATTTACTGTGCAAAACAGTCAGCTTACAGTACAAAAGGTGTAACTGAACCTGGTTAGGAAAGGAAAGACATGTGCAGTGGGAGAGAAGACCCTGCTATGACGGTTTACAATCTGCAGAAGACGGGGAAGGTGAGGGTGAAAGGTGACACAGAAGGCAGGTTGTAACACGGTTATTGCAGGTTGACGCTTTTTTATAGAGACGGGATTTCAAGTTGCTTTTGAAGGTTTCAAAGTTTTGAGAGTCACTAAAATCACGTTATTTCCTATTTTTATTGATTGACCCCCAGCAATCCCAAGATCAGGGCTCCAAAACACCATGAATAAGGCTTAGCAGGCCTGTCCTAAATGGAGAGGATGTGCACATGTGTGGTTCTACTCCATTCATTGTCTACGGAACTGTTGATTGTGAGGCTCACCTGACGAGATGGATTGTCCAAGTCAAAAGTTGCAAGAGTCATGAGCGTCAGCACAGCAGGCATGTGAAGCACACGGAAAACAGGGTGCAGAGGTTCTGGAAGCTCCAGGCAGGTACAGGAGAGCAGTAGCAGAGGTACTGGAAGCAGCAAGCAGACAGGAGACTGGTAGCATAGGTACTGAAAGTCACAAGTAGACAGAGATACTGGAAGCAGCAGACATAGAGGAGACCAGTAATAGAGGTACTGCGTGGGAGCAACATGGAGACAGAAGACTGATAGCAGAGGTACTGGAAGCTATGCAAACAGGAGACAGGTAACAGAAGAATTGGAAGCTGCAGGCAGACAGAAGACTGGTAGTAGAGGGACTGGAAGCAGAAAGCAGACTGAAGTCTGGTAGCAGAGGTACTAGACGCTACATGCAGCCCGGAGAATGATAGTAGAGATACTAGAAGCCACAGGCAAACAGAAGACTGGTATCAGAGGTATTGGCAGCTGTAGGCAGACAGGAGATCAGTAACAGAGGTACTGGAAGCTGCAGGAAGACAGGAGACTGCTAATATAGGGATGGAACCCACAGGCAATGATAAAACTGGTAGTAGAGGTATGGAAATTGTAGGCAGACAGGAGATCAGTAACAGAGGCACTGAAAGCCACAGGCAGAAAGAAGACTGGTAGAAGAGGTACTAGAAGCTGTGCAGACAGGCAGAAAGAAGACTGGAAGCAGAAGTATGGAAGACACAGGCAGACTGGAGAATTGTAGAGGTACTCCAAGCTGTAGGCAAACACGAGACCAGTAGCAGAGCTAATGCAAGCTGCGGGCAGACAGCAGACTGGTAACCGAGGTACTGGAAGCTACAGGTAGACAGGAAACCAGTAGCAGAGGCAATGGAATATGCAGGCAGCCAGAAGGCTGGTAGCAGAGGTGCTCAAAGCCACAGGTGGACAGAACTCAGGAACACTAAAAGTATTAATACCAAGACATAAGTGTGTGTCTTGGTGACCCTTATGTATAAACAGGCAAATGATTACATGGGAGTGATGCACCCCCAGGGTCATGGGATACTCAGGACCGGGCTATGATGCTTCTGGGGAGTCACAGGGTCGAGACCCGGCTCTGTGACCCTGGTTATCATTTTAAAAGTTCGGAAATGGTGGTCGTGATGCCACCTGTGGTGTTCGGCTGCTGGGGCCGACGCTGCGGTGTGGGAACCCTGGGGATGATGGGATTGCAGCTTTGGTGGGATCGCTTCTCATGGGTGGAGCGGTTCCCCAGGGCATCCAGGACAGTCTATGGTGGTAATAGGCCGTTGGGGTGCAGGAATGAGGGCACAAAATAACTAATAGACACACAGCTTGTAGTCTCCTTTACCTTTACTGATGGTAGCAGGTCCAGACCAAGGCACTGTTCACTGAGATGTTTGTAATCCAAGTGGCCTGGAAGCAAGTTGGGGATCTCCTCACCCGGTGAGTTCTGAGGCCTCCCTGCTGTGCTACTCCTTGTTGGTCCTGGCTGCCTGCAGCTAAGCTGTGACCTTCTCTTCCTGCTCTTAAGTCTTTCACCTGTATGGCAGGCAGCTTGAGCCCTTCCCAGGCACCACTCCTCTGGTAACTGGCCCTGAGCTCTCTGATGCTGCTGTGTCTCCAGATGCTTTGCTGTTGCTGGGAGATTTGGAATCTCCCGTCCTCCGGTTTTGGCTGCTGGGCTGGCAGTACCCTCTCAGCCTCAGACTCCGGTGTCCACTTCTGCTCTGGGGTGAACCGGTATCTTGGTCCACTCCCCAGGCCTGCTTCTCTTCTTCCTCAGATCCTCTCCTATGGGTCCATCATGCTTGCTGTTCCTCACTCTACTGTACCTGGGATGAGCTTAGCAAAGCTCCAGTCCACAGGTCGTCGTCTACAGTCTTCCCAGGAACTGAACTCTCTAACCCAGCCTTGAGGCTGGAATTTATAGGGGAGCTCCCCTGAACCCGGGTTAGAGCTCCCCTTTCGGGTCTGGAGTCAAGAAAGGTGTTGCATGCTGTGGGCTTACCTGGTGTAGATACTCCTTCTTGCTTCCAAGCATGACATCACCACCCGAGGGAGGCAATGCCATTGTGGCAACTGGACTCTGGGGTGCCACAGGAGCACACCGGACCACCTGCAAAGCCAGATGTAGAGCACAACAGAGACCAGAGGACTAGGATTAGTGATGCAATGCTCATATCCGGGACAGGTGTGTAACACTAAGTACAGCACTAGAATATCTCCAGCATTGCCCTACTCCAATCCCTGATTGGACAAGAGATTGGCACGTTATTCCCTATCACTTATTTGGATACTTTGTTTTGTTAGGAATAACCCTTTAAGGATGGTTTGAAGAGATGTGAAGGGACAAAATCGAAAACCACATGAAAAGATAACCTGGGTATGAGATAATAAGGGTATGGGAGAAATAGCTTTGAGTTGGAAGTGGCAGAAGATAGGGGTCTTGGATTTTATCAAAGAGATTCATTAGGATGTGAGCAAAGGAGGGTCTCATATCTGTCCTTTCCTTTAGATGTTGCGATCAGCATTTAAGCATGGCCTTGAAATGGTTTTCTGTGATATCTGCCAATGAAGCAAGACTGGGGCTGAGTATTGCAGCCAACGTGTTGCGACTGATCCCATGGGCAATCTCCTGGTGCTCATGGAATCAGCTGCATGCATATGCGCATCTGGGCTCTTAGTAACAGTATACACTTTATGCTTGGTATTGCATTATAAATAGAGCTTAAGTGCAATACCAGACACAGTGTATAGAAAAGAGTGCTTTTATTTTGGAAAAGAGTAGCCATTAATAATGAACCCCTTTAAGGAAAGTCACTGTAATTATGGCAGCTGACTCACTAATTTATGCTGCTTTTTTGATATTTTACCTAATTTACGAGAAGTTCAGTTACTATTCTGCTCTACTCTATGATAATGCCTTGCTACCTTCTGGTTCAATGAGACTTAAGGCTTCAGCTTCAGTTAATGGAGAGTTGACCTTCTTGTCGCTTCATGCTGAAATCAAGTAAATCTTGCATGAAAACTTCCATTAAACAAATCAATGTTATCCTCGGGGTCCAGACTTATTGTTTCCATTACTAAATCGCAGCTGTATTAAAGCACAAGGCAATTAAACATAACAAAGAGTTTAACTTAAAAGCAGTTTTCCAGTCTTGGTACATCCATAGGATTTGCATCTTAGGGATGTATGCTGAGTATTAATTTTCCATGGATTTCAATATCTCTGTTTTATGATATCGTACCAATTCACATAGGAAAGTAGGGCCTATCTAAGAACAAACACTAAATGACCCACATGTTCCCGTATAGACTAAGGTTCCTAGCTGCGCCATCCCTAGTGGACCTGCACACGCTGGAATAACTCTAACTACAGAACTAGGAGATGACAACTCGGACCTGGCTTCCTAATTGACCGTCAAGTGTTCCTTGCACTTACTTAGGCCCCAGGAAAAATGGAAAAAAACATTAAAAACCTGAATAAAGAATGTGTGTAGAGATAAAAAAAGGATCCCTGAGTGAGTAAATATAAAACCATGTAAACAAAGTGAAAAAGTGAAGTACAACTGCTAGAAAAGAACGTTCTATCTCCTAGCTAAAGAAAACAGAAATAAATAGGACAGACAGAAGAAACCTAGCTGATCTCTATCTGACTGGTAGAAATCAAAAGTCTGTAACTCCATGTATAATCCACAAGGAATGTCACCAGCAGGAAAGATCAGTCAGGGGAAGGTTCAAATAGCCGCAGCCAAAAGGTGATAGGGCAGATTAAATTAACAAATGAAAACACCTGTTGTCTGAAGAGGAATGAAATGAGAACAACATATAATAAGAAACCAGAAAAAATAGAACCTACTTTGGTTCAGGAAAGAAAGAATCAAGGTCGCAAGGCATGAAACTCTGCTTGCTGTCCATTCTCTAATCATGTGACGAGCACATACATGTATAACACAGCACAGACTTACATTTTTTCTCTATGCAGAAACTATGGTGGTGAGCCTTTTCCCATTCATTCATTTCTCCTTGTAGATTGTTGAAGACCATCAGCAAGTTGCCAGCAGCTACTTATTGACTGATGAATAAAAGGTTTGATATATTCATCTATAAGGGTTCTGTCACGGGTGGCACGGATGACAGGGTAGAGGCCACGCGCAGACGGTCCCAGCGTTTGGCCAATCAGCCATAAGGTTTGAGGACGGTCCGTCTTTCAGGGGCATTTACCTTCTGTGTAGATAAAGAGAAGGTATGATAAGATCTCCCTATCATGGGGAGACGGCTGGGAAGGTCTTGTGCTCGGTCTGGTTTCTACACCAGTATTCTGGGTCTCTAGGACCCAGCAGGTTCTTCCCTCCTTTATAAGGAGTTTCATTGCCCTCCCTCGGTGCAGGTGATATTTCCTTGTGGACTCATTATCCTTGCTCCAAGCAGAAGCTGAAGTTGTGGAGGTTGCTGTGCTCTGCTGCAAGATAAGTATTTTCTTTCCCCATTGTCTGTTTTTCCTTGTGTTGTCTTTAGTTGTTAGTGGAGGGGTCTAGTGAACCTCTCCATCTGGTCCTTAGATAAGGTAGTGCTAGGATCAGAGAGGGACGAGGTTCGTGGTCGGCGACAGTTGAGGAAACTGTATAGGGACGTCAGGGCAGACAGGGTCAGCCCTAGTAAGACTAGGGGTCACCCTCTCCCTCTTGTGCCCATAGCTTTAGGGACTCCTTATTCCCCCCCCCCCCGTCGTGGTCCTACGCTGGGTGCCTCTCCCGCTCCCAGCGTGACAGGTTCCCATCCGTAATAGCGTAATGTCAGCTGAACCTGCTGGTATCAATGGGATTGGCCAACAATCTAATGTGCATGGGGACTATAGCGGATGATTTGGCGAGAAAGACATCCATTAGTCATTTCGGAACACCGATTGTATTGTTTTCCCCCAAGTAATTCCGCAAAATCAACCTGACTGCTCAGGCAAAAAAAATTGGATTCTAATGAATCAAAATTTTTCGAAAATTTTACCAAACTTTGATTTATATTGAATTAATTAATTCATCTCTAAAACTGGTTATGTGTTTCACTGAAAGTTTAATAGAAGTAATACGACTCAATCCATGGAGACAGAAGTTTCACTGTTGTCAATACTTAAAGGGAACAACCAGCAGGATTTAGGGCTATAAAGTGAAGCCAGTGCCTTCCAGGAACTGGGATACTGAATGCACTTATACCTTTAATTGGATGATTCCATGTTTAATTGTAGAGAAAAGTGTCATAAAACTCCTAAAAAACAGGGCAGCAGATGATTGATGTGTGCAGCACTGCGTCACTATTTGGGGTTGTATTTTTTCCCTCCCCTGTGGGCATGCCTTTTGGCTGTAAGCCAAACCCTTCCCTCCTTTTCATCTCTACTTTCAGTTTTGTCAGGTGCCCAGTGGCTGGATTATAGTGACAGTGCGCAAGAGCCACAAACTGAAAGTAGAGATAAGGGGAAGGGGGGAGGTTTTAGCTTACACACAGAGGAGAAAATAAACCAGCAACCCCACGTAGTGACACAATGCTGCACACATCAATCATCTGCTGCCCTGTTTTCCAGGAGTTTTATGACACTTTTCTCTGAAATCAAACATGGAATCATTCAGGTAAAGTAATGATTACATTCAGTATCCCAATGCCTGCAAGGATCTGGCTTCACTTTATAGCCCTAAATCCTGTTGGTTGGTTCTGTGGCGCCCCACTAAGAGTGTGTCACAAAAGGGTACTGCACCCCTAAATGAAGGTGCCATATCCTTTGTTCTGGTAATGAGTAGAAGAATCCTCAAGCTCCAACACCACACACATACACCTAGTGGTAGGGGACCAATCAGACATCCATTGCTAGGGTAACTGGTCCCGGTGGGGGGAGAGCTAGGTTATATAGTGAGTGGGAGAGCAGTAAGGAGTTAGATCAGGAACTGAGTGCAGAGAAGTCGGAAGGAGCTGCACGGGCCGTGCAGCACAGAGAAAGCAAAGTGAAAGTAACAGATGTAGCAGAGTTGGAGAAGCTACAGAAAAGCACTGAGAAAGCTAACTGGGAGGGCACCTTAACCTGGTGACCCAGAAGAGAGAGAAAGAGGCCAAAGAATAGAGAGGATAACTGACTATCCTGGCCCAGTCCACAGAACCCGGAGTACCGGCTCCGACGTGGTCCAGAAGGTTCATCCTGGAACCACAAAACCTGGACAGGTTGTAAGCTTTATAGGAGCGTGATCCTCCAAGAACACCGATCGCAGCTATACCGGGAGCACCCACCATTGAAGGCCAGGGACCGTGAGAGCAAAGTGGGATCCTAACCGAAGGTCCTCAGTGCTCCTAATTGGGTATAACAGAGCAGCGAGGAGAAGGGACAGACAGTGATAGAGAAAGACACCTGTGGAGCTTCGGAGGGACGCTGCTCATTGTCAGAACCACCCGGTCCACTGCCTTATCCGACACCATCGCATACCCTGTGAAGTTGCCATTTACCAGAGTAAAGAACCCACGCAGAGTGAGCAGCGTGTCCGAGCCTTATTCCAGAACTGTTATTCACTTGCATTGCTTCACAGAAACGACTGAGCTGTCCTATTCCACCATATCAGCTCACCGCTTCGGGGACCTCGCTCGTCCTGTAGGGAGCGACTCCATCTTGCTGCAGCCCATCACCCCGGAGGATCAAGCAGCGCTGATGCCATCACCGGAACCTACAGGTGGCGTCACGAACAAAAACTTTATTCCCTTTTTATTATTTTATTTTTCCCCTTTTCATTGACCACCGGGCCCACAGCATCAGGCGCCACCGTGACCTTCAGACTGCGCCTGAGAACTGAGTCCCTGGCCTTGGTGACTCAGTTCCCTTTATGCACTTTCAAACAATACGTCTGCACTGTTGGTTTTTACAGGTCTGGCGGCATTATATGACATCAACTATGATGGCAAACTAATTCTCTGCATGTACTGAAAACAAACAGACAGAAATCCATTTGTTCCCCTTAATAGTCATAGGATTCGTTCCTGTCCTACATCCAGGTGGCTTTTGTGCAGTTTAATTAATGCTTTGCTGTGAATCAAATTCAGAATTGGCTGCGATGACCAAGACGGAATCAATGAAAGGGGCTCCTGCTCCAAGAATAACCTGAGGACACAAGACTTGGACGTCGAGAGACAGGAGTTATGTTTTTCAGGTTTTCCATGGACATATTAGCATAAAACATTAGTAAAGGGAGAGAGAGGAGCAAGGGAATATAAAACCGTCTTCCATACAGATTCACGACTAATATCTCAGTCACGGATCATGCAATGCTCAGTAAGTTTTGTAATAAAATAAAATGCTTAAATGACCAACTTAGCATAAATCAATAAGTGCAAGCAGAAGTAAAATCATATTTGTAATCAATCTTATCAGAGGAATATGCTTCATTCTCCATTTATGAGCCATTTCTCCCCACTCCTGTCTCCTGAACTTGCTATTCCAAAACTGTAAAAATGTGTCCTGCTCAAGACAAGAAGGACCTCTAACTCAAGAAGATGTCAAACTACATATGACGCTAGACAATAATGTCAAGTCGTGAAGAAGGTAGTCAAGCATTCCAGGGTCAAGCACCTGGAGAGCATGTTAAGCATTAAGGGGATAAACAGAAGTGATGTCAGGTCATGGTCCGGAATCAGAATACCTGAAGGGTAGCGGATAAGAGCAAAGAGGCTAAACAGATGGATGGTTAGAATAGATCAATCAAGCACAACACAGGAATACAGGCCAACAAGCACCACTGAAAAGAATACTACAACTGGCAAAGTCCTGGGAGAAGCTACTCAGCTAAGTAGCTGGGCAATCATTGAAAACAGGGAACACTTAAATAACCCAGCACCTTCTAGAATTAGATTGGATGACTGAGCTGTCACTCAACACACTGACATCTCAGCAAGCCCTAGTAACAGATTGTGCGTCTGAGCTGTCACTCACCAAACTGATAGCTCAGCACACCTTGATTCCAAACTTACTGCAAACAGTCACTCATTGCATGGACGCATTGTGGGAAGGAATCGTGATTTTACACCTATTTAGAGGAAGGTAAAGGCAAACATCATGCTGCAACTTTACAGTATTTTAGTTCCCTGCAATGGTGGATTCACAGCTACCCCACTTAGTACTGCTGTATATCGTTCTCTATGCTGTATCTAATTCTGAACATGTGCTACACATGGACATGAGACCCTCATTTTTTATTTTACTCACTTATATAACACCATTCATTTTCATAGTACTTTACTCTCTCTATTAGGACATGTAAATATTCTATCACTATGTCTTTGGAGTGTGTGAGGAAGCCAGAGAACCTGGAGGAAATCCACACAGATATGGAGAGAACATACAAACTTCTTGTAGATGTTGTTCTTGGTGAAATTTGACCCAATACACAGGCTCTGCAAAGGCACCATGCTGTTCCCTTGTCTCTGTGTGCTGTGTGTAGGAGGAATCATTGCAGCTAGTCTCCATCCACTAGTTCAGAGACAACTGAAACCTATAGATAGAGCTTGCAGAGAGGAAAACTGGTAAAACATGTTGGAATCAAGTCATGTTAAATGGCCAGAAATAATGTTATTCTTCATGTATGTGTAAGGAGGTGGACAGGCTGTCGGGTTCCTCTCTGAAGACACCAGTCCCATGTTGTTGTCATGTAATGTAATGTGAACACTCTCCTGTGTCATTGTAAGTAATGTATCATTTGTAATGTACAGCAATATTGTTTGTGATTGCCAGACTGTAGGGCAAGCACTAGATTAGTGGTACTGGCCCACAATGGGAGGGGTTACCATCTAGGGAAAGTGATGGTTTCCTGGTACTTCAGATAAGGCCCTATTCTTGACTAGAGCAGACTTATGATCTGAAAGGTCATTAAGGCTGCATGTGTTGGTGACCTGTGTCTATAAGAGAATGAAGATCGGAGTCGAAATAGTAGGACTTGATGAAGTAAACAACACACAGAGCAAGCGACTACAGGAGGTCCTGGGATCATACTGCAAATTGGACTTTAACAAGGCCCAGCAAAATGGATGGCTACCAGTTGAGACCACTTCAAACTCATAGTTCTTCTGGTATTGGGCCAAAAGAACCAGTATCTATGCAGATGATTTCCCAAGCATCTGAGAGCATAGCATTTGGGTTTGACTGTGAAAAGGTGGATTCCTTCCTTCTTATAAAAGCATCGGAAGAGGGACTGGTATGGGAGATTAGAGTGACTGATGCACTTCTTTGTGGTTCTCAACTGGGTTGTGCTGAAATGAGCATTGACTTTGCGAACAGGACAATCAAATAGACAGGAAGAAGGTGTACGTAGAGATGCTCTGTGCTCCCAATCTGAGAAGATGTGTGCTCCTTATCCCATGTATAACGCTGTCATTGAAGGACAGGTCAGTAAATTTTTATCGAAGAGAAGAAAGCTGTGGTCTACTTGTCAAAATGAGTTAAAGGGACACCGTCAGGTCATTTTTAAGTATGATACTATTATTACCCTTTAATAGTGCCTGGGCAGACCTTTTAAAAAAATGTAAAATATTTATTGTACACTTTCTATTTTCCATGCTATAAGCATTTTCAGACCCTGCAGGGAGCTGCACTAGTCTTGTCCATTATAAACACAGATGATTAGTCCAGCTGTGTTGAAATGTTCATTTTATTATGCACTCCTCAGCAGCTCTCTCCTCCCTCCTCCCTTTGCTTGTCAGGTTTCAGTTTCAATTAGGAGCTTGGCAGGGACTCGGAGAGATTGCCTTTCTTTCTAGTCTGATCTAGATAAGGTGTCTACTCCATTTGTTTCTCTAGGCAAGTATTCTTGCTGTGCTGTGACAGATTCTGTGTTTTATTTGACCTCTTGCTTGGCTGCAAACACAGAAAGCAGAGAGGAGAATACAGCCCCCTCTACTGATGTCCTGTGCAGTGATGTGAATATGTGAAATGAATATTCATCCTATGGGGAGTGGACAGCAGAGAACCAAGTGAATCATTCACTGTGATTCACAAATAGAATCAATCTCTTTATTTGAAGTTTACAGATGATAGGAGGGATATATAATTAAAATAAATACATCACTAGAGAGAGCTTAGAAAAAGGAATTAGAAAATGATAGCAGTTACACATGGATTTTTGACCTGACAGATTTTTTTTAACAGTGGGTCCTGGCCAGCACAATCTGCGGCATGTGGCTTTCATAAGCGTATTGCCCCAATTATACAAATGCACACACCCAGCCAGGACATCGCTTCTCATGTAGCAAGCCGGGGTATGCGGGAGCATTCTCTCGCCCACACATACCACCCCTCAACACTCTACATATGCACAGCAGCTTATTCTTTAATGTCACCTAATATTTATTAATTAATAATTATTGCAGAAAAGGACAAGATTTTCTCACATTATCTGTTATCAGCTAAAGTAAACATTGTAGAAAGCATGCAAAATCATGAAGAATGTCAGTGACGGATGCAGGCATATATTGTAGTGATCCGTGTGACTAATCTCATTCTAACCTCAGTGCCATGCATGTTATTTCTCGGCTCTTGCAATGCTTTTCCGATTGATAGCATTTCTGGTGACCTCCTGAAGCTTAGTATGCGGCAGTGACTGTATACTGTAGGAATGTGTTGCTTGCTGCTTCTCTTATACAGGTGCATCTCAATGAATTAGGATATCATTAAAAAGATAATCTATTGCAGTAAAATGATGAGGCCAGAGCTGTGGGGGTACTCGGTCACCGGGTCTGCTGAGTGGGGAGTCACAGGTGGACGGTATCCCGGTGCCGTGCCCTGGGGATCATTTGAAGGGGGATGAAGGGATTTATTTACAAGGGAACGTGACGCCACCTGTAGGGTCTGGTAAGGTGGTACCAGCGCTGCCAGCCGGCCTCTGAGGTGATGGAGGGGGCAGCAAAGTGTGGTATAGCTCCCCACAGGTGGAGCTTTACCTCAGGGCAGCAATAAGGGAAGATGGTGAGGGAGGGCAGCGAAGGAGGATGATGGTGGATTATAGCTGATAAACAGTCACACATACACACAGGGTTAGTTGTTCCGGTACCTTTTTACTGAGGTAACATAACAGGTACAGTCTTGAGTATTAACCGGGTCCCTGGTACAATTTAGGATCAACTCCTTGGAAGGATATGAGGCCTCCTTTATTTCTATTCTCTACCTTGAGGGATGAGTCTCTCCTGAGTTTGGACTCTCCAATCCTCTGATGTCTAAAACTAACAATCAGGCCCTTCTGCGGGAACCCGGTTTATCCTGTGGCCCCTGGTCCTCTGTTTGGTTAGTTTTTAATATTTCCTCTATCTTCCTTCAGGGCTAAACTTCACCTGAAACTGCTGGGTTTTTACTGTGGCTCTGTAAGCCCACAGCATCGGACTCCAGTGTCCGTTTGTTCCTAAGGGGAATATATTTTGGGTCCCTCTTCTTATTCCCTACCTCTTCTCCTTGCCTCCGGCCCCTTCCCTGGGGTGTGAACAGCCGACAATTGTCCCTTTTGGTCCTGGTATTTCTCTTTTTCAGAGACCAGCAGCTCAGCCTCCTTCTCCCTTCCTCTCCTCACACGAACTCTTCCCTAGCAACTATCTCCTCGGACCAACTGTCTCCTCCTCTCAGCCTGGATCTCCCAGGGGAACTGACTTAATGCAGCCAGTAGAGCTCCCCCTTCAGGTCTGGAGTGGAAGGTGTTGTGTGCTGAACAAACCAAGGTGTCAATCCTTCCTTGTACCAGTGTAACCTGTGGCAATCCCCCGCAGGGGTGCCACATTCCCCCCTAGTTAAACTCAGTCCTCCGGGACTGAAACATTTTTTCATAAACACAACAGGTTATAACTATTTACATTTGATTATTGAACAAAGTCTTAAAAATGAAAAATTTACAAAAACCAAGGAAAAATAAGAAAACAGGTTACCAGTCCATACAGCGCTAGTCCATTCGCTGCAGGCTGTTTAGGGGGTGTTGAAACAGGGGTTTGCCACTACCAGTCCTGTGGCTATGGTCCATTTAAAAAAAATAAAAATAAGCAAAAGGAAAAGTTCAAAAGTTCAACAGGTCAAGTCTCTTAGGAATTAAAAATCATAACTATATACAATACGGGTGTATCTGCTTAGGAGGCCTGGCTTCACTTATACCACCCCCAGGCACTTTCTTTTCCTAACTTGATGTGCATGGGGGCCAGTCCAGTTCCTCCACCCTTCTACACACTACCTTTAATAACATATTTACATTTTAAACATTTTTACATTTTCCCACATTTTATCACCTACTCTCTGTATCTAAGTGGTGGCTGACCAAAGTTACTACGGGTTGACCTGCGTAGCACTGGTGTGTTACTAATGTCTGTACCTAATGCAGTGTATGCTCTCTCTCTCAGTCTATCAGATCTACGTGTGGTTGTAATACCGTAGTATTGGCGTAGTCTCTCTAGTGGACTGGCAGATTCACCGATTGCAGGGATCTCTGGTTCCGGTACAACGGGTGGTTCTTGTATTCTCGGTACTTCTACTGCTGATGGAAACGTTAAAGTTGGGATTAGATATGTACCTTCTATTTGAGGCCAATCTGCTGGTAACTCTCCAATAATTGTCTGGACTGTCTTTGGCTTCTCTTGCTCTTCTAGCTTTGGACAAGGTACATCTTCCTCTGGTTGAAGCTGTTGAGGGCACTTTTTCAAATGATCTCTGGACACTGTTGCTGTAGTTTCACCATGATCCTTACTGATTAAACAGGTTTTCTGGTTATCAAAATTGGATGGTAATACAGTGTATGGTTCTCTTTCCCACTGATCATCTAGTTTGTGCATTCTTCTTTTTCTTCTCAAAACCAATTCACCTGGTGTTAAGGGCATTCCTTGTGCACTCTTGTTGAAGTTGGTTTCTTGTCTTCCTCTTGATCTTTCCAGACTTTTCTCAACGCATTCTTGGATTTTCTGGTATTGTTCTTTCCTTCTACTATCCCAATCTGTATCTGTAGTATCTGCTTCAGGAACTACTATGCCTAACTCAAAGTCTGCTGGCAATTTTCCTGGTCTTGCTCTCATGAGGTATGCAGGGGTGCAATTTGTTGAACTTACTGGGATGTTGTTGTAAATGTCAACTAGATCTGGTAACTTTTCTGGCCACTGGTTGCGTTCTTCTAAGGGCAGAGTTTTTAACATTTCAATTACCACGTGATTCATCTTTTCGCACATTCCATTTGTTTGAGGATGGTAAGACGTAGTGCGTATTTTCTTGCATCCGTATAGGCGACAGAACTCTTGAAATATTTCAGCTTCAAAGGCGGGTCCTTGGTCTGTCAATACCTGGTCTGGATAACCATGAGGTCTGCAGAAATAAGCTTGAAATGTTCTTGCTGCTGTCTCAGCTGTTAAGTCTTTTACCGGAGCTACCACAAGAAATCTAGAATAATGGTCTACCATGGTAAGAGCATAGGTGTAGCCTGATTTACTGGGTGTAAGTTTGACATGATCTATGGCTACCAGTTCTAATGGTTCTTTGGTGATGATAGGTTTGAGGGGTGCTTTCTGGCTGTTACGGTCTTTTCTTCTTAATGAACATGGTCCACAATTTTTACACCATCTCTCTATGGAGGCTCTCATGCTGATCCAATAAAATCTTTCACGTAACAGTATTTCTAATTTTCTCCATCCAAAGTGTCCCGATTCATTGTGATACGCTTGCAATACCATTTGAACATCTCTCTTTGGAACCACAACTTGCCATACCATTTCATGTGTTCTTGGGTTGATGTACCGCCTGCACAATTGACCTTGATAGATGAATAATCGACTTCTTTCTTTCCACAAATGTTGAGCTTCTAGTGGAACATTCTTTTCAAGTTTAGAACCTGGTTGAGTTATTAACTTCTTTACAAGACTTACTGCTGGATCACTGTCTTGAGTCTCTTTCCATCCATAGTGAGGCAACGGGTTTAGTTCAACAGTCTGACGATTTTGGTAGACTCGATCTTCAGCGATTTGCCATTTTCTACTTTTATGGAAAGCTGGGAGTTCTATTTCCTCTAGATCATCTTCTTCTTCACTACCTTGTGGATGTACTTGAGGATTTCTAGAAAGGGCATCTGCATTTGCGTTATTGCGGCCTGCTCGATATTTGATAGTAAAGTCATAGTTCGACAGTCGAGCCATCCAACGTTGCTCCAATGCTCCAAGTCTTGCGGTATCCAGATGTGTTAACGGGTTATTATCTGTGAAGACAGTGAACTTTGAAGCTGCGAGGTAATGCTTGAACCTTTCTGTTACCGCCCAGACCAAGGCCAGGAACTCCAACTTAAAGGAACTGTAATTTTCTGGGTTCCTCTCAGTGGGTCGAAGTTTTCTGCTAGCGTAGGCAATTACTCGTTCTTTACCATCTTGCACCTGAGAAAGGACTGCTCCCAGGCCTACATTGCTTGCGTCGGTGTAAAGGACGAATGGTAGGTTATAATCGGGGTAAGCCAGGATTTCCTCACCGGTTAGAGCCTGCTTCATCTGTTGGAAGGAATTTTCTTGTTCCTCTCCCCATTCTAATGGTGACTCTGGAAATCTTCTCTTCTTAGATTGGCCTATCAGAAGATCTTGTATGGGCGCAGCCATCTTTGTGTAGCCCTTAATGAATCTTCTATAGTATCCAACCAAACCTAAGAACTGACGTACCTCGGTGATGGTCGTTGGTCTTTGCCAATCCTGGATTGCTGTTACCTTTTCCGGATCTGGTGCTACTCCATCTGCGCTGACCACGTGTCCCAGGTATTGGACTTTAGGTTTCAACAGGTGACATTTGGATGGTTTGAGTTTCATTCCGTACTTTGCTAAAGCCTCAAATACCTCCGCCAGGTGTTTCAGGTGTTCTTCGTAGGTTCTAGAGAACACGATGACATCATCCAGGTATAAGAGCACCGTTTCGAAGTTGCGATGTCCCAGGCAACTTTCCATGATTCTCTGAAACGTTCCTGGTGCATTGCATAACCCGAATGGCATACTATTGAATTCACATAGTCCCATTGGCGTTGTGAATGCAGTCTTCTCCCGGTCTTCTTCTGCAACGGAGACCTGCCAGTACCCACTAGTGAGATCTAATGTGGAGAAATAGTTAGCAGTCTTTAATGCAGCAAGAGACTCCTCTATTCGGGGTAATGGGTAAGCATCTTTGTGAGTGATTTTATTGACCTCTCTGTAATCCACACACATCCTCATTGTGCCATCCTTTTTCCTGACTAGGACTAAAGGGGCTGCCCAGGGACTACTACTATCTCTTATAACCCCGGCCTCCTTCATGTCCCTCAGCATTTCTTTGGCATGTTGATAGTGACCTGGTGGAATGGGTCTGTGTCTCAACTTGATTGGTGGATGATTTCCTGTGGGTATGTGATGCTGTACCCCTTTAATCCTCCCAAAATCTAATGGATGTTTGCTGAATATCTGCTCAAACTCTTGCACTACCCGGTACACTCCATGCTTCAGGTGAGAAGGGGTGGCATCAGTTCCTACATGCAACTGCTGACACCACTCCTCCTGCTGTCCTTTAGAGTTACTATCCTCCGCCGGAATAGGCGAGGAAACAGGTTCTACTGCCTGTATGTTGTTGTTACAAACAGTATACAGCTTTGCTACAGTAGCATACCGGGGTAACTTTGCTTCTTCTGCCCCACAATTTAACACACGGATTGGTACTCGTCCCTTGCGTACATCCACCACCCCTCTGGCTGTCAGTAGTGTAGGTCTGTGTTCCGAAAATACCGGCTCTACAACTGCCTGGTATTCCTGTCCTCTACAACCTATCGCTGCTCGACACCATATCATCATCTCACTATTTGGTGGTATTACAATGGGAACCGAGTCTATTACCCGCACACTGCCAATTTCTCCCCCAGACAGATTTACCTGTTGCTTGTGGATGAGGGCTCGGATCTCTTGTTGGATGACTCTTGTCCGCCCATAACCAGCAGTTTGAGTAATCTGTCGGAGTAAAAACAACACTTCTCCAAAGCAGTTTTCAATAACATTTGTACCAATAACCATGTAAGGGCATTTTTCATTAGGATTATCTTCAACTACAAATAACCCTTGACCTTTCAACTCCTCCCTCCCCAACTTTATTGTAGCTGCTCTGTACCCCACCTGTTTCTGTGGTTGGCCATTAGCTGCAATAATATAAAAATTGGGGTTTGGGGGTTCAAGATCATCATCAGACCAATACTGCTTATAAAGGATATGCGGGATCGTAGTAACCTGCGACCCGGTGTCCAATAGGGCCGACATGGGAATTCCTTCTAGTGTAATGTTGAGGTACGGACGGCCTCCCACGTACCGCTTACACCAGTCTTTTGGGCCCAGTTGCTCTACTCCTGGGGTTTGGCCCTCGGACCCAGGAATCTCGTGTTTAAAGGGCATCTTCTTGCAAAGTGTCCTGGTTTGTTGCATCGCAGGCAGATGGGTTGTCCTGAAGAATCTGTGTAATCCCAGGGTCTGCGTTGGAATGGTGCGTTGGTCCCCTGCGCGGGCGACCTGGTTCTGCGTTGGAATGGTACGTTGGTCCCCTGCCCGGGCGACCTGGTTCTGCGTTGGAATGGTACGTTGGTCCCCTCCGCGGGCGACTGGGCTTTCCTTTGCATCCATGGGACATCCTCAGGGCTATCAGCTAGTTGAATTTTACTTGGTGGTGGTACCCCAGGCATATTTTGCAAGAGCTTTAGTACGTAGTCCATGTTTTTAGTTAACTGCAGCACCTGGTTTTGCATGTTATCATTTGCTACAGCTTGACTCTCTGCTTTTGCAGGTTCTGCAGGAATAGGTTTAAAGTCTATGGAAGAAGCATTAGTCTGCCATGATTGGTTGGCAGGTTCTGCAGGTGCTGGATCTCTTAGCACAGTTATAGCACGATCTTTTAAGTCACTAAAACTCACTGTTGGGTGATCCAATACCCACATATGCACTTGTTGGCGGTGATAGTCTGATCTTAATCCTTCTGTAAACTGCTCAGCAAGCATTTTATCCTCTTCCAGTACACTTGCCGGGTCTACCTGTTTCAAGGACCGGAGTGCTCTTTGTAAACGGAGGGCATAGTCTCTGATGGTATCCTGCGATCTCTGCTTACACTGATAAAACAGCATCCTCAATTCAGACTGTGTGCGCTTCTCAAACACCGATTTTAGCTTATCAAACACTTTGGCAGCAGAGTCCCTGTCAGCATCTCTCCAGGACTCAGCCTCCAGCTCCGCTGCGCCTATTAATTGTCCCAGCACAACGGTAGCCTGTTGCTTCTGTGTCATAGCATACATGTCCAGCATTGCACACATCTTATGCTTAAATGTTGCTAACGTACCAGGTTTACCTTCATATGTTGGTAACCACTTGGCACCCGGTACATACGGCATAGTTATAGGCATTATTTGGGCTGCTGCTTCAGGTACTGCGTTCTCGCCATTTCCCCTGTCAGGGACCCGCACATCATCCGTGTCACTCATGGTGAGGCCCCCCTAGTTAATGGCTGCCAACCTGTAAGATGAAAACTGGTTTCTTTAGCCGTTGGCGGCTCTGCAGCTAGAGCGGGCACCTCAGGTCTCTCTCTAACAGGGAGCTGCGCTTTCTTCAATCTCTCCGGCAGAGTGGAAGGGGGCGGGGCTTATCTTCCCGCTCTTTCTCCTGCTGTGACGCAGTTGTAATTTCTGAGGCGATGTAATGGCGGCCACACAAACAGTCAATTAAATAAAGTCTTAAGGCGCACTTCACCTAGTAAATACCAGGCTGGTTTGGATCCTGTTCGTGACGCCAGAAAAAATGATGAGGCCAGAGCTGTGGGGGTACTCGGTCACCGGGTCTGCTGAGTGGGGAGTCACAGGTGGACGGTATCCCGGTGCCGTGCCCTGGGGATCATTTGAAGGGGGATGAAGGGATTTATTTACA
This sequence comes from Allobates femoralis, assembly GCA_033576535.1. Classification (NCBI taxonomy): domain Eukaryota; kingdom Metazoa; phylum Chordata; class Amphibia; order Anura; family Aromobatidae; genus Allobates; species Allobates femoralis. The sequence continues at coordinate 8,400,418 of JARQOC010000009.1, forward strand.
AGGGAACGTGACGCCACCTGTAGGGTCTGGTAAGGTGGTACCAGCGCTGCCAGCCGGCCTCTGAGGTGATGGAGGGGGCAGCAAAGTGTGGTATAGCTCCCCACAGGTGGAGCTTTACCTCAGGGCAGCAATAAGGGAAGATGGTGAGGGAGGGCAGCGAAGGAGGATGATGGTGGATTATAGCTGATAAACAGTCACACATACACACAGGGTTAGTTGTTCCGGTACCTTTTTACTGAGGTAACATAACAGGTACAGTCTTGAGTATTAACCGGGTCCCTGGTACAATTTAGGATCAACTCCTTGGAAGGATATGAGGCCTCCTTTATTTCTATTCTCTACCTTGAGGGATGAGTCTCTCCTGAGTTTGGACTCTCCAATCCTCTGATGTCTAAAACTAACAATCAGGCCCTTCTGCGGGAACCCGGTTTATCCTGTGGCCCCTGGTCCTCTGTTTGGTTAGTTTTTAATATTTCCTCTATCTTCCTTCAGGGCTAAACTTCACCTGAAACTGCTGGGTTTTTACTGTGGCTCTGTAAGCCCACAGCATCGGACTCCAGTGTCCGTTTGTTCCTAAGGGGAATATATTTTGGGTCCCTCTTCTTATTCCCTACCTCTTCTCCTTGCCTCCGGCCCCTTCCCTGGGGTGTGAACAGCCGACAATTGTCCCTTTTGGTCCTGGTATTTCTCTTTTTCAGAGACCAGCAGCTCAGCCTCCTTCTCCCTTCCTCTCCTCACACGAACTCTTCCCTAGCAACTATCTCCTCGGACCAACTGTCTCCTCCTCTCAGCCTGGATCTCCCAGGGGAACTGACTTAATGCAGCCAGTAGAGCTCCCCCTTCAGGTCTGGAGTGGAAGGTGTTGTGTGCTGAACAAACCAAGGTGTCAATCCTTCCTTGTACCAGTGTAACCTGTGGCAATCCCCCGCAGGGGTGCCACAAATTCAATACATAAAGTGAAACACATTTATTATATAGAGTCATTACACACAGAGTGATCTATTGCAAGTATTTATTTCTGTTAATGTTGATGATTATGGTTTACAGCCAATGAAACACAGAGGTCATTATCTCAGAAAATTTAAGTAGGGAGGATGAAGGGTCTGAGAGATAAAATATGATCTAAATAGGTATCAGAAGCTTCACCTTGTGTGGTTGCGAGAGTCATAACCACTATAAAAGCAGATCATGGCTGCTGCAGTCCCCAGCGTGGTGAATATAGAGTAGGGAGGATGAAGGGGTAAAAACCACACTGCCATATTCCACCATTGATTTATTATTATCCAACACATATCAGGGCTCGCTGGCCCCTTCCTCAGGACAAATCAATATCATATTGCCACGGCTTTCCTGGGAGCCCTGAAACGTGTTGACTAATAAATCAATATTATATTCACCCTTTGATGTCTGGTGGAATACGGCAGCATGGTTTTTAACCCTTCATCCTATCTAATTTAATTTTCTGAGATAATGATCTTCAGGTTTTCATTGGCTGTAAGTCATAATCATCAACATTTACATAAATAAACACCTAAAATAGATCACCTTGTAATGACTCTATATAATATAGGCATTTCACTTTTTGTCACAACCAGTATATATGTACACACTCCACAAAAAACGCGGTGTTGATAAGCAATATATCCAATTGGACAGTGTTTTTTCGATACGCGCAAACTGTACACTGAAGAGGACCACAATGGATCAGATGAAAATGGTGCACCATTGTGATCCACTTCATCGTAGAGTTTGCGTGTCTCAAAAAACACTGTCCAATTGGATATATTGTTTCATGTGAGACTGTCCGGTGCCCTCCTTTACCAGTTTGTGAAATGTTTGCTGATTTCAGATTGCATCAGCCCACTGCGATGTACTAGACTTCATTGTGCAGAGCACTAATGTGCAGTCGAATTAAACTAGCAATGAATGAGGGAGCAGCCATCTCCTACCAATCCTGTGGGGAACAATGTCCTGACATGGGAATTGAGGGATATAGGGGTCTGCTCCTGTCACCAACGTGATTCTACAGGACCTAGAGACCATGGCTCCATCTGGTGGGTTACAGAACTGCTCTACTGTTCTACACTACACTCACTCTTTTTGTTTGAAAACTCAGATTGGGACGATCCAGTCACTTGGCCCTCATACCTTGGTGTGTTTGGTCACTTTCCTAAGCTTGCAGCCACCTCCTCTCAGTCGGTGCCCGGCAAAAGCAGGGTGTTACTGGTTGGGCTAGTTGGTCCTGAATCCCCTGAAGTCATGGAGGTTTTGATACCTGGTGACCCAGCAGAATGGTGAGACTGTTGCATGCACCACCTGGTGACCTAATAAAGTCTTCCCCGAGTGTGGTACCCTCAACCTGTGTTGTCTGAGTAGTGTTCTGCCAACAGGAAAGGAGTACGGGAGTTCAGCGTGATGAGTTCCGGCCCTGGGTGGTCTTTCTACAGACAAGAGCACCCAACTTGACCCTCCAGTCTCCAAAGTCACCTTAGATGGCAAACTCTTGAACTTGGATTGCCATGACCAACATCAGGACCTGGGATGCCGATGGGGTACAAGAGACTGCCCCTTCCCTTTGTTAACCATCTGGATATCGCTGCCTCTATTGACATCAGCATCTAAGGGGGTAAATTGCCATGATCGGTCCCAAGACCAGGAGGGAGTCAACTATAGTTCACATCTGAAACTACTGCTTTGTCTTGATGAATCGATGCCATAGACATTACCAGATGAACCATGTTCTAGTCTTCTTTTGCTTTTCACCCTTCTTATTATTTTTCCTATTCGGTGAAAGTTAGTTTTCACTTAAAGGGGTCTTCCCTTTAAGCTTTGGAGCATCACTTATAAGTTATATTACAAACAGCTTGTAAGAAGTATCTTCCTTTCATTGGAGACGGAATCAATGGTTGGTTACCTAGGCAACAAGTAGAAAACAATTACATTTTAAAAATAAATCACTCTTTTTTCTTGCGAGTAAAGATGATTTATAATATGATAATACTTGAAATGTTGCTCTTTTTTACAAGCATTTTATACTGTCAACCACTGAAGAATATAATCCAACCCTTCAGTTTCGGAAGCAAAATTTACACTAATGAAATTATAGGATTTTTATCCAATAGAATCATAGAAGGATATGAATAAACAATGCTAATTCCATATCAAACGTTTATCCTTCACTTTTACAAGAAGATGGAATGACCGGCGTTCACCTAGTCCCGGATTGTGTAGTTCAGGTATTTTTAGTGATATCTTCTATTATTTAGATATTGATTAAATGACAAAAAATGAAAAATGTGGTAACAATAGAAAAAAAGGCAGAAAGACGAAGTATTGTTACTCACCAATTGATGCCAGTTTCTTATTTCTGGGACACTGAGCTATAGAAGGAGGAACAAATGAGTGTAAAAAGTTGTTAAATTGGTAAAAAGAAGGTGAAGAGTCATCGAGGAATTGAGTTTATGGCGACCATCAGTTAAATAGAGGTCAGACGGATTTTAGAAAACTTTTTACTAGCGTTGGCGTAGTGTCAGAAATACGTTTCATGATCAAAGGTGTCGTCTTCTTCAATAAAATTATCATAAATCAATACTACGAGTGAGTATAAGAAACTTTGTAATAGATCTTAAGAGAGAAAAATCTGCTTCTCTCCACATGAGAGACATTTCTTCTTCTCCTCCCTCCTCAATGACAAACTCCTCCAAGCTCAAGAATAGATACTTGTCCAGCTCACATACCTGCTTACAGCTGCCTATATAAAGAGGTTGTCCAGGACTTTAACACTGATGATCCACCATTAGGATAAGTCATCAATCTGGGATCGGTGGAGGTGCGACACCCGATAGCTATTCCTGATGCCGGTGGTGGAAATGAAAGAACAAGCAGCGCTCACCGAGAGATGATCACAGCTCTATTTTGTCCTAGGTGCAGACATAGGTTGCAGGGAAAGGGAGCAAAGATGTAAGATGACGGCAGCCGTTTCGCGCACAGTAAGTGCTTTAATGGGTCCTTCTACTTCTTGAATCTCTTGCTGTGCGTGAAACAGCAGCCGTCATCCTTTGTCTCTGATCTCCCTCCCTGCAACCTATGTTTGTACCCAGAACAAAGTAAAGCTGAGTGCCAGTGTCAATGAGTGTCACTTGTACTTTCTTTTCCTAAAGGATTTGTGGACTGCCGCATGTTGAGTATGCAACACCAGCTTACTACCCTGTGCCTTTGGTAGATCACTTATAACTATAAAGGTACCGTCACACGAGGCGACGGCGCTGGAGATGTCGGCGGTGATGGGCGGGAGTGCGCACGTTTTTGGCGCCCCGCCAGCGTCGCCATCCCCCATTTACATTGGTCCACACCTCCAGCGCTGCGCCGGCGATCTGACAGGTGGCATCGCCGCCGGGGTCTCTCAAAACCTCAGCAGCGATGCAGGACAATAGGAGCCTATGGCTCCCATCGCCTGTCAGGTCGCCAGCGGCCGTTTACATGGGGCGATGTGTGCACATCGCCCCAGATCGGCCGCCTGGTTTCAGAGCACTGCTCTGAAACCAGGCGACCAGTAAATGGCGTCACCCTTGCCCATTCACATTAGGTGATGCAGGGGCGATATAGTCGCCGATAGGCCACGCCCCTGCATCACCTATTAAATCGGCGATACCGTCGCCTCGTGTGACAGTACCTTAAGATGATTTAAATTGAGTGGTGCCCGGTTTTTCTCTGTTATTAAGATACTCCGTTGCAGAGCTGCTCATCACACCTCCGTCAACAGAATAGTGACCGCGGCTGGGTACCGCACATCCATATTGATTCAAATAGGGTGTAGATATCCAGTAATTTAATAGGCCATCAATGTTAACCTTAGGATAGCAGAAAGGGTTCATAGAGCAGAATAGTGAGAGACTCAGACAGATAGCGCTGCTAATAAGAGTTTTATTTCACTCTTTGCTGGATGCACAGCTACACTGCTCAGTATTGCTGTATAATGTTTTCCATGCTTCTGCTCTTGAACACCTGCTACATAGAGACAGGAGATCAGGGATATCTTGTGTCTCTGTACTTTGTATGGAAAACATCATAGCACCTAGCCTCCACTCACTAGCTCAGATAATTAGAAATAGAGCCTGGAAAGGGAAAATTGTTGAAATATGCAGGATATAAGCAACATAGTGTTACTCCACCTCAAACAACAGCTATTCAACCTCAATGAACCATGACCCACCTATTTTTACAGGCCATCTAAATGGTACTGTTGTTCTCCTATGTGACAGAAGGGCAGGTAAGTACCGTCATGTATGAATACCAATGAAGGAGATTGTACCAAACAGCCACTAAGAAGCTTATGGTTGAGTGAATTGCTCAGAAGATGAGGCAATAGTTTGGTATCTTAAACCTTTTGGAGTAGACTTGCAATATAAATGCAATTGATCTGCTATGCAAAGTATACAATAGTACAAAAATGCATTAACCCTTGTCTGGTACCATAAAGAAAAAGAATTGCACTTTTGGTCCCATTTTCCACGACCCGTAGCGTCCTCATTATTCGGGATCTGGGGCTGTGTCATGGCTTATTTTTTGCATCTTGACCTGATGTTTCCAATAATACCATATCGGGGTTGATGTGATGTTTTGATCTTCCGCTATTGCATTTTATTGCAATGCTGCAGGGACCAAAAAAAAATTATTTTAAAATTTTTACTTTTTTTCTGTTACTCAGATTACCAATTTGATTAATTAATGTAACATTGAGATATCTCTGCACACTGCAATACCAAAAATGTGTATTTTTTTTAAACAATTTTATTTTCAAGGGGGAAAAGCGGGGTGATTTGAACTTTTGTGTTTTTTTAGTTTTTTTTCCCCCCCAAGGGAGTAGAGGGGCAGGACAGCAAAGGAATACACAGTCCAAACAGCAAGTAAGCAGGTAGTAAAGGAGTCCAGATCTTTTCCAGTAGGAAAAATTTTGCAGCTGCAAAGAGTACACACCTCAGTACTTTAGAGATAAGATCCTACACCATGGTCAGAATAGAGATTCTATATCTGACAAGGAGTGAGGCAAGGGGCAGGAAAATATAGTGGAAGGGAGTGATAATAAGAAGCTACAGTTAAGACTTAATGCTAAAAGGAATCTAAGCCAGCAGGGAAGGAATCCTTAACACCTTCAGCATAGAGTGAAAATAAAAAGTTAATACCCAAGATAGCAATCAAGTGAGCTCCATAGTGGATTTGCAATCATTTAAACGCTGAGTCCTCCTGATCCCAGATTCCCCAGAGGTAACATCAGGATGTGAGACACTCACGACACTTATTATGCAAACAGTACTATGGGGTCATAGTGACCCCACCATCCATTATGGTTATACATACAGCTATATACTTAATAGAGTAAAACTGAAAATAGCATGTGCAATGTGTCAGTTGATTCTTCATAACAAAATACATAAAATGCCATAATCCTGTGGAACAACATGTGTTGGCAATTACACATGCAATCTGCATGGCATCAAATTGACCCCATGATACCAAACAAGGGTTAAAGGGAATTTGTCAGCAGGTTTTTGCTATCTCATCTGACAGCAACATAATGAAGGCAAAGAAATACTGAATCCATTGATGTGTTACATAGGTTGCTGGCTGTAGCCATTCTGATACAATCTAAACATTTAGTTTTAGACATGAAACAGAGCTGGGATAGCTCCCCCAGTCACACCAGGCTCTCTATAGAGATTGTGCATTAATAGTGAGGTGTCATATAATGCAATTACCACGGTCTGGTGCATTATATTCTACATCTCCCTGGAGGACACGGCAGGCGCTGCTCATTTTAGCTAAAGGACCTTTAAAGGACTGGTCACGTGGACGCGAGGGGGCGGAGTCCGGAAAACTACACGAGGGGAGCGAGGACGCTGCGAGTGTCTGGAGCCGCAGCTCATCGCCGCTGCATCTAATTACTCGGGTCAGGAGAGGACGTATAAACCATTAGGCTCACACCAGAGTTGTGCATGGGTAGCACAACTAATATAGGTTAGTAACTACGTTATATAAATCACCCTTGCAATATACTTGTGGATATCGCACCATTGCGCCCCCTATCTACTTTTTGTCTTCACAATAGTGAGGTGTCAATCACAGTAGGGGCAATGTAGTCCTGTAATGGTAATCACCAGCTGATAAACCATTTAGGTTAAGTAAACAACATCACACAGCCTAATAAGAGAGTCATGTCTGATTTTTGTTTTTTCTTTTTAACCCTTACAGCATGCTGTCCTCAGCTTACATAGCAAAAACCTGCTCATAGATTCCTTTTAAGTGTAAAAATGAAATAATATTGAAGTTGTTTGAAAAGGTGAATAGAAAGTTGTTTCTCTTTATTAGCAAATATAAAAGTTTTATTTCATTTTCCTCCTTCTGATTTATTTTCTTCTGTCCAATGATGGTGTTTTATCACATGTGATTGCAAGATGTTAACTTTTCTCTGTTGCGGTTGATGGGACACATCCATTAAATATGAGGCCAGGAGGCTTGTATTCTCTGGGGTCCTCCCTCGGACGAGCTTGAGGTTCTCACCATATGTTGTGTATCACAACCCCTGATATTGTCTTGTGCCGGAATCCTGGTTCTGTTGGTTTCACAGTAAGCCCAGGTGCGGCATAATCAATTGGACACATGCCGTGATCAAAACTCAACAGCAAAGTGCCCGAGTCTAGATGCCAACATCCTCGAGAACATGCCAAGGGAAACGACGAGGGTGGAATACTGTGAAATAAGGTGTTCCGTGTTTGTTGTTGGTCTTTAGCATTTTCATCAGATCTATGGAAACATCTTGATGGGTCGGTCTCCGCTGACTTGGAGAAATTGTCTCCGATTGTCTCGAGAAGTTTGATTTAAAGATGTGTTGACTTATAGAAATGGCCGCTTTCCTCACATACTAAAGGCTTTGTGATCATGGTGATAGTGAATATTACTAAATGGGAAAAAATAAAAATACAGTACCGGATGCTTTATTATTCATAGTATGCGATGTAGCAGATGGGCCTTACAATTACAATGTGTGCGCTGAATTACAAGCGGATCTTATGTGTTGTGACAGAGCCCTACTTGAGGCAGCGGTATTTTGGTTGCGGGAGATTGGCAGAATTATGGCAATTAAGAAACTCCAGTGAATAGATATCATTAAGGATTTTTTTCCAAACATAAGCGGTATTATGTAAGGGAATACGGAATCATACAGCATGAATATGCAGGGAATGTTTCTCCACTGGTATATATTTATTGGAAGAAGGCAGATGATATCTCTCTAGAGTATACAAGACATTGAGCGTAAGACACTTCTTTAATTGCTTTTTCTGCCATCGAAACGTTGTTCCTATCTAAGGCCGCTTTCACATTTGCATTTTGAAACGCAGCATACCGAACGCAGCCAAACGCATTCGCGCTGCATTCCTATGTTTAACATGGGAACGCATGGTACCTGTGTTTGGCTGCGTTCGGTTGCAATTGCGTTCGCATGCCCATAATATGTGCGCCCTCCTCTGCGCTTCGGACGCAACATGTTGCATTTTTTGTGCATTCACGGGCGCTTGTTTTATCAGCAAGCGTCTGCAAGCGCACAAAGAATGCATGAAAGTCAATGGATCCACAGTGTCCTCCACATGATGACGCAGGAGAACGCTGAGGATCACATTGAAATCTTTCCCGGTGACCGCTGCTGATCTCCCAAGGAGATCAGCACCGGCCCCCGGGACGTCAGCACTGGCCCCCGGGAGAGCAGCTGGAGCAGCCGCTGATCTCCTGGGGACGGGCGCCTCTAATCTCCCGCCGGTGTCAGCGCAGGAGATTTAAAGAAACAGCTGATCTGACAGCTGTTTAAATCTACCGCGCCGACACCGCCGGGAGATTAGCGGCGGCCGCTGGGAGGAGGAGCTCTCTGTCACTGATCTCCGCCTCCCGGCCGCCGCTGAGACCGCTGATTGGCTGTACGGGCACCATATTGTGTGAACGCACGCGGAGCATCTCCGCTGCATGCACATGAGTATGGTAGTGTATGCACTGCGTTTGCATCTGCATGCCAGATGCATGCAGACACAAATGATAGTGTGAAACTGGCAGTAAGTTATCACCTCACTAAAGGTCCTACAGCTGAGATTACCATTGACATACTGCTGCTCCAATCATGGTCTATATGGTACATGGAGTCACATTTCTGCTTGGGAAGTATGTCAAGTGTCAGGAGATTTATAAGCCATGCAATGCTCCTCTGGGAATTTATATGTGTAGATATCTTCTTCAGATCGGAGGGAGACTTGAACTCTTCTTTCACCTAATGGATGTAAAAATCCTAAAAGTCAATATTGACCCTTTAATGAGCCAGTGTCTAAACAAATACCACTCATTTTGTCAGCGCCTGTTCTGCATTTTAAAAAATTGTACATTATATCCTGACTTCCCCTGTATACCCGATGAGCATCATCGCTACGGTGTCTGTGCTTCTTCTCAGATGCAAATTGTAGCAGAAAGGACTCACACAGGTTGCACCAGTGCATCCAAGCAACCCCTCTCTGTTCTCCTGCTGTGTCTATATGCTGACTAGACTTCAAAACGTCATGACATCACTTCTTTGACATCTTGATGTCACTGGGTGACATCATGCTATTTGGAGCTATAGTCAGTGCAGATGGGCTGAATATGCCGGGACAAGATGGAGGAAGACAGCTGAAGACAGGAGTGGGTGTGCACTGGCAGTGGAAATGGGCTGTAGGGCTGGACAGGTGAAGTTCGAGGCTAGAGGAGTATAATTTTTAAATGTTTATGTTAACCTACATTAATTATGCTAAGAAATGTAGGTGATAACTTGCTAAAATGGGACTAATCCTTTAAATTGGGAATAAAGGTCAGACCAGTAGACCTACATTTACCTACATATGTCCCATAAACTACCAGGTGCATCAAGAATGTGCATGAGCCACATGCTCCAGTGTAGAGACAAGCAGATCAGTGTAGATCTCTGAATGGATCATTCACCATTAATAGTGTAACTTGAAGCTCATGGACCATCATGCAAAGTCTTTAACAGGGTTCCCAACTATTATAACTTTTTTGTTATGATTTAGTGGATACTTTGGAACCTGGTGGCGTGGGACCGAACTAAGACAGGGACAAGGCAGGAATTCAAATCTGTATTCACACAGTTGCAACAAAGTGCAGCAAAAGTCATACACAGCATGACTGGTACTGTAGCAACAAGTATCCACAAGGGGCAGTTCTCATAACAGTAAGTTCACACACGTAGTGCAGTGCTGGTAAATTATGAGGTAGCAATCAAATCCAGAAACAGACTTCAGCACAAACCACACTGCAGCAAAAGCCTATAGGAGTAAGTACGCACTAGGCAGCAAGTTCAGGGTTACATGGTGTAGGTGCAGGCCATTGTGTAACTGCAGGTAGACTTGAGAGACCCTTCTCTGGTGCAAAGTCTTTAAATGCAGAGTAGAGACAGGTAGACCTGAGGAGAGGGCAGAAAACAGCAGCATACCCAGCAATCCTCCGAGAGAGCAGGCTTGCTGGGAACAGGTGTAATAAGAACAGATCCAGATGCAGGAGAAGAGCTGAAACACCCAGAGAGTATAGAAGCAGGCAGAATAATGCAACAATACAGGTCAGTGGAGCCAGATCCAGAAAATACACACTGGAAGCAGCAAGGTAAGTCACAGAATACTCAGGCAAGGCATGAATGCAGCACTGGAACTTAAATAAGCAGACCAACAGGAAAGCAGATGCCATCTTGACTAAGGGAACAAACCCAGAAAGTTCAATGGAAGACCCAGAATTCTGACATTTTTAATGAGTCTTATGTGCCTTTTGGGATCCCCCATGCTCCAGGACACAGGTGTGACTGCAACGCCTGCGCCCAGTAAAGTTAAGCCCCTGCCAACCATCAGTTTGGTCAGTTAAAGCCTTATATTTACTGGTGATGAAATCCATCCAGATATGACATTCACCCAATCATGTTCTGTACTTGGGATGGTCTAACCACTTTGAGTTTTGTGTATTTTTTAGGGATCGGATCAACTCTAAAAATCTCAGACTGCACATACCCTAAACCTCTTGACTGATGACCTTTAACAAAGCATCTAATTTATGTAGAATTCCTTCTTTATACAGATGAAACTTGTGACACTTCTACATCGTATGGATTAAGGTGACGCGTGTTCCGCCATATTTATATCTCTCTGACTTATTTTAATATCTCATCTATTCAAAGCTTTGAAGTATAATGAGCATCAGGCAGAACAAAGAGTTGTGAAATAATTAGATGATACTTTTAATATTAGTAATTCTCTACTGAAACATCTAATTCCTTCTATCGTTAGGAAAATCTCTCACATATATACAGTAGATCACAAAAGTGAGTACACCCTCACATTTTATTTTATTTTATTATATCTTTTCATGGGACAACACTGTAGATATGACACTTTGATACAATGTACAGTATACAGTATAGTGTACAGCTTATATAACAGTGTAAATTTGATTTTATCTAAATAACTCTACTTTAGTGTTTAAGTCTTTCACAGCCTATGAGGTACATGAACGTCATAGGCCGCCTCCCACCCTTTGATGTGAGCTCACACCGTGAGACCGCATCCTCCCACCATGTCTTATCTAATCTCATCAGCTGAGATGTGTATCAATGTGGATCGGATGATGTGGAGATGTGGATCATTCTCTTTCTTTGCCGGTCAGTGTCTCCCTCCCGTGGGAGAGACTGACCAGGCGTATGGGGGATCGCTGTCTCTTCCACACCCAAAGGTTCTTCTCTTTCTCTGCCACTCAGTCTCTCCTCTCCCTCCCCTCCAGCCCACGGGAGTCGGCACCACACTGCCTCTACACTCCCGACTACCACTCTTTGTCAGCTGGTGTTACTCCTCCACTCTCCTACTGACTCTCCTCTACTCTGACACTTCCCTGGTCCCCTATATGAACCTGGTTCCTCCCTTAGGGTCCACCCAACATCCCTGGGCCTAAGGTGTTGTTAATTCATTGGAGCTCCCTTCAGTGGTTGTTGCTGGTGATGCAGCAGACTGTGTGGGTTCACAGGTGATGGTGATAATTGGCAATCTTGTTCTTCGAGCATATAATGGTTTGAAGTGGATCAATCTTGCCAGTTGTCTTTGGTTCCCGAAAGAGTTCACATCTCTCTGGTTTCTTCTGCTCTGTGGAATTCTTTGCAAGCTAAGTGGATGGTTTATTGATATTTTGTGGCACACTTTTGTGTGCTTAAGGTTCTGCATATGTTTTGTCTTATTCTGAGTTGTGGGTTTGCAATTTAGTCTGAATATTTGTTTATCTGCTCTCAGTTAGGAAGTTTTCTTCCTAGGAATTTTAGCATTCACTATTATCTGTTATTTTCAGTTCTGCTGGGATTTGATTCATAGAAGTCTGCAGATATAGAGGGCGCCGAGTCTTAGTGACTCAGGGTAATTTTTGTACTATCTGCTGTTGGTGTTTTTTTATAGTGTTTTATACTGTCCGCAATAGTATTATATCTTGTCTTTCCTATATAGCTAGTTTGGCCTCTTTTGCTAAACCTTTTACTCTGCCCGTGTTTGTTTTTCTTTCTCTTGTTTCCCAGTTAATATCTGTGGGGGCTTGCCATTCTTTTGGGTTTCTGCACTGAAGCAAGATAGCTTTTCCTACATCCATCTTTAGGAGCAGTTAGTTCTCTGGATGTGCATAGGTGTCTAGGTCTGGTTAGTTACATCCCACGGCTACTTCTAGTTGCGGTGTGTAGTCAGGGATTGCGGTCAGTACAGTTACCAACGACTTCTATGGAATCTGAATGTTACTCCTGAGTCATCGGTTCATAACACTAAGAGTCATGTAATATGTGTGGGCTCTTTGGGCTCAACTGCACCATCCCAGCACCTGGAGAACAGGGGCACTACACTCCCTAACTGCAGGAATGCAGTACTTCTGGTGGCGGCTTACCCAGTGGGGCGCCACAAAAGTATAACTCGTCCCGTAACAAACAAGCCCTGATATGGCTGTATTGACGGAAAAAAGTTATGGCTCTTGGAAAAAGGGGAGGGAAAAATGAGAACCGGAAAATGGAAAATCACCAGGGGGTGCAGAGGTTAAACCGCTGGCAACAAAATTGAGAATGCCCCCTAAGTGATAATAGCCAAATTGTGTCGAAAATGTCAATATTTTATGTGCTTACTGGGTATTTCAGGCATGGCCATAACTCTCTTGGTTCCTCTTCCATCCCCTATGATGACATCATGGAGCCGGTGGCTCCTCTTCCATCCTCCATGATGACATCACGGAGCCTGTGAATCCCCTTCCATCCTCCATGATGACATCACGGAGCCTGTGGATCCCCTTCCATCCTCCATGATGACATCTCAGAGCCCATGGATCCTCTTCCATCCCCTATGATGACATCATGGAGCCGGTGGCTCCTCTTCCATCCTCCATGATGACATCACGGAGCCTGTGGATCCCCTTCCATCCTCCATGATGGCATCACAGAGCCTGTGGATCCTCTTCCATCCTCTATGATAACATCACGGAGCCGGTAGAAGTTAGAGATCATGTGCTTCTCCACCTTCCATTTGAGGAGGCCCCACAAATGCTCAATAGGGTTTAGGTCTGGAGACCCTTGGCCAGTCTAGTACCTTTACACCCAGTCTCTTTAGCAAGGAAGCCGTCTTATTGGAGTAGTGATTGGGATTTTTATCATATTGAAATATTTTCTTACCATACAGTTTCCAAAGGGAGAGGATTATGGGCTGCCTCACTATGTCACAGTACATGTTGGCACTCATGGCTCCCTCAATGAACTGTAGCTCCGCACAGCCGGCAGAACTCATCATACAGCCTCAAACCATAGCATATATAATTATACTGTATATGTAAACCCATTCATTCCCTGCTCTGCACAATTCATAGCTCAGTGGCTGTTACTTCTGCTACTCAGTCGAGCAGAGATATGACCTGGTCATGGTACAGTCTTGAAGATGAGCCATGGAATCAGCAGTGGAGTTCATATTTTCTTTCATTTTTGTCATGTTAATCATAAAACAATATATTCCCCCCATTGACTATTTTCATTCCAGCATATGTAGCTTTATTTATTAACTGTTACTGGGAGATATTGGTCAAATATGTGAAAGATTGTGCAAACTTTACATTGTTTTAATCCAAATATTATTTCTAGTTAGCATTTATTCATCAGCTTAGCTATAATCTCTTTGTTTTCTGTTGAAGTCAGTGGATGTGTTTCTATGTTTGCTGTAATAAAGTGATTAAGATTATCTGGGGGAGGTGTACATGGTTTTAACATATTAATTCTGGCTAATAACTTTGTGCATAAAAATAAATTAGTTTATTTTTCATGGGTTCATTCCATTCACTCAAAACAGGTTGCAAATTAGCAGATGATAAAATTGTTTTTTAAGTGCTCATGCACAGTGATTTTCTTGTATGAGATAATTAGTCCTAGTGTCATGAGTGTTTTTGATCAGAGTTTCATCAGCTTTTCATTAAAGTGTCATCAGAGTTTCACCAGTTTGGTCTGAGATTTCTCAGTTTTTCTCAGTTGAGACAAAAGAAGTTTATCCATTTTCTATCAATTGCTTAGGCTCACCTGGTGAGGTGGATCCTCCAAGCCCAAGGTCTGGTTATGCACATGGGCTACAGGCGTCAGTGCAGCAGCCAGGTGAGGCATGCAGGAAATGGGTAGTAGAAGCACTGAAAGATGCAGGCAGGTAAAAAGCCAGTATCAGAGGAACTGGAAGCCACAGGCAGATAGTAGACTGGTAGCAGAGGTCCTGGAAGCTGCAGACAGATAGAAGGCCAGTAGCAATGGCACTGTAAACTGTAGGAAGACAAGAGACAGGTAGGAGACATGTTGAAAGCCATAAAAAAATAGAAAGGGGGGTTGGGGGAACAAGAGGCGCAATAGTGCCCTTATCACTAGACACTAAAACTGCAATCTGGTGAGCAACAGGGGTCCACTCACCTGGTCCAGTTGTGACACCCACAACTGGTTTGAAGACGTGTTAGGAATACTATCCTGATGGCTGCTACTGGACCTTCACCGAACCACTCAGACGTGGAAGAGCATCAAGTTACTTGGGAAAAGGTGTATGGCGATCCGCGCTGCCAGACTGACTCGCATCAAAGAAGACACTTGTAAATGAAGTGTTGATCAAATCCTTCTTTTATTCACCGACGCGTTTCGGTGCCCACCTGGCATCCCTGATGAAGGTGCCAGGTGGGCACCGAAACGCGTCGGTGAATAAAAGAAGGATTTGATCAACACTTCATATACAAGTGTCTTCTTTGATGCGAGTCAGTCTGGCAGCGCGGATCGCCATACACCTTTACCCAAGTAGCTTGATAGAAAAATAGAACACTCATAACAAGTGCTGGAAGCCACTGGAAGACAGGAGACCAGTAGAAGAGATATTGGAAGCCACTCGAAGTCACAGACAGATAGAAGTCTGGTATCATAGGTATAGAAGCTGAAGGCAGGCAGGAGACTGGTAGCAGAGGACCTGTAAGCCACAGGCAAATAAGAGACTTGTAGCAGTCGTAATTGAAGCCAGAGGCAAACAGGAGACCAGTAGAATAGGCATTGGAAGCTACATGCAGATGGGAGACTGGTATCAGAGATACTTTAAGCAACAGCCAATTAGAAGTTTTAGAAGAGAATTGTGGTCAGTAGGAGCGCTTGGTAAATCCCCTGAGGAAGACAGTGGCCCACTGTTAAAACTCGTCATGGTGTTTGAAATAAAGAGGTTTGTCAACCATTGAAGCTTTCCCCATGTCTTGTCTCTAAGCGCTCCAACTGACCTCAATTCTCTTCTAAAACTACTGCCAATCCCCTCCGGAGTATGTGGCCAGAGCTGCTGGAGACCTAAGACGTGAATACAGCTTGACTGAAGGACCTGCTGTGACGTCATCGGTGACGAGGCTATCCCATGACTGGAGTTTCTCACGTGATCTGGAACAGGAAGTAAGCGAAAAGTGGACCCGCAGCAGCGTCCTTACAGCTGAATGAATCACCGAGGTTGTGCAGGGGTGCACAACAGTGACAGGTGAGCAGCTAATCCTCCCCCCCGTTCGATCTGTTGAGCCCACTAGACCATCAGGTATTATTCATAGTGTGTTCTCTTCTCATTTTGTCTATATACAGGCAAATAGAGGATCAGCAGCAGAGGTATGGAAGCCAAAGGCAGATGGGAGACCAGTAGCAAAGGTATTGGAAGTCATATGCAGTCAGAAGGCTGATAGCAGAGGTACCCGGGCAGAGTAGAAACTGGTAGCAGAAGTATGGAATCCTCAGGCAGACAGGACTTAAGAACACTAAAACTTTTAATACCAAGATATAGGTGTGAGGTATGGTGAGCTTTATAAAGGCTCATGCAAACAGTTACATGAGAGCATGAAGGGCCACCTGCAAA
Organism: Allobates femoralis; assembly: GCA_033576535.1. Taxonomy (NCBI): domain Eukaryota; kingdom Metazoa; phylum Chordata; class Amphibia; order Anura; family Aromobatidae; genus Allobates; species Allobates femoralis. Next base: position 8,416,881 of record JARQOC010000009.1, read on the forward strand.
GCCTGATGTTGAGCACAGTAGAGTTTAGCAGACCAGGGTGAAGGGAGCAAATCACAGAACTGGGGAAGATGTGTAATATCTAGCAGTCAATGAAATATTGACAGCAATTGAATGGCAATTGAGTGCTTTCTGAAATTTTCATGGTCCAATGGACTTTTAATGCCGAGTTTGATCCGACACTTTATTGAACATCAGACACTTCTCTGCAGTTTTGAATAGACTACTGTATCTGCAATAAAATCAAGGACATATGAACAGCCCCACAAACTATCACAGGTATGAGTAATATATGTGGAAAGCACAGATTGCATTTGTGCATTAAGACACACTTGAAAGTGAGGACTTACAGTCAGAGCCAAGCATAGCGGTTTTCATTATTGCAAGTTACGGCACATTGCTAGGATTTACGCCAACCGAACGGGAAGCGGACCGCACAATGTCACTGACTTACTGCTGCCGACACATTTCAGCTTCATCTCATTTCCGTGAAGGTGGATGTGTTGCCCTAGTTGAGAAGACTGTGAATATATCAGTACAGAGACTTCTCTAACGATAGCCACAATGTAATATTTTTACTTTATGGTAGTGTGAAAATATGTAGGTGCCCTGATCGTGAATAGCTAAAATCCAAAAAAGAATAAAAGCTGAAAGTGCAACATTTTCCCACAGTAGAAGAATGAGAGGAACAGATGGCGCCGGGCACAACCGAAGAGATCAGGCTAAAAAATAAGTTTTGTAAAGATATTTCTAGGGGCTTTAAAAATGCCATTTAGATATTTTTTAATAGGAAACCCTCCATTAAACTTACAAGTAATACCAAATCTAGAAATGAATAATGAAAATATGGAGGAGATGTTCGTGCTCACATTAGGTGTCTTCACAACTTTCTGCAACTCCAGAAATCCACAGTTGTCTAGTTATTCATTTCTTCTTGAAATCTTCCATTTTTAGCTGCAGAGCTGTAGGGAAAGCGGGACACTGGAGCGGACACTGACAGGCGAGGCCTCTGGAAAAGTCCAATAGTTTATCATAGTGCACAATTCCTCTTGCTTTACAGGTAGTAGTGGACCCCTTTACCTTTTTAGACCCCTGTACAGTTGGACTTATTGCACACCTATAGTCTGTACGTCCCACCTTCTGCCTCAACCCATTATTTACAGGCAAAAACTGGGTCTTTTTGTGATGAAGAGGAAGGGTTGACTCAGGATTCGTCCAAAAAGTACATTACAGGGTAATGAACATAAGAACTGGGAAGGGGAAAAGGAAATAATCAGCTCACCAAATCTAAATAGTCCATAGTAGAGGGTGGTGCAAGGAGCTCTGAAGTCGTATTCAGATGAAGAAATGTGACACGACTCACTACAGTAACAACTAATCTTTGAGGTGCAGAAAACAGACCGTAATAACAGAAAAAGAATAATAATATTACTACTTACTGGTAGGAAAGAGAAGTCAAAACAATTCGGGGTCAGGTCCAGGAAATGGCGCAGTAACAGCCAGGGATATCCAGAAGCAAAGTTTAATTCAAGCCGATGTCAGGAAACCAGAGGGACAAAGCAGAATACAGAGGAGCAGGCAGAAAGGAATCAGGTCACAAGCAAAGAGTCAAGTCCAGGTAAGATAACTAATCAGGCAGGGTCTGGCTCAGAGCACAGAGATCAGTCCTACACATGCAGAGGCAAATGAACAACTGACGCAGAATAGGGCAGCAAGCTTGCTTAAGTAGAGTTCTAATCAAGTGAGCTGAAATGCAGGTGATTTGCAGCACAGAGCCAGCCCAGACTGATAATCAACAACCTAGCAAAGGAAAAAGGCAGTGTGGAGATCGTGCCAAAAAGGATACTAGAGTGGGGAGGAAGATCTAGCATCTACCAAAATTATAGATTAAAGTATTGCCTTTATTTTCTTCATTAGAACAAGTGCAAAAATATTAAAATTTGGGCAAAAAAGGGTAGACGGACCACTATGCGTTTCAAGCAAAGAATTTACTTATTTTTTAAGAACCGGCCTGGATTTTCTGGTTGATTGGCAATGCAGTGCCAGAGGTGTCAGAAGGTGACTTTCTCCTATTGTTGTATTGAAAACACAAAAAACATTTGAATGAGTGTTGTAAGAGTGGACCCGATGAAGTGCACCTGAGTGCGAGACAGCCGTTGCCCAGGAACCTAGCCATCATCCTCCTTTTTATGTGCATGGCGTAACCCCCTTTGTCACAATAAAAGCTTGAAGAACCAGATATGGTGAGGGCAGCCTCATATTTTTCTACTTGTATATTTGCTTGAAGACACTGTTTTGAGGCTCTTAATCCGTAATCTTGGTGAGTTATCAAGAGAGCTGACCTCCGTTTCCCCTCACAAGTGTTAACCTGCGTCTCCATGGCTATGGTGCAGGTCATTACATATTTGCTGGAGTGTTGTAAGAGTATTGGTGATTCGGAAGAGATAGATGGATCCAAACAAGACTGTGTTCAAACGATCCGTGCTGTCATGTGATGAAAAGGACCACAAAGGTAGTCAGATAACGGTGGTTTTTATTCTACGCGTTTCGGCGCTATCTTCCTGCTCCTTCTTCAGGAAACCAACCTAGTACAGTGTGTTACACGAGGTGCACAATAAATAGATGCTGAAACATTAATCACATGATCATGACGTATTGTTGGGTGGATACTCTGACATCATCAACAACACATATGAGGAGATCTGCTGCACACTGACACCAAATGAAACTGAACTAGCATACTGGCTAATGAATACAATGGCAAGGCTATGTGTAAAGCTAATGCACCCTCCCCGCCCCATAGCAAGGTTAAAACCTCCATTTTATTGTAACACAGGTCCTAGACACAGCCTTACAAGCAGGTTTTAATTGTGCCCAGCGGCATATAACACCCATACACGCAATTCACACTGCAAGCAGAGCATAAGGTTAGGACGATAAAATGAGAACACCTTGACATTGGTTATCAGGCTCACATGCTTTGGCAGTGCATCTGCTAAGTTCTCTATTTTTTTCTCTGTAATCTTAAGCAGTTTCTGCTCTGCCTGTTTGCCCCATTCACACTTGCATTACCTTTACACATAACCTTGCCATTGCATTCGTTAGCCAGTATGCTAGGTCAGTTTCATTTAGTGTCAGGGTGCAGCAGATCTCATATATAATGTTTTTTTCTAGCTAGCACCGTTCATATATAAGTGTCGCCAGTCAATTCTAACTATTAGTTATCAACAATATGTCATTATCATGTGTTCAGGGTTTCAGCAGCTATATATTGTGCTTCTCGAGTAACACATTGTAGTAGGTTGGGTTCCTGAAGAAGGAACAGGGAGATAGCACTGAAATGCATATAATAAAAGCCACCATTATCTGACAACCTTTGTGGTCCTTTTCATCGAATGACAGCCAGGATAATTTGAACACTGTCTTTTTTGGATCCATTTGGTGGTGCCATCGTACACACGTGGAGTGTGGATCCTGTAGCAGCCATACCGTACGCTTATGCTGCTTGTGTGTTACACAACCTAACAGATGAGCAATGACAACTGTTTTTATATGAAAGCATCTAAGGCCAGACTCACACTACGGTTTTGTGTTCAGGCTGTGTCCGGTGTTTTGCTGGATGTACTGGACACAGCCTGACAGCTCCAGACAAACAGAACCGGAGGGTTAATATGGTCTCAGATCCTGCATTCTGCCGGAATTGGCACTGCGCGGCTGCTGCTATCTAGTCCTGAAATTTCAGGATCGCGGCTTGTGGGGAGCTAGCCGCGGCTCTGAAATTTCTGCCAGGAGCTCTCCAGGTGCTGAGGTTCAGCGCTGGCCGCCGCTGTATTTCCCCATCCGGCATCCGGCAGCTGGATCAGATTTTCTGTCAGATCCGGTGCCATCCGGCACCCATAGCCTCCCATGTTAGGGTGCGCCGGATCGCACTGGATCCGGGAGGATCCGGGTGGATCCGATTTTGGTAGATTTTTGCTCTGGACACAAAAACGCTGCAAGCTGCGATTTTGTGCCCGGGGACAAAAAATAAATTCTCCCGGATCTACCCTGACAGTAGGGAACCGGATGGCAAATCACTGCCATCCGGCCCCGTAGGAATACTATGGGTCAAAGTCTGATCCGGGGCTGTCCAGTGTGAACCGGATCCTTAAAACCATGGTGCGAAGTCGGCCTAGGAGATAAGACCCTATTGCACTTTCTTTCCTTTCATAGTTGCTTCTAGACAGAGGAAGATAACTTGTTTGGCAACTTAATTTTTTTCAAACGCCCTTCGTTTTTCTTTATCTTTTGGATTCACTACAATAAAAATAACTGGTTTCAAAGGGAGAAATATCAAGGTTGTTTTTGATTAAACGTTAAAGTGAAATATTCCGCTTCTGAAAGTATCATTGCTTCTACAAAGTAAGATTGTCATTGTCTGAAAGTGGGAAGCAGCTTTCATAGCATTTAATAGTAAAGATCTCACTGAAACTTTCCCTTTGCAGTTGAAAAACTCTTCAAAGTTCTTTCTCTCTCTGACACAAAAAACAATTAAAACAATAGAGATGTTCCAGACCCGAGGTGTCAGAAAGAGTTTTGTATGAGTTAGTCAGATCGTAACTGTTAGGCGGAAAGTAAAACTTTATCTTGAGTTTCGCCTTGTAAGAAGTGTCAGCAGGGGCTTTGATTATTTATAAACAATCTGCAAGCTAAAGAGGCAGAAACACTAAGAGTGAGGCACATCATATTCGATCTATTTCCTAAAAAAATACATTAAAAAATGTAAATAAATAATTCCGATAAATTACTTTTTAAAAGAAAATAAAAATGATTTTCCTTTGTAAGTTTCCTTCATATGGATGCATTGTATAGAGCCGTTGTCAGCCTGTTTGACAAGGATCCTTTTATTACTTGTCACCTTCAATCTCCTCTTGATATTTCGATACTTGAATCTCGAGTAAGGCTCTGTGCTGCTTTGAACGCAAGTCAGGTAGAGAAAAAGCCATAAGCTTTTTATTACGGCTGGACGAAAAGAACTCTTCCTTGTAAACCAAGAGGGTATTATGTGAAGTTAAAGATCTGTCCTCGGTAGAGCTCCTTTATTGTATAGAAGCATATTGATGGCTTTTTCTTCCTTATATCTCTGATTCTAACAAGGAAAAATGAAACCTTGCCATGTTCTATTGGATATTGTGTTTTGAAGATATCCTCCAATATGGAAGAATACCTCTGTAGTAGAAGGTTGTGCACAATGTGCCTATGGCTCTTCACGTATAACTTAGCATTCCACTTTTAGAAATTAACAAAGAAAAAAATCTCCCATTCAATACTTCATATATATAAGTATAAAGTTGGGATTATCGAAATGTAAAATATGTATGGCTTTTTCTACGTTTGATCACCTTTATTCAATAAAAGGTATGTTCCTAAAGAACACGTATTCATTCTTTCTTCAACTTTGCTTTAATAACTTTATTAAAGTTGATTTAACTTTTGATTTTTTCAAGCTATGGGAAGTTTTATCTGAATTTACTTTTATAGTGATAACATACCTATGTTTCTATGTAAAGGGAATCTGTCAGCTGGTTTTTGCTATGTAAACTAAGGACAGCATGCTGTAAGGGATAAAAAACGAAAAGCAACTGTGCTTCTCTTATCAGTGTGTGCTATTGTTTACTTAAACAAAAGGTTTTATCAACTAGTCATTACCATTACAGGACTACTTTGTCATGCACCGGGCAGTCAGACCTATCAATCCCCTTGGATTGACACCTCACTGTCAATACTGAATCTCTATTGAGAGCCTGGTGTGGGCGGGGACAGCTCTCCCTGCTCTAATGTGCTCCTGAAACTAAATGCTTTTTTTCCAGAATAGCCACAGCCAGTAATCTATGTGATTCATCATTGGATTCAGGATTGCTGTCAGATGAAGTAGCAAAAACATGCTGACAGATTCCCTTTAAATATAAAATTACTTGCTGTAGAGCCCGGTGTTTCTCACGCATAATAACTAGTTATAATCTGAATGCATGTTTGTGTGTGTATGTATGTCCACTATATGCATTTCCCCTACCCTCAAACCTGCCTCGCACAACCTCTCCAAACTCGCACCTCCTCACCCTTCTTACCCGCACCCCTCCAAATCACCCACCCAAAATAAGCTTGACCCCCAACCTGTATTCCCCTTGCATAAAGATGACAAACCCGCACCCCCACCCCCCAAAAATATCCCTCCAAAACACGCCCCCTCTCCCAAAACTAGCACCTCCCACCCGCACCCCTTCAACCCATCCCCCCAAAAAGCCTGCCTCCAAAAGCCACACTCCCTCCACGCAAAAAATAACAAAGCCGTATCCCAGCTCCAAAAAAAACTCCCCCCAAACCCGCCTCCACCCAAAAACAATGCCCCCACAACCAGCACCACCCTGTCCCCCTAAACCCATGCCACCCCCCTTCCCAAACTCCCCCCCTGAACCCGCATTCCACAATCCTGCCCCCAATATCTGCATCCCCAACAGACCCTGAGTCAAATGGGGTCCGTGTGCAAAATGTTGTGATTGTAAGTGCAATGGTGCAAATTCCTTTAGTGGACACACATACATACATTGCGAAGGGGCGGGGCCATAGATGGTGGAGCTATGAAGGGGTGGGGCTATGTGGAGTGGGCAGGGCTACAACACTGCTGTGGAGTTGGTGTGTCTATGTGGGGTGGGGCTATGTGTAGTGGGTGGAGCTTATGCCACATACACACATACACACATACACTCAGCTTTATAGATACATATAATGCATTGGAATAACCATATATTTGAAAGCATTGTTAAAGCACCACATCCGCTTTTTTATTTTATTTTACTGCTGGAGTGATGCTTCTAATCTAATTTTCTTGCACTCACTCTTATACTTACTTGTCCCCATCTTCATCATCTTTTTCCAATGCTGCTGTCAGTCTCTGGCCATTTGTGACCTGCTGGATCTCACAAGTGTTTGGTGGAGCACGCCGGAGGTTACTTTTCAATGCAAGTCTATAACAGCCCCATTCCATTGCTCATAGACTTGCATTGTGGTCTTGTGACTATTACTTCTGACGTCCAGCAGTCAGAAGTTGCCATCATAAGAAGGCGCCATGGTAGCTTAGCTGTGCCGATAAAATGTGAAAATGCCGGTGGATAAGAAGATTTCTAAGGTCAGGGACCTAAGATTAGGAGAGCTGGAATCCCTTTTGTCTGTGTGTGCTGTGTATTGGACACATCATTGCAGCCAGCCTCCACTCACTAGCTCAGAGACAACTGAAGATTAGAAATAAAACCTTAAGGTGATAAATGCAGGATACAAGTCATATGATGGCTAGAAATAGTGTTATTCCTCATGTACAGCCACATGACATCTTATTCTGCAATCATACCTGAAACTCCGGTGCACTTTTAACCCATTACTTGCCAAATTAGCAATTTGCCTTTTTTCGAAAATAGGTGTTTTGAAAGCTCTCTGGGTGGAAGAATATTCAATCAAAAATGACAGTGACATGATTTCCTCTTTTGAAAACATTCATCAACATAATCATCAACATTAACAGAAATAAACACTTGAAATAGATCCCTCTGTGTGTAATGACTCTATATATAGTACATGCATTTCACTTTAAGTATAGAACCACTGAAATAAATTCATTTTTTGATGATATTCTAATTCATTGAGATGATCCTGTACATTATATAAATTCTTTTGGAATTGATTATGTTTGTAAGATAATGGATCGATCTACAATTTCTGTTCTACAGTAGGAGAAAAGAATACCATATGTTACAACAGTCTTACATGGAGTTTATCCATTTATTTTGGCTTGTGACCTTGCAGAGCTCAGAATCAGATTTCTCCATCTCCTAAATGAGTTCACCAACAGCCAATTTCACGAGAAGTCAGATTCCATAAGTATTTTTGGCTGTGAGTGGTAACCAAAGATTCAGAGGGGAACCTCAGGGTACATGTGATGAATGAGCAAACGGTGCGTTGCTCATGATTAAACCAGTAGATCAATCTCTACAAGATGGCAATATCTACCGAAAATGCACACGTGCTCCCTGCACAAAATATCAAAAGAGTTAGGCTGGCTTCACACCACGGCGCAGTCTGGTCCGGGGCTGTCAGGCATGAATCAGACAGCCCCGGACCGGATCAGCACACAGAGCCGGAGGGCCAAATGTGCCCTCCAGTCCTGTGTGCAGCCGGATGGCTGTAATTGCAGCTGCAGCTGCTGATTTTTCAAGATCGCGGCTAGCATGAAGATAGCCGCGGTCCTGAAACAGCAGCAGCATGCAGCCGCTGGTATCCGGTTCCCAGATTTGCCCGGACTGGGACAATCCGGCCCCATAGGCTCCCATGTTAGGGAGAACCGGATTGCCCCGACCCCGGGAGAATCCGGGAAGATCCAGGATCTGGCTTTTTGGGGTGATTTTTCTTCCCGGACACAACAACGTTGCAAGCAAAATGTTTGTGTCCGGAGAAAATAATCCGAATTCTCCCGGATTCCACCGCAGAGAGCGGCCATCCGGCTCCATCCGGCCCCATAGGCTACTATGGGGCCAAAAACCGGTCCGGATTAACATGAAATTACAAAAATGAGAGGCGCAATCTTGAATAATACCCGGTGGTCTAATGGGGATATATTGTTAGTGGCGGTAATCACCACTCACCTGGACTGGTTGTGCTGTCCGTGCACAACCACGGTGTCAGCATGTAGCTGCTGATTCCTATGTATCGCTCCGAGTGTCGCCGCTCCCAGCCGCCTCCTCAGGTCACGTGTTCCGCCTAGGTCTCCTAACCAGGGATTTCTCTGACATCAGGGCAGGTTCTTTAATTCTCTAACTAAGCTTCCTCACTACTGTGCAGCTCCAGCCAGATCCCATAAGGGATAATGGTAATGAAAGGCAGTAATTCTGGTATTATTTAGGAGCGCTCAGTAAAGAGAAGCAGATACCAATAATTAAAGCAGACTTGTTTATTCTGGTTTGTCCACTACGCGCGTTTCAACAGCGGCCTGCTGTCTTCCTCAGGTGGAGACAGCCAGTACACTTTCCATCAATGCACAGGACTGGAAATAATGCAGCCGGTGCGTCATAGCTACAATGAGTTGTAAATTAAGTTATCATGTCCACTGGGGCATGATAACCATGGAATACAGGAGGCGATGACCATAGGAGTGCCCAGAGAGACGAGACGGAGCCTAATTATCATCCAAATGATAAGTTACTAAATTATTTTTCTCAACTAATTCAGTACAGTATTAGGTCAGACAGGGATGCTTAGGGATGTACTAGGAAGCTGCAAGGACAGATTCTGATAGGTTTGGAGACATAAATAATGTGACAGGTTTCCTTTCAGTAGGGTAGTCACATATGGCAGAGTTTTAATGAAAATTTCTGTTATAGAAATTACCTGATGCACCTGCCTTGGTCCACTAACACTTTCTTGTGCTCCACATAAGGCTTTTCAAGTAGTCCAGTGTGCTCTCATGTCTTGAGTCCCAAGAATCGCACCAGTGTCTTGCTATTGAGTTAAAACTTTCTAGTAACTCTTTTAGTTGATCTGTCCACAGCTCCTGTCAGTAGACTTCAGAACTTCACTTGTATGTGGCTTCCACTAACGCTTCTACCTGTCAGTGGTCTTCAAGACCTCTTTAAGACTTTGTTTGCCTCTATCTGTCCACCTGCAGCTTCCAGGACATCCCCTGTCTGTATATGGCTCCTAGGACCCCTTTAAGACTTTCAGTTTGCCTCTACCTGTCCACCTGCAGATTTCAGGACATCCCCTGTCTGTATATGGCTCCTAGGACCCCTTTAAGACTGTCAGTTTGCTCTACCTGTCCACCTGCAGCTTCCAGGACATCCCCTGTCTGCATATGGCTCCTAGGACCCCTTTAAGACTGTCAGTTTGCTCTACCTGTCCACCTGCAGCTTCCAGGACATCCCCTGTCTGCATATGGCTCCTAGGACCCCTTTAAGACTGTCAGTTTGCTCTACCTGTCCACCTGCAGCTTCCAGGACATCCCCTGTCTGTATATGGCTCCTAAGACCCCTTTAAGACTTTCAGTTTGCCTCTACCTGTCCACCTGCAGCTTCCAGGACATCCCCTGTCTGTATATGGCTCCTAGGACCCCTTTAAGACTTTCAGTTTGCCTCTACAAGTGTCTGCAGCTTCCAGGATGTCTCCTGTTCGTTTTCAGCTTCCAGAATCCCATTAACCCTAGAACGCATACCTGGGGTCTCGCAGGCCCGCCAGGTTACTTGTTTTCTATTTTCTGTAAAAGTACTTTAGTTTGAATTTTGAAAATCTAGGTAATCCTCAGGTATATAGTTGTTAGTAATTTCCAGTTATTCATATATTTTTATGTTACAGACATTTCGGTATAACAACCTTTTTTTGGGACTACCCCATATTCACGCACCTGGGGCCTTTTAGGCCTGTACTAGGTTAACATGTGATACTCAGTCTTTTTGTCTGTATTGTTGCTGGGGAAGAACTTTTATGACTCTGCTATTGCTGGGAAGAGTGTGGATTCTGCATGACAACATGGTCATGTGATCTTGGAAGGGAGGCTCCCTCACAAAGTCATGTGTCTCTGACCTCATCGCAGGTCTTTTTGTCCTAATTGCTGGAGAGACTTTGGAGGAACAAGTCAGCTTTCTTTTGTCTGAAAATAGAAACTTTCTGAGCTCCAAAACCAGAGGCTTCTACTGCACTACAAGAAAGTGATCTGTTGGAGGTAAGAGGAGGGGGGCTGCACTTTACCTGCTTTATATCGCTTGGTGTGCTGGGACCCTAACAAAGAGTCTTATCACATACTGTTTACAGTGTACAAGCCTGATTGTAATCTTTTTTGATGTTGTCTGTCCTCCTGTTCCTGTGTGTTCATGACCTGCAATGATGTTAGAGATGCATGACTTTGTGACGGAGCCTCCCTCCCAAGATCACATGACCATGTAGTCAGGCAGAATCCACACTCTTCCCAGCAACATCAGAGTCATAAAGTCTGAGTAATAAAGACAAAGTCTTCCCCAGCAACAGTACTGACGAAAAGACTGAGGATCACATGTAAACCAAGTACAGGCCTAAAAGGCCCCAGGTGCGTGAATATGGGGTAGTCCCAAAAAAGAGTTGTTTTACCGAAATGCCTATAACATAAAAATATATGAACAACTGGAAATTACTAACAACTATATACCTGAGGAATACCTAGAGTTTCAAAAATCTAACTAAAGTAATTTTACAGAAAATAGAAAACGGGTAACCTGGCAGGCCTGCGAGGCCCCAGGTATGCGTCCGCCAGCCTTAGCTGGGGTCACCAGGAGGTTAGATCCATTACGGAATCCCGTCCTGGCGGACCCCAACACTAGTGGGAATGCATCCTTACTTTGCAATAAACTTTGAAAAGTATCTTTTTGAGTTATTCCATGATAATTGTAAACAGGCCTAAAAGGCCCCAGGTGCGTGAATGTGTAGATTTCTATGGGTATGCGTTCTAGGGTTAAAAACCTTTGCTTACCTCTACGTGTTCACCTGTAGCTTTTGGGTCATCTCCTGTCCATGGTATGGATTCCAGGACCCTTCTAAAGCTTTCAGTTTGCCGCCAGTATCTTTGATATTTATTTCCAGCACGCAACACCATCCTGCTGCACCAAGGCCTATAGCCAGTGGGCTCACCTGGACCTCTGGCTTTGTGGATCCACCTCACCTATTGTGTCCACTTTCTGTTACATATGGAGATGTTGTAGGAACATTTTAATTCAAATCTGCAAGCTCCATTCACATTACTGTAGTAGTAGAGTCATAGAAATGTCTGACACAAATCTCCTACATGTAAATATACTAGATGATATATGTTTTGAAATTTATTTCCAGCAGGTGAAACAATTTTTTCCTCAAAACTTGATTTGCCGCAATTGTGATCAGGCAGGTTGTTTTGTTTAGAACGCTGAAGGCCCCGTTACACGGTACAACATTGTGCGTGTGCGATCGCTGCAGACATTATTTTGACATCGTTGGTGAGATGTCACACGTCTAGATATCGTGGATAACGCACCAACTCACCAATGATGTTGGGAGCAGGTATCGTTCGCAAACCCGCGAACGATCCCTGTTAATTGCTGTGAATGGGCGAAGTCGTCAGAGCTTAGTGAGAGAGCGGGTGACGTCAGCGGGAGCAGTTAGTTCCAGTCAGACAGCCAAAGAGGAAGGTAATGGAAGGAGCTGGTCGCCGGGATCAAGCCAGGACCAGGGAACACTGACCCAGCTGTGCTGCACCCTAGGGAGAGGGTCGGAGGCCAGTGGAGGAAGTAGGAGAAAAGAAGAAGGGAACAGACCTGGCTTCCCTTTAGCCCGCCCGGACACCGGAGTCTGATTCTGCTAATAATCTAAAGTGTAGCAGAGAAAGCCCAGACAGGCCAGGAGGATCTAATCCCCTGAGGTAAAGAAGAGAAGACACTCAAACCTGACCAAGTATAGGACCAGGGACCTAAGCAGAGAATAGGGATCCCACAGAAAGGTCCTCATTGTCAGTTATGGAGTAGCACCCTGAGAGGGAGAAGGAACGGCAAGTTCAGTTTCAGGCAGGACTTACCCCAATCACTGCACACAATAACAGAAGAGGCCTCACAACTTTCCAAGGTGAACGTCGCAAATTGCACCGAGAACCTGGTTACTATCCTGGACTGTACCTGTTACCGGACATCAGTAAAAAGGTACTGAAACCGAGACTGTTGTGTGTGTGAGTGCTTGGTTCACCACCGCTGCCCGCAGACTTCACTGCAGAGACACTACAACGACTCCCCTCATCCACCCCCCGCTAGCCCTGATGATACCCTGATGAAGGTGCAAGGATAGGTGCCGAAACGCGTAGGTGGATAAAGGAGATCTTTGCTTTGGAACCATTGCCTTCCTTGTGACTTCTTGGAGACATCCATCCCTTGGGATTCCACTGAGACAGCAGCGCCGACCATGACACACCATCTTCCCTATATATGAGCAGTCTGGACATGGCACTTGTGGGGGCAGAGCTAACTCTCTGTGAGTGACGGCAGTCTGGACATGTCACTTGTGGGGGCAGAGCTAACTCTCTGTGAGTGACGGCAGTCTGGACATGGCACTTGTGGGGGCAGAGCTAACTCTCTGTGAGTGACAGCAGTCTGGGCATGGCACTTGTGGGGGCAGAGCTAACTCTCTGTGAGTGACAGCAGTCTGGGCATGGCACTTGTGGGGGCAGAGCTAACTCTCTGTGAGTGACAGCAGTCTGGGCATGTCACTGGTGGGGCAGAGCTAACTCTCTGTGAGTGTCAGCAGTCTGGGCATGTCACTAGTGGGGCGGAGCTAACTCTCTATGAATTACAGCAGTTTGAGTGTGTCACTGGTGGGGCGGAGCTAACTCTGTGAGTGTCAGCAGTCTGGGCATGTTACTGGTGGGGTGGAGCTAACTCTCTGTGAGTGACAGCAGTCTGGGCATGTCACTGGTGAGGGTGGAGCTAACTCTCTGTGAGTGCTAGCAGTCTGGGCATGTCACTAGTGGGGCGGAGCTAACTCTCTGTGAGTGACAGCAGTCTGGGCATGTCACTGGTGAGGGTGGAGCTAACTCTCTGTGAGTGTCAGCAGCCTGGGCATGTCACTAGTGGGGCGGAGCTAACTCTCTGTGAGTGACAGCAGTCTGGGCATGTCACTAGTGGGGCGGAGCTAACTCTCTGTGAGTGACAGCAGTCTGGGCATGTCACTGGTGAGGGTGGAGCTAACTTTCTGTGAGTGCTAGCAGTCTGGGCATGTCACTGGTGAGGGTGGAGCTAACTCTCTGTGAGTGCTAGCAGTCTGGGCATGTCACTAGTGGGGCGGAGCTAACTCTCTGTGAGTGACAGCAGTCTGGGCATGTCACTGGTGAGGGTGGAGCTAACTCTCTGTGAGTGTCAGCAGCCTGGGCATGTCACTAGTGGGGCGGAGCTAACTCTCTGTGAGTGACAGCAGTCTGGGCATGTCACTGGTGAGGGTGGAGCTAACTCTCTGTGAGTGTCAGCAGTCTGGGCATGTCACTGGTGAGGGTGGAGCTAACTCTCTGTGAGTGTCAGCAGTCTGGGCTTGTCACTGGTGGGGCGGAGCTAACTCTCTGTGAGTGTCAGCAGTCTGGGCATGTCACTGGTGAGGGTGGAGCTAACTCTCTGTGAGTGTCAGCAGTCTGGGCATGTCACTGATGGGGCGGAGCTAACTCTCTGTGAGGGCCAGCAGTACGGGAGTGTCACTGGTGGGGGGTGGAGCTAGCTCTCTGTGAGTGCCAGCAAAATGATGGAACATAAAAATTATATAAAAATTAGACCCCATGTATCACAAAGGAAAGAAGGCAAAAACTATCTGAATATCTGAACAGGCGCATTTATGATAAAACCCAGAATAATGTCAGGTCAGGAAGTGGGGAAGATGGTCATGAACTGGTTAATAAAGGTAGCAATATGGAAAAATAACATTGACATTAAAAAAAAAAGCAAAAAAAAAAAAAACAACATTTAAAACAAAAACCTCATTGAAAATAGATAATTTTCTGAATACACATTCAATTAAATAAAGGAAATTGCTCAAGTCAACGTCTTTTGAATTTTTTGTTATTTTTTTCGGTAAATGCTTTTTTATCCAGTTTTTGTTGATTAGAATCAGAGCAGGAGTGTAAAGAAGAATAATATAACTGCAAAAGAAGAGTCACAATATAAAGACAGTCTTTTCTATAAACCCATTGTATAAAGCGATGTCCATTCATAGGAAGACAAAACCAATCCATTAGAGATGAATTAGCCGTACAAAAGTCAGTGCTCCCCCTCCTCTACACATTTTTCTCTCTTTCACACTAATGTAAGAATGAGCAGAATCGCGGTTCTGATTTATCACATTTATTTATATCCGAGCGACTGACGCCTCAATATAGAACATGGAGAAACAAATAATGATGTCAATTAAAAATAGAAATGACTTGCCAAAGAACGTCTCATCCATAGAGAACAATTTATACAATATGTTGTGTTCTTCTTCTATGGTTTTACTTTTTTTCTTTAAAGTGAACCTGTCACCAGATTTGGGTGTTTGAACCATAGACTCACCTTCAGAAGCGCCTATGCTGCATTCTAAGAAGAGTCTACTGTGCCCGGACTGGTCAAAACACCAAATAAATATGATAAGTTTTAAAAACTTCTGCCCTGCATTATATAATCTTTTTCTGGTCCGATAGGTTTGAATGCAGCTTGGTCCATTCCGCCTCTCCTCACCCTCCATCCCTCTTCTCCTCGCCATCTGTTCTACTCGCGTGCATCCAGCCTCTCCTTGCCATCTGTCCCACCTTTCCTCACCGTCCGTCCCGCCTCTCCTCACCTTTAATCCCGCCTCTCTTTTCTGTCCATCCTGCCTCTCCCCGCCATCCGTCCCACCTCTCTTCACCATCAGTCGAGCCTCTCCCTGCAGTCCATCCCGCCTGTCTTAACAATTAATTCTGCCTCTCCTCACCATCTGTCTTGCCTCTCCATGACGTCCGTGCTTCCTCTTCTCGCCATCCGTCCTCCCTCTCTTTGCCGTCCGTCTATCCTCGCCGTCTGTCTCGCCTCTCTTCGCTGTTCTGCCTCTCCTCGCCATTTGTCCTGCCTCTCCTTGCCATCCGTCCCGTCTATCCTCACCGTCCGACCCACCTCTCTGTTCCTTCCATTCCGCCTCTCCTTGCCCACTGTCTCGCCTCTCTTTGCTGTCTGTTCTGCCTCTCCTCGCCATCAGTTCAGCCTCTCCTTCCAGTCCATCCAACCTGTCTTCGCCACTCATTCTGCCTCTCCTCGCCATTTGTCCCACCTCTCCTTGCTGTCCATCTTGCCTCTCCTCACCGTCCATCTATCATCGCCGTCCTGCCTCTCTTTGTTGCCCATGTTGCCCCTCCTCACCATTTGTCCCACCTCTCCTCGGCATCCATCCCACCTATTCTCACCGTCCATCCTACCTCTCTTCACCTTCTGTCTTGCCTCTCCGTACCCACTGTCCCGCCTCTCCTTGCCGTCCATCCCGCCTCTCCTAGCCATCTGTCCCACCTCTCCTTGCTGTGTTTCCTGCCTCTACCTGCCATCCAACAGCCTCTTCTTATAACTGATTTCCAAATGAAGCGCAGAGGCTTCTCTGGATCATGCATGCGCACTGTGCTCTGCCCTACAGCGGGCAGAGCCTAAAACTGTTCTGTGCATGCGCAAACTGCTAAAGTCACTGTGCAAGTGCACAATGCTCCTGCGCGATCTGGAGAGGCTGCTGCACATTCATGTGATTGGGATGTCACTCAGAAAAAGATGCTGTCGGATGGCGAGGAGAGGCAGGATGGGCAGTAAAAAGAGGCGGGACAGATGGTGAGGAGAGGCGGGATGAATGGTGAGGAGAGGCCGGATGGGCCAAACTATAAGTAAGCCCATCAGACCAGAAACAGGTAATTGTAATACAGAGCGGGAAGTTTTTAAAACTTATTTACTTGGTGTATCGGGGGAGTCAGGGCCTAACAGGCACATTCTTAAAATGCAGCACAGGCGCTGCTGAAGGAGGAGCTTTTAGCTTCAAACACCTAAATCTGGTGACAGGGTAACTTTAAATGGATTGAAAAAGGTTATATCAGATTCCAATTAATCATTACATCTGTATTAAGAAATTATTTTGTGTTTTTTTTCTTTTATTATTGAGGAGCCATCATGGTCAAAGATGAAATTTATATGACAAAACTCCAAAAATAGCTCACTGATTGTGTTATGGGCAGGATCTGTGACCTGAGCAGGGATTATAGTGCAGAAAGGAGGAGGCGGTGAGTTGCGACCATCACTATTGGATTCTTGCACTCAATATAAATCTGTCTGTGAAGCTAATAGGATTACTGCAGAAAAATGATCTCTATATAGCTGTCACAAGTGTGTCTCTTCCTGGGGAGTCCTCTTTCAAGTCTGAAACCAGAAGGTCACAATGCCTTAAGGCCCCTTTACACACTGAGACTTTCCAGCAATCCCACCAGCAATCCCACCTAGCCGGGATCACTGGAAAGTCTCTCTGCTGTTGCTGGTGAGCTGTCAAACAGATAGACTCAGCAACGACCTGTCAGCAGCGACGTTGCTGGTAACCAGGGTAAACACCGGGTAACTAAGCAGCACGCTCTGCTTAGTTACCCAGTGTTTATCCTGGTTACCAGCATTCTCCCACTTACGGACTGGACTAAGCGGGAGGACGCTGGTAACCAGGGAAAACACCGGGTAACTAGCAGTGTGCTGCTTAGTTACCCGCTGTTTACCCTGATTACCAGTGCCCAGCCTCTAATATGCGATGCAGGGCATTGGTTGTGAGGTCGCTGATCGTTGGTGTCTTGCTGTCACACATGCCGATGTGTGCTGACCAGCGGGAGGCCAAGGAACAAAAAATGGTCCTGAACTATTTGCAGCGATCAGCAACCTCACAACAGGGGCCAGGTCGCTGATGCGTGTCACACACTGCAACATTGTTGGAGAGGTCGCTGTTGCGTCACAAAATCTGTGACGTTTCAGCGACAACACTAGCGATGTTGCAGTGTGTGAAGTACCCTTTATTGATCGCAGGTCTACAACTGCTATTTGAATGAATCCTATTTCTTTTAGTGTCTGTAGAGTTTAATGACTCTTTGCTATTTAACTGTTGTTTTTATCCTTAATATCAGATGCAGCACTTTTGTGTGACCACTCCCCTCAACTAGAAATAGTCACGTCTTACTATCTGATGCTGGTTATAGAATTCCTTTCTATGCTGACCACTATGAAATCGTGATTATTGCAGCTCTGGAGTTTAGCTGTTTTGGAGGAGTTGGTAAAGGGCAACAGGGTTAAATAAAAAATTAGACCAATGTACAGTAGTTCTAACAGTACTGAGGGAGGTGCCAAGAGCCCACCTGTAACATTGACTCTTGTGGCCCTGTGTTCGGCTACTTGAAAATATTGCATTGCCCTCATTTACAAATATCTATAACTAGCTGGTTGCCCGAGCGAGTCTCTGACTCGCAATGGCCGCTTCGCGGCCAATGCTTCGCGCTGCTAAGGCGACTCGCCATGCCCGCTGCGCGGGCATAGCGAGTCGCCTTAGAACTGCTCGCAATGGCCGCTGCGCGGCCAATGCTTCGGGCGTATCCACATGACGACACTGACTCGCAGTGCAAGTGGACTCAGAAGGAGCAAAAAACCCATTCGCAATTATATAATAGATACTAAACTTGGTAGTTTGTCAAATAAATGATTATATGCTGTCTTTGTTTATAAATATAGAATGATGTGTATTCTACCAACTATTGCTCATGTCTTGGATGGGGGCCCACCGGGTAATTCTCCTCTACCCCGGAGGTCCAGTACAAGCCTGTGTACTAGTGTTTCACTGTGTGTGTAGTTTGCAGAGAGATGACAGTTCTAAGCTAAGACTACACTAAACCAAAAATTGAGAATTAGGGGAACCCTAGTATAAAGAGTCATTTCTACACCGGTGAGAGTGGCTCATCTGGCTAGAGGGAATCGGAGACATCTTTCTACTCCATTCGAGGAAACCAGGGTTATGAATAATTCATGATACTTGGGGGCGCTGTTGCAGATTCTCCCTGGGGGCCCAGAAGTCTTCATGCTATATCTGTGATGGCAGATACACATTTATTTCAAAGTTGTACCGTAATTGTTTCTATTCTTTTGATCAAAGAAAACAGAACAACAGACTGAAATGTTAACGAAAAGAGGAAAACACAAAGCCATCACTGAACACACATACGTCAGCCGTGTCTATCCCCTATCTGTCCTTGCTCAGACGCGGTGTTTGAACATCAGATCAGGCAGGAGGGGAAAAGTTACTAATGAAAGTATCATATCTCCGCTATTTGTTTCTCTTAGGAGTTGGAACATTGCCTATTCATGTTATCATTTACTTTCATCGTCGCCATCTCAGTGGAAAAGGGATGAATTGAATCTCACTTTGATAAAGACACGGAAAAAAATGTGTTATTATAGGAAAGATGAAATGAGGAGTTTACTAACGAAAAAAAAGAAGGTTAAGGGAAACAGCATATACCGTGTATTCACCGAAGTCTGAAGGTATAAAACATCCAGGACATAAACGAAAAATAAATAAATCTATAGTTAATTGTGAGTCAAACATAGAAATCTTATTAATTTAAACTGCATAATAATGACCATAGAAATATTAATGAGATGGATAGATAGATAGATAGATAGATAGATAGATAGATAGATAGATAGATAGATAGATAGATAGATAGATACTTGAAAAAATGCTGCAGCACTCCATCATAAGATGTATCTTTATGCCTTTATTTAGGCCACAGGTACCATTGGGCAACGTATGCGCCCTTCATTCATATACTCGTCTGTGGTCTCCAGGATGTCACCTGCCTGCCTGCAGCTTCATGTATCTCAGTACCTCTGCTTCCTTCCTGACTGTGGTTTCCAGTACCTCAGCTAATGGTGGTTTCCAGCGTCTTAAATACTTGTCTCTGATCTCCAGGATATCTCCTGCCTGCAGCTTCATGAACCTTAGTACCTCTGCAACCTTCCTGTCTGTGGTTTCCAGTACCTCAGCTACTTGTCTGCCTGTGGTTTACAGAACCTCACCATTCTGCCTGCCTGTGGTTTCCAGCAGTGGTGTAACTTCAGGCCCAGGGGCCCCGATGCCAAAGCTCCAACGGGGCCCCCAATTATTGCAAATCTTTAATAGTTTTAGTCTTTTCTATAGGCCAAAGGGACTTTTGGGGCCCCCTAGGCTCCAGGGCCCGGGTGCGATCGCAACCCCTGCACCAATTGTAGTTACACCCCTGGTTTCCAGTATCTTAGCTACCTGTCTACAATTTCCAGGATGTTTCCTGCCTGCCTGCTGATTCCGTAATTCTGTACCTTTGCTACCTTCAATCCTCTGGTTTCCATTAGCTCAGTAACGTTTCTGCCTGCAGTTTAAAGTACCTGAGCTTTCTGTTTGCCTGTGGCATATTTTACCTCTTTTAATGGCCTCCTGTCTGCATGCAGTCTCCACTTTCTCAGCTGTCGTGTGTGCCTCTGAAGTGATGCCGGGGCTCACTGGGGCAGTGGTAGCTATAGGCTGGTGCTGTGATTGTCCCACCCCGGCACGCTACATTAAACCTTGAGTCTCTGGTGTGTGTGGATGCTGATGATCTTACTTGTTGTGCCTTCAGACCGATCCAGTCATGTTCTTCACCTAGGCCCCGAAGTATGCCAGGGAGGGACGAGTGAGACATTGGTAAAAGCAAGGCAAATCTTATTCTACTCAACTTGGATGAAGATTATACAGCAGGCATTACTCTTCTTATCTTCTATCTAACACAGAGGCACAATTTTAATACTTACTGGTGATGGCATATAATTGTGAATGTTTCTTCGTTGGTCAGATAAATTATGGACAGTAATTCCAAGCAGGAGAACACTCAACACGGCCCTTTTCTCCCTTTGTGCAGCATCACCGGGAAGCTCCCTATATTCTGACCACTTCACTGCACTCACATCCCCTTCACTCAGTTAAACTCACAAACCATCTCCAGCTTCCTAACTTCTGGGGTTTAGTCATCCACACCTTTCTTATTTGATAACTTGTACTTTCCATTCATTTAGCTTCCCACACAGCACTCCTTCAGCCACAGGCTGACCTCTCTCCTGTGTAGCTCTCTTCACTCACCCATTATAATCTATACTAAACTTCACTGTCTCCTAGTCTACAGACTGGAAACTCCCCCTGTGACTTATCCTTTATTTCACTCTTTTGTTTCCTGCAATAGTCTATGCAGGAGTTTTACCTTTAGCCTACATTCTAGTCTGTACAAGTCTTCTTCAACTTTCACCTACATTACTACATGCAGCTTAGGCCGGTTTCACATTAGCGTTTTTGAGCTGCATAGTTCTTTTTTAAAATCTGCAAGCGTATTACGCACCCGTCTTTAAGATGGTGTGCGCAGGTGTACGCAGGGACCTGCGTTGGCGTCACTGTGTCATCGTATGCGTCCCTGTGCATGGTTTCTTGGTGCCAGGCAAACACAACCTGTTGCATTTTTGATGACTGAAAAATGCGGAAGCATGCAAATGCGCACGAGTATGTAAGAACAACACATTATTCTCTATGGGTGTGCATTGTTGTGCAATGGCTTGTGCATGGCTGTGTTCCATGCGCATGTGTATGACTCACAGAGCATGACTAGGAAGCGATTTCCCTTAAGACATGCCCTTTGGGAGTGGCTTGTCTTGAAAATTCAAGAAAACACTCCTGGAAATATAGAACGCATGCGCAAAAAAACCCACAAACGCATACCAAAATGCCTACAAACACATGCATGCGTTGCTTTTTTTTATATTTTTGCGTACGCTTATGCGGATGAAAAACGCTGCGTAAGCATGCGTTATGGCATGCGTTTCCGCATGCGCAGCATATGCAGCGTTCAAAAATGCTGATATGAAAGTAGCCTTTCTTATACTATCTGCACATAAACAGCTGAATATGAGGCGGTCGACAGGGTAGGGGGTACTCGGGTACCAGGGCTGATGGCGACTTGGGTGGGGATCATGGCTGATCCTGTGCCCTGGACCCTCAATGGCGGGGATGGTGGGGGTTGATGGTGGTGAAGGGGATTAGTTATGTGACGCCACCTGTGGTACCTGGTAACATGTATACCACCGCTGCGGCCCACCGCTGAGGTGATGGAAGTGCAGCTCAGTGTAGAACAGCTCCCCACAGGTGGAGCTTTACCTCTGGGCATCGGGAATGGATGAGGGGAGTCGTAGTAGCGTCTCTGTGGTTAACGCTGTGGATGGTGGCCGTTAAACAGGCACATACATACACAGAAGTCTTTGTTTCTATACCTTTTACTGATGACGGTTAACAGGTACAGTCCAGAAAAGTAACCAGATCCCTGATGCAATTTGGGACTTCCACCTTGGAGAGTTGTGAGGCCTCCTCTGTATCTGTGTACTGTGGTTTGGGGTAAATTCTGCCTGTAGCTGAACTCACCGTTTCTTCTCCCCTCCCAGGGCTTTGCTCTATAACTGAAAATGAGGTCTTTCTGCAGGGTCCCTATTCCTCCTTTGGTCCCTGGTCCTGTGCTTGGTCAGTTTAGAGTGTCTCTTTTCTGTTACCTCAGGGGGATTTGGTCGTCCTGGTTCTTCCAGGCTTTTACTACTGCACTGGATGCTTTTCAGTGTCGGACTCCGGTGTCCAGGTGCACTAAAGGGAAACCTGGTCTGTTCCCTTCTTTAATTCCCTGCTTCCTCCACTGGCCTCCGACCCTCTCCCTAGGGTACAGCACAGCTGGGTCAGTGTTCCCTGGTTCTGGGCCTGGATCATTCCTAGCAACCAGCTCCTTCACTACTGCTCCCTCCTCTGCTCACTGCACACCAACTAACTGACTCCTCCCCTCAGGCCTGGATCTTTTAAAGGGGATCTGGCTTAAGGCAGCCAGTAGAGCTTCCCCTTCAGGTCTGGGGTGGAAGGTGTTGTGTGCTGTGTGTACCAAGGTGTAAATCCCTCCTTGCACTGGTGGATCCTGTGGCAATCCCCTGCAGGAGTGCCACAAATATCTATACCTTAAACTACACTATTCGATACCTACAGACAGTGCAACATATCATTCCTTAGAATACACCATTACATAACATCCACTACATTATTCCTATCACTATCTTACAGTTAATACACTCTATGTAATTAAATCACACACAATGCAATTAAATCATCGATGTCTTCAGAGGGCACAGGACTGCTGGTCTACCCTCTTATATCTCACCCATCTACTGCAACAATGCCCGTGGCTTGTGTGCCCACCCGGACCATGAACTTGGAGGTAGGGATGGGCGAATCTACTCGCTAGGACTCGTTACTCGGCGAGTAGTAAGGGACTCGCAGGACTCGGTACTCTGCGAGTTTCCCAGTGATTACTCGCACGAGTCCAATGCAAATCAATATCAATCCTAGTTTTGTCAGAAACGCTGACAAAACTAGGATTGCCATTGTTTGCATTAGACTCGTGCGAGTAATCACTGGCTACTGTGCCAGTGATAGCAGGGAAACTCGCAAAGTAACTGCTGTTTCTTTGCGAGCCGAGTCCAGCTGTCTTCTCTGTGCAGCTCCAGGGTCCTAGAGCCCGCCTGCTGCCTGATGTAGCAGTGCTGAGATTGTTCTCAGTCTGCTCATTCCCTGTGTACAGACATGAATGTCTGTGCACAGAGATGATGTAGCAGTGCTGAGATTGTTCTCAGTCTGCTCATCCCTGTGCATAGACATCTATATTTATGTACAGGGGATGTAGCAGAGAGGACATCGCGTTTTGGACTACGTCGGACGTAAGAGGATTTTTTTAATTAAAGATGGAGTCCCTAATGGCTTTTTTTTTTATTTCAAATAAAAAATTTTCTCTGTGTTGTGTTTTTTTAACCCTTTATTGGAGATTCTTAGTGGCTGGATCAAACGTGGCCTGACATTAAGAATCTCGGGCTTAATACCAGCTTGTATAACAAAGCTGGTATTAACCCCTTTATTACCCAGCGTGCCACCGCCACCAGGGCCGCTGGAAGAGCGGGGTTCAGCGCCAGAGGATGGCGCTTCAATGAACGCGCCATCTTCTGGGGCGGCTGCGGGCTGCAATTTGCAGCGGGGGGTGCCCAGAAAGCTTGGGCATCCCTGCGCTGCGGATTCCAGCCCCCAGCTGCTTAGCTGTACCTGGCTAGACATAGAAATTGCGCGGAGCCCCACGCATTTTTTTTTTTATTATTTAATGAATTTCAGAGTCAGAGGCTCAGAGTCAGAGTCTCGGAGTCGGAGTCTCCTCAGAGTCGGAGTCTCAGAGTCGGAGTCTCAGAGTCGGAGTCGCCTCGGAGTCGGAGTCGCCTCGGAGTCGGAGTCGTCTCGGAGTCGGAGTTGTCTCGGAGTCGGAGTCGTCTCGGAGTCGAGTCGGAGTCAGAGTCGTCGTCGTCTCGGAGTCGTCTCGGAGTCGGAGTCGTCTCGGAGTCGAGGTCGGAGTCGTCTCGGAGTCGGAGTCGTCTCGGAGTCGGAGTCGTCTCGGAGTCGAGTCGGAGTCAGAGTCGTCGTCGTCTCGGAGTCGTCTCGGAGTCGTCTCGGAGTCGGAGTCGTCTCGGAGTCGGAGTCGTCTCGGAGTCGAGGTCGGAGTCGTCTCGGAGTCGGAGTCGTCTCAGAGTCGGAGTCGTCTCGGAGTCGGAGTCGTCTCGGAGTCGGAGTCGTCTTGGAGTCGGAGTCATCTCGGAGTCGGAGTCGTCTCGGAGTCGGAGTCGTCTCGGAGTCAGAGTCGTCTCGGAGTCGGAGTCGTCTCGGAGTCGAGTCGGAGTCGGAGTCGTCTCGGAGTCGGAGTCGTCTCGGAGTCGGAGTCAAAAAAATGCGTGGGGCTCCGCGCAATTTCTATGTCTAGCCAGGTACAGCTAAGCAGCTGGGGGCTGGAATCCGCAGCGCAGGGAGGCCCAAGCTTTCTGGGCACCCCCCGCTGCAAATTGCAGCCCGCAGCCGCCCCAGAAGATGGCGCATTCATTGAAGCGCCATCCTCTGGCGCTGAACCCGCTCTTCCAGCGGCCCTGGTGGCGGTGGCACGCTGGGTAATAGAGGTTAGGGCCAGCTTTGTATTATCAGCTGGCCCTAAGCCCGAAATTTATGGCGGTCACGCCAATATTAAACATGACCGCCATGAATTTCTATTAAATTGTTTTAAAAAAAACACAACACAGAGAAATTTTTTTATTAGAAATAAAAAAAAAAGCCATTAGGGACTCCATCTTTAATTAAAAAAATCCTCTTCCGTCCGACGCAGTCCAAAACGCGATGTCCTCTCTGCTACATCCCCTGTGTATAGATATAGATGTCTGCACAGGGAATGAGCAGACTGAGAACAATCTCAGCACTGCTACATCATCTCTGTGCACAGACATTCATGTCTGTACACAGGGAATGAGCAGACTGAGAACAATCTCAGCACTGCTACATCAGGCAGCAGGCAGGCTCTAGGACCCTGGAGCTGCACAGAGCAGACAGGACTCTTCTCTTATCTGTGCGAGTTTCCCAGCGATTACAGTTGCAAAGTAAACGAGTCCAATGCAAATAAATGACAAAACTAGGATTGCTTCAGGCTGAAGCTTCCGAGGCACATCTGCGATTTGTAAATCTCACACTACTCGCTATTACTCGCTTCCCCATTCATTAACATTGGACTCGCTAGACTCGCAACGAGTAGCGAGTCCTGTGCTCGGACTCGCTAGAGTCAAGCGATTCCGAGTAATTTAGGATTCGCCCATCACTACTTGGAGGATCCACTTTACCATGTAAAACCTAATAAAAATTCTGATTTTCCCACCAGCACACATCAGCCTTAACAAAGGACTCATTGTGTGTAGTGATGGGCGAATCCTAAATTACTCGGAATCGCTTGACTCTAGCGAGTCCGAGCCCAGGACTCGCTACTCGTTGCGAGTCTAGCGAGTCCAATGTTAATGAATGGGGAAGCGAGTAATAGCGAGTAGTGTGAGATTTACAACTCGCAGATGTGTCTCGGAAGCTTCAGCCTGAAGCAATCCTAGTTTTGTCATTTATTTGCATTGCTCGTTTACTTTGTAAGTAATCGCTGACTCGCACAGATAAGAGTCCTGTCTCCTCTGTGTTGGCTGCCAGCTCCAGGGTCCTAGAGCCCGCCTGCTGCCTGATGTAGCAGAGCTGAAATTGTTCTCAGTCTGCTCATTCCCTGTGTACAGACATGAATGTCTGTGCACAGAGATGATGTAGCAGAGCTGAGATTGTTCTCAGTCTGCTCATTCCCTGTGCATAGAGATCTATATCTATACACAGGGGATGTAGCAGAGAGGACATCGCGTTTTGGACTGCGTCGGACGGAAGAGGATTTTTTTAATTAAAGATGGAGTCCCTAATGGCTTTTTTTTTTATTTCTAATAAAAAATTTTCTTTGTGTTGTGTTTTTTTTAAAACAATTTAATAGAAATTCATGGCGGTCATGTCTAATATTGGCGTGACCACCATAAATTTCGGGCTTAGGGCCAGCTGATAATACAAAGCTGGCCCTAACCTCTTTATTACCCAGCGTGCCACCGCTACCAGGGCCGCTGGAAGAGCGGGGTTCAGCGTCAGAGGATGGCACTTCAATGAACGCGCCATCTTCTGGGGCGGCTGCGGGCTGCAATTTGCAGCGGGGGGTGCCCAGAAAGCTTGGGCATCCCTGCGCTGCGGATTCCAGCCCCCAGCTGCTTAGCTGTACCTGGCTAGACATAGAAATTGCGCGGAGCCCCACGCATTTTTTTAAAATTATTTCATGAAATTCTGAGATTCTGACTCTGAGACTCTGACTCTGAAATTCATTAAATAATTTAAAAAAAATGCGTGGGGCTCCGCGCAATTTCTATGTCTAGCCAGGTACAGCTAAGCAGCTGAGGGCTGGAATCCGCAGCGCAGGGATGCCCAAGCTTTCTGGGCACCCCCCGCTGCAAATTGCAGCCCGCAGCCGCCCCAGAAGATGGCGCGTTCATTGAAGCGCCATCCTCTGGCGCTGAACCCCGCTCTTCCAGCGGCCCTGGTGGCGGTAGCACGCTGGGTAATAAAGGGGTTAATACCAGCTTTGTTATACAAGCTGGTATTAAGCCCGAGATTCTTAATGTCAGGCCACGTT
This sequence comes from Allobates femoralis, assembly GCA_033576535.1. Lineage (NCBI taxonomy): Eukaryota > Metazoa > Chordata > Amphibia > Anura > Aromobatidae > Allobates > Allobates femoralis. The sequence goes on from JARQOC010000009.1 coordinate 8,443,564, forward strand.
TGACCCAGCCACTAAGAATCTCCAATAAAGGGTTAAAAAAACACAGAGAAAATTTTTTATTTGAAATAAAAAAAAAAGCCATTAGGGACTCCATCTTTAATTAAAAAAATCCTCTTCCGTCCGACGTAGTCCAAAACGCGATGTCCTCTCTGCTACATGCACAGGGAATGAGCAGACTGAGAATAATCTCAGCACTGCTACATCATCTCTGTGAGCAGGCAGGTTCTAGGACCCTGGAGCTGCACAGAGAAGACAGCTGGACTCGGCTCGCAAAGAAACAGCAGTTACTTTGCGAGTTTCCCTGCTATCACTGGCACAGTAGCCAGTGATGACTCGCACGAGTCCAATGCAAACAATGGCAATCCTAGTTTTGTCAGCGTTTCTGACAAAACTAGGATTGATATTGATTTGCATTGGACTCGTGCGAGTCATCACTGGGAAACTCGCCGAGTACCGAGTCCTGCGAGTCCCTTACTACTCGCCGAGTAACGAGTCCTAGCGAGTAGATTCGCCCATCCCTAATTGTGTGGCATAGCTGTCAATCTAAACTAGGAGAAGAGGGAAAAGTAAAGTAACACTAATGCTTGTTTCACACATGTGACATTAATAGTCCAAGTATTGTCCACTGTAGCTGACCGGCCGCAGGTCTCCTGACCCAAACCTAACAGTCTCATGTACACAGGGCCGACTCCAGGTTTTTGTGGGCCCGGGCTTAACAGTCTCAGTGGGCCCCTTTAACACATACTATGATTCATGAATATAATACAGAAGCTGCAGGCTGTGTATATGTAATATAGAGGCTCCTGGGTGGGCAGATTATATAATATAGAGGCTGTTCAGGGTTGAATATATAATATGGAGACTGCTGGGCTGTATGGAGACTGCTGAGCTGTATAAATAATATAGAGGCTGCGGGCTGTATATATTATTTGGAGGCTGTGCCGGGTTAATATACTATTTGGAAGCTGTGCTGGGCTGTATATATAATATGGAAGCTCTGCTGGACTATATATATATTATTTGGAAGCTGTTGCAGCCCATCAGCAGCCTCCAAATAATATATCCAGCCCAGCATAGCTTCCAAATAACATATATAGCCCAGCACAGCTTCCATATTACATATACAGCCCAGCACAGCTTCCAAATAGTATATATAGTCCAGCACAGCCTCCAAATAGTATATATAGCTCAGCACAGCTTCCATATTATATATACAGCTCAACAGCAGCCTTCATATACCTCAGCAGCATCCTCCGTATACCCCTGCACAGCCTCCATATACAGCGAGCACAGCCTCTGTATACCGCCAGCACAGCCTCTGTATACCCCAGCACAGCCTTTATATTACCCCAGCACCACCTCTGTATACCCAAGCACAGCCTCTATATACCCCAGCACAGCCTCTATATACAGTCAGCACAGCCTCTATATACAGTCAGCACAGCTTCTATATGAAGTCAGCACAGCCTCTATATACCCCAGTACAGCCTCTACATACAGTCAGCACAGCCTCTATATAACCTAGCACAGCCTCTATATACAGTCAGCTCAGCCTCTATAAACCCCAGCACAGCCTCTATATACCCCAGCAAAGCCTATATATAATCAGTACAGACTCTGTATACAGTCAGCACAGGCTCTATATACAGTCAGCACAAACTCTATATACAGTCAGCATAGACTCTATATACAGTCAGCCCAGACTCTATATACAGTCAGCACAGCCTCTATATACAGTCAGCACTACCTCTATATACCTGAGCACAGCCTCTATATACAGTCAGCACAGACTCTATATATAGTCAGCAAGGCCTCTATATACAGTCAGCACAGCCTCTATATACCCCAGTACAGCCTCTATATACAGTCAGCACAGCCTCTATATACAGTCAGCACAGCCTCTATATACCCCAGCACAGCCTCTATATATAGTCAGCACAGCCTCTATATATAGTCAGCACAGCCTCTATATATAGTCAGCACAGCCTCTATATACAGTCAACTAGCCTCTATATACAGTCTGCATATAGCCTCTATATACAGTCTGCATAGCCTCTATGGTACATATAATCCCCCATCCTGCTGCTGCTCTCAGTTAAAAGAAAACAAACAGATCATACTCACCTTCCATCCGCTCCCCCGGGGCTGTGTCCTCCTCAGATGCTTCCCCACCACATCCTTATAGCAGCAGCTCCTGGGACTGTGGAGCTTCCTCCTTCCTGGAGCATGTGATGAGCTGCAGGGTGATAACTCATCACTTTGCTAAAGTAGGCAAAGGAGGAAGCTCCACTGCTCCCTGGAGCCAGCACATGGCTAATCTGCATCGCATGCAAATTAGCCATGTGCACTGGGAGCTGAGGAGCAGTAGGCTCCTTGCTGAGTCTACCGATGTGCCCCTTGTTCACAGGGCTGTCTGTCCCAAATGGGCCCCTGGCTGTCAGGGCTGCCTGTCCTTGATGGCCAGTGGGCACCCCCCCAGCTGTTCAGGGCCCTGACACTTGCCCTGGTATGCTGGTGATGACGCCGACCCTGCATGTACACCTAGAAGGCTGATAAGATTGGGTCAGCATATCCATGGCTGGTCCAGGCATTCAAGCGCCAATAATAAATGACTTGTGAAGTTATGAAACTAGCCGAAGTGTCTTGGTACAACAGAGAAATAATAGGAAGTTGCGCCGATCCTTAAAGTTATTATTTATTATTGGTATTAAAAGTACATTAGTGCTCCATTGTAAAAAGAAATAGCAAGACAAAAAAGTATTTTAGAAACTTTCCTATCACTTCCATATACACTTAGTAAGAGGATGTCTGTGATTAGAAAGTGGAGCCATTATCAGCAATTAGAAACTATTTATACCTTCTTTTCGTAAGAGACAATTTAATTGTAGACTTTTAACCTTCGTGTATTTTCAAGCCTTAATATACGTTTATTTTTCCTTCTATTATGCAATTATCTTAATTCTTTCCGCGACGTTACGTGAAGACCTTTCAAGAAAACCTCATTAGGCACCGATAGAAATGGAGGTAACACAATAAAGTTGATATGTAAGAGATACACTTGCACTGGCCGATAATCAGGAATTAATTTTCTTGTTTCCCAATTATCGGCCTGTCTAAACAAAACTCTCATAGGTTAAGTGATATAAGTTCTAACCATGTTTCAAAATTGTCCTCGTCAGCACTTTGTCACCTTGGCGTGTGCTACCAAAAATATCATGTTCTATGAATATAAAACAATGGAAATAATGTAGTTCTGTGGACAAGAAAGTGTGGTCAGCCTATTTAAACAGGCTTCTAATGGCAGCGGTCATCCAATGTTATTGTTTTGCATGTTTTTCACACTTAAATGTTTCAGATCACCAAACAAATGTAAATATTAGACAAAGATTACACAAGTAAACACTAAATTTTATAAACGAAGGTCTTTATTATTAAAGGAAAAAGAAATCCAAACCTACAGAGCCCTGTGTGAAAAAGTGATTGCCCCCTGATCCTAATAACTGGTTAGGCCCTCAGCAGCAACCACTGCGATTAAGTGTTTGTGGTAACTTGCAATGAGTCTTCACAATGCTCTGGAGGAATTATGGCCACTCATCTTTACGGAATTGTTGTAGTTCAGCCACACTGGAGGTTTCCGAGCATGAGCCGCCTTTTAAAGGTCATGCCATTGCATCTTAATCATATTAAGGTCAGAGCTTTGACTTTGAATATAAAACTGTACATTATTTTTCCCAGGTCTTGATTTAGACGCAGATTTCAAATACTATTCCCTTCCCAATGCAGCATTTTTCAGCAGGGTCTCAATGTAGAGAAGACTCTGGTGGATCTATCTAGGTTGGAAGAAGACCCAGGTGGACCAATCAGACTTGGAGAAGACCCGGTTGGACTATTATAGGCTTTGAAAAGACCCTGGTGGACCTATCTAGGCTTGGAGAACACCCTGGTTGACCTATGTATGCTTAGAGAAGACCCTTGATGGACCTATCTAGGTTTGGAGAAGACAGTGGTGGGCCTTAAGGCCACGTCACACGTCGCCTAATGTAAAGGGGCAATGGCGACGCCTTTTTTCTGGTCGCCTTGTTTCAGAGCAGTGCCCTGAAACCAGGCGGCCGATCTGGGGCGATGTGTCCACATCATCCCATGTAAACGGCCGTCGGCGAGCTGACAGCCGATGGGAGCCATAGGCTCCCATTGTACTGCATCGCCGCTGGGGTTTTGAGACACCTCTCAGCTCGCCGGCCCATCGCCGGAGATGACTCCCCATGTCTCCGGCAATGCTGGCGGGGCGCCAAAAAGGTGCGCACTCCCGCCTGTCGCCGCCGACATCTCCGGGGTCGTCGCCAGGTGTGACGGTACCCTTACCTCTTTTCCCATGAGGTGCTGTGGAGCCTTTTTATGTATGTGGTGGACCTGTCTAGGCTTGGATAGGACTCTGGTTGACCTGTCTACAACTGGAGAAGACCCTGCTGGACCTATCTAGGTTTGGAGAAGACAGTGGTGGACTTAAGCTCTTTTCCGTGAGGTGCTGTGGAGCCTTTTTATGTAAGTGGTGGACCTGTCAAGGCTTGGAGAGGACTCTAGTTGACCTGTCTACACCTGGAGAAGACCCTGCTGGACCTATCTAGGTTTGGAGAAGACACTGGTGGACCCATCTAGGCTGCACAAAATTGATCTCCCTGCAGAGCGTTCATCCATCTAGTTGCCATGACTCGAGATCAAACTGAAGGACGTTAAATAATAAATAATAGTAACAGTTTCAATTTAGAGGTGGCGGTGGTTCTTTTTTTGCGTGGCAGGCTGATGATTTTATTGATACAATTTTGGGGAAGATATAACAATTTGTTCACTTCCTATTGTTTTTTGTTTGCAAAATTTAGCAGAAAAATTTAGTCGTCCAGTCCCTGAGCAAATCAGAGTTTTGAGAGCGATCGTATAGCAAGTCTGCTGTCTAAACAGTCAAACAGTGGTGGATACGAAGGTAAGTTATGTGATGTGTTTCTTATATAAAACATTTATCGTCACCTGTGAGTTTAATAAAACAGTAATAAGACTTTATAGGTCCTAGGAGGAGAAAAAATACAATGGGTCAGAACTTACAAATAAATTGGAGTGTCAACTCTTGTAGAGAACTGTTCATAAATATTATGGTTGGGATTCTTCACTTTCGTTGGGTAATTGAACGAAGTGTCTACAAATCTGTAGAAAGGGTAGCGGTGACTTGACAGGTATTACGTACCGCTGAAGCACCTGTCCTATGTCATGCTTCAGAAGGCTGCAATGAACAGAACATGTCATCTGTCATTTTACGAAAGACCACTCTTGTTTGTGGTGGGTGACGCTTAGGTCAATCATAGACTCAGAATTGGACATACCGTATGTTGCCCCTTATGGCTATACACACATCAAGACATAGTGAAACAAAAATGTGATCCTAAGAATCTTGATGCCTTCTGAGCTCCAAAATGAAAGGAGTGTGTACAACTGAGTTAACCCAATAAATCAATTATTTGTGAATTTGGCTAGCGCGTGAAAATAACTAACTAAATATATATAAGATAATTCAAGTAAAAACACAATGCATAAATATTCAGCTTTTACACATTAGACTAAGGTTGGCCAAACCCTTTGATAGTGAAGGTTCAGCCAACACTATAATAGGTATGGGGCACTGGCTTTCCGTTGCTTTGTCTTATTTTCCTTTTTATTTACATTAAGGTGTTTTCACTTCCTTATTTTGTTGGCCCTATCACATCTTGGGAGGAGCTGTTTATACTTGCCATGCACTTGCCTTCATTGCAGGCTATATTCCATGGTTGGAGTCCCAGCTCTTCAGTTAAGTATTATCTTGCTGAATTATCTCTACTGTCTTTCCCTGCAATTTGATTGGGAAGTTTTTTTTTTGTACGAGATCTAGTTTTCTCAGATAGAACTTGTACGTATTCTATTTTATGGAGCTGTTCTCTTTGCCATGGATTATTGCAGATTTATTGTTCCACACAAAATCATGGAGGCATGGCTGCTTTTGATTCAAGTCTCAGACCAAACACACCAATAAAAGTCTATGGATCTGTGAAAATAGAATAGAACTCAGATTCCATTTGGATGATGTCTGTTTTTTATGGACGGTTTGATATGAAGAGATGAGAGACCTCCATCAGTTTATTTTTTTTAATCGTGGAAAAAACTCTGGCCAAACAAAAAAATCCAGATAAAATTTTGAACATTTTTTTGTATACGAGAGTAATCAATGAGATCAAACTGAGCCCTTGGAGGAGTTTCCCCAACCGCAAAGTTTTTAATCAATGGATCATGGAATAATAATAATTTCCACAATTGAATATATTTAAAAAATGTTCCTGTGCTGAGATAATCTTATATACATGTCCCTGCTATACACTGTGTAATGGATGTGTCTGACTGTAGAAGGACATGGTTTGATCATGCCACATCTCCTGTGCTGAGATAATCTCATATATGTGTCCCTGCTATGTACTGTGTAATGGATGTGTCTGACTAGACAGGGACATTGTCTGATCATACCACATCTCCTGTGCTGAGATAATCTTATATATGTGTCCCTACTATGTACTGTGTAATGGATGTGTCTGACTAGATAGGGACATTGTCTGATCATACCACATCTCCTGTGCTGAGATAATCTTATATATGTGTCCCTGCTATGTACTGTGTAATGGATGTGTCTGACCATACAGGGACATGTCTGGTCATACCACATCTCCTGTGCTGAGATAATCTTATACAGTATATGTGTCCCTGCTATGTACTGTGTAATGGATGTGTCTGACTAGACAGGGACATGGTCTGATCATACCACATCTCCTGTGCTGAGATAATCTAATATATGTGTCCTTGCTATGTACTGTGTAATGGATGTGTCTGACTAGACAGGAACATGGTCTGATCATACCACATCTCCTGTCCTAAGATAATCTTATATATGTGTCCCTGCTATGTACTGTGTAATGGATATGTCTTACCATACAGGGACATGGTCTGGTCATACCACATCTCCTGTGCTGAGATAATCTTATATATGTGTCCCTGCTATGTACTGTGTAATGGATATGTCTTACCATACATGGATATAGTTTGATCATACCACATCTCCTGTGCTGAGTTAATCTTATATATGTGTCCCTGCTATGTACTGTGTAATGGATGTGTCTGACTAGACAGGGACATGGTCTGATCATACCACATCTCCTGTGCTGAGATAATCTAATATATGTGTTCCTGCTATGTACTGTGTAATGGATGTGCCTGACTGTACAGGAACATGATCTGATTATACCACATCTCCTGTGCTGATCTTATATATGTGTCCCTGCTATGTACTGTGTAATGGATGTGTCTGACCGTAGAGGGACATGGTCTGATCATACCACATCTCCTGTGCTGAGATAATCTAATATATGTGTCCCTGCTATGTACTGTGTAATGGTCGTGTCTGACAGTATATGGACATGGTCTGATCATACCACGTCTCCTGTGCTGAGATAATCTTATATATGTGTCCCTGCTATGTACTGTGTAATGGTCGTGTCTGACAGTATATGGACATGGTCTGATCATACCACGTCTCCTGTGCTGAGATAATCTTATATATGTGTTCCTGCTATTTAGGCTAGGGTCACATTTCCGTTTTTTTTTTTTTGAAAACCTGATCCGATTTTGAGCTTTTAAAAAGCTCAAAATCGGATCAGGAAATGCTTCTCATAGGAGGCTATTATAAAAACTGGATTGCTTCACAAGCAATCCGGTTACCGCCTCCGGCTCTGCAGCCTGCGTGAAATATCATGCAGGCTGCAGTTTTCGGAGCAGTTCTCTGACCCACAATGCAGTAACCGGATTGCTCAGGATGTGTAATCCTGAGCAATGCGGTTACCGCATATTCTTTGCTTATCCCGGCTGCTGCCAGGATAAGCAGAGTGTTCTCTGTGTTTTAACATGTTTAATTTTATTAATAAATGTGTCTATACTGTTTATAGGGGGTGACCACCCCCCCTAGAGACCTACCACCCACTCAGGTGGGCATATAATGATGTTATATCTTATGTAGAGTAGCCGGCTTCTGTCGGCTGCTGTACTTTTTTAAGAATGAAGCCGCCGGCCTCACTGACAGCAGCGCTCATACTATAGCTATTGTAGGTATAGTATGTGCGCTGTCCGAGGTTCTGAAGGCTTATACAGTAAGATCTATGGGCAGCCTTCAGGACCTCAGACAGCGCACATACTATACCTAAAATAGCTATAGTATGAGTGCTGCTATCAGTGAAGCCGGCATCTTCATTCATAAAAAAGTACAGCAGCCGACAGACGCCGTCTACACTACATAAGATATAACATCATTATATGCCCACCTGAGTGGGTGGTAGGTCTCTAGGGAGGGGTGGGCACCTCCTAGAGACAGTATAGACACATTTATTAATAAAATTACAAGTTTTAAAACACTGAGAACACTTTGCTCTTCCCTGCGGCAGCAAGGATGAGCAAACTATCCGGGAACCGGATTGCTCCAGATTACACATCCAGAGCAATCCGGTTACCGGATTGCGGCTTCAGCAATCCGGTGAATGGATTGCGGCTTGTCTGAAGCCAATTGCGTTCACCACATCCGGATCTGGATGTGGTGAACGCAATTCCTGTATTAAATGTGACCCTAGCTTTACTTTGTAATTGATGTGTCTGGCCGTACAGGGACATGATCTGATCATACCACATCTCCTGTGCTGAGATAATCTTATATGTGTCTCTGCTATGTACTGTGTAATGGATGTGTCTGACTGTACAGAGGCATGGTCTGATCATACCACATCTCCTGTGCTGAGATAATCTTATATATGTGTCCCTGCTATGTACTGTGTAATGGATGTTTCTGACCGTACAGGGACATGGTCTAATCATACCACATCTCCTGTGCTGAATAATCTTATATATGTGTCCCTGCTGTGTACTGTGTAATGGATGTATCTGACTGTACAGGGACATGATCTGATCATACCTCCTCTCCTGTGCTGAGATAATCTTATATGTGTCTCTGCTATGTACTGTGTAATGGATGTGTCTGACTGTACAGAGGCATGGTCTAATCATACCACATCTCTTGTGCTGAGATAATCTTATATATGTGTCCCTCCTATGTACTGTGTAATGGATGTTTCTGACCGTACAGGGACATGGTCTAATCATGCCACATCTCCTGGACAGGGGAGAACACAACAGAGTATCTTTATACTTTTTTGATTAAAATGAACTTTAAATTAAAATTTGTTCCTGGGAAAACCCCTTCAACCATGAATCCCCCTTCCACCACACCGATGATCTGCCTTGCATTTATACGTATGCTATTGAGTAGAAATAGAACATAAAAATGTAGATAGAATAAACAGTGTATTAATATTATAAAATGAAGTTGATGTATATAAGGTGGTCCCAGGCCGCGGGGTACTCGGGGCCAGGCTGGTGCTGTCTCTCTGGGATCATGGTAGTCGTGACCCGGTCCCCTGGCCTGGGCTCAGTCCAAAAAGGAAGGGGTTATTTACAGGGAAGTTTATTGTGACGCCACCCGGGGTATGTAGTCAGTTGGGATTCCTTCTGGGGACGGTGACTTAGGGCAGCATGGATGGTAAGCCCTCCTCGGGTAGGGCTGAGTGTCCCCAGGGCAGGTGTAAATAGTCTATATGTGAGATGCACGGCAACAGGCGCAGAAATAACTGGAGTCCACAGCAGTAAACGTTTCCTTTACCTTTACTGGTCCGTTGTTACGGGTACAGTCCGGAGCATCAATTTAGATGTTACAGGGGACCGAGGAGGCCTGGAAGCAATCAGGGAATCCACCTAGCTGGGTGGGTTGGAGACCTCCCTTCTGTGCTGTTTAGTGGCTCCTGCAGCTGCGTGAAGCTAAGCTGCTTGCCCTCTCTCCTGAGTGTGCCGTATGACAGGCAGCTTGAGTCCTGTTTCAGGGGTCGCTCCACCGTGGAGACCCTGGGCTCTAGTATGCTGCTTTACCTCCTGACATTGTGTGGCTGGGATATCAGGAACTCCCCACCTTCCGTTATTGACCCTGCACAGTCTCGGACCCGATATCCGTTCTATGTGCTTTCCTCTGAGGCGAGCACGACGCTCCTTGTCTCCCTCAGGCTTTCCTCTCCTTCCTCCTCAGACTCACTCTATGGCTGTTCTAACTAACTCCTCCTCCGGCCAGAACTTTTATATGGGGAAGCTCCCCTCAAGCTGGGGACTAGAGCCCCCCTTCTGGTCTGGAGGCAGGAAAGTGTTGGATGCTGTGCCACCTGAATAGGGAACCCCCTTTTTGCTTCCAGGCGTACCATCGGGACCCTGGGGTGCTACATATACTGTACAGATTAATCCAGAAGTATTTGGACAATGATAGAATCTTCACAATGATAAAGAATTTGAAGCAGGTCTATTGAACATTAAAGTTTTGACCCGCGGTCTGGCAAGAAGCTCAACGGGAAGATGTACGGTACATACTTTACAGACATACAGTATGTCATATAAGTCACATATATATGTAAATACTTTCCTCTAAGACAATCTTTCAGGCTTCGATCTGCAAATCATTGTATTTTCAGCCCAAAACACCTTCACTTCAAAATCCTCCGCAGTTACCAACTTCAAATTTCCTTTGTCATTAAATCCTCAGATAATCACTCTGCCCACACAAGCTACGGAAAGGCAGAATTAAATCCATTCACAGGCGCGATTTGGATGTCACAAGAATTGAACAGTTCTGTAACCTGAAATAAACTCAGATATTTTATTGATGCAGAGCAAAAAAAAAAAGATAATTAATGGCGAGAAATCACAGAACAAAATTCATAGTTTGAAGAATTATCATGCACATTATCCCTGCAGTACAAAGAGCAGGCTCGGGCTGGCCCACCAGAGAGCAGGGAATCCTCCGTGGGCCTCTCTGCAGTAGTACATCACTTGTCAGCATGGACAGGCTCGGGCTGGCCCACCGTGAGCAGGGGGATGCTCCGTGGGCCTCTCTGCAGTAGTACTTCACTTGGCAGCAGTCAGGCTTGGACTGGCCCACCGGAGAGCAGGGGAATCCTCTGGTGAGCCCTCTGCAGTATACATCACTTGTAAGCATGGACAGGTCCCGATGGCCTATGGAGAGCAGGGAATCTAACCGGTGGGCATCTCTGCAGTAGTACTTCACTTGGCAGCATGGACAGCTCAGACTCACGCACCAGAGAGCAGGGGAATCATCCGGTGGACCTCTCTACAGTAGTACATCATTTGGCAGCATGGACAGGCTCGGACTGGCCCACCAGAGAGCAGGGGAATCCTCCGGTGGACCTCTCTACAGTAGTACATCATTTGGTAGCATGGACAGGCTCGACTGGCCCACCGGAGGATAGGGGAATCCTCCGGTGGCCTCTCTCAGTAGTATATCACTTGGCAGCATGGACAGACTCGAACTGGCACACCGGACAACAGGGGAATCCTCTGGTGGGCCTCTCTGCAGTAGTACATCACTTGGCAGTATGAACAGGCTCAGACTGCCCCACCAGAGAGCATGGGAATCCTCCGGTGGGCCTCTCTGCAGTAGTAGTACATCACTTGGCAGCATGGACAGGCTCAGACTGACCCACCAGAGAGCAGGGGAATCCTACGGTGGGCTCCCTGCAGTAGTATATCTGTCATGCTTCCGGGGAAAGGCGCCCTAGAGTGGACCCACTGGGCCATGGTGCCGAACTCCCCTGGGTGAGCTGGTCCTAGTTTTAACCAACCCCTATACAGGGATTGTTAGGGGCAAGCCCAGGGGGTCTAAATACCACAGCTGCTAGTAACAGGGGAGCGGCTCGTAAGGTTAGCCTATGCTACAGCACAGCTAAGGAGTCCGGGATAACAGGGTACAAAGCTAGGAGAACAGGAATGGTGCTATCGGAGAAGAGCACTACGGGGGTTCCAGGAAACAGAGTACAAGGAAGGCCTGACCAACAGTCAACAAGGCAGAAGCAAACTGACTTAATTATCAGGCACCTCCTATCAGTGGAGGTGACCTGATATACCAGAGGAAGAGCAACTATTGGTCGAGGGGGGTGTCAGATTGAACCGTGCCAGCCCCTAGAGTCACAGGGAGGATTATCAGTCATTGTATAGGAGGAGGTGAGCTCTGATATCAACATGTGAATGTGGATCCTGTTTTATGTACTGTATATGAGTGTTATCAGTCATTGTACAGAGTGGTATACTATTGAGGGTCGGATACTGACATGAGTGTCGTCATGTAGAGGATGAGTGGATTCCGACCTTATCACTATGAGTTATCAGTCATTGTAAGGAGGAGGTGAGCTTGATACAACAATGTGAATGGTGGATCCTGTGTTATTACTGTACATGAGGTGTTATCAGTCATTGTACAGTGTAAGATTTGGGAGGTGAGGAAATCAGGTAACTTGATGATGTGATGAGCAAAGGGGGTCAGGAGAGCTTAATCTGACCATGATGCTGGGGTCCTGGCTCACCCTGATCTCAGAGGTACCTCTGATGGTGAGGAGTTCCGAGCCGCCACACTTACCATAGCTCCTGATTAGCCTAGGCTGAGGGCCCCTACCTACACCCACGGGTTAGGATCACAGCTTCTCCCATCGGCAATAGAACTCCAGGAGAGGCTTCAGCACAGCAGCAAGACTTCTTCTCAGCTCAATGATCAAGAGCCAACTAACTCTATAAACGTGTCGGAGAGGGAATGGTTACTTAAAGCCAGGGGAGGGGATTATCATCATTATACAGAGGAGGTGAGCTTGGTGACATAACCTCATGTGAATGGTTGGATCCTGTGTTATCTACTGTATTAGAGTATATCAGTATGTACAGGAGAGGAGGTGAGCTGTGATATCACCTATTGTGAATGGTGGATCCTGGTTATCTATGTTTATACTATAAGAGGTGTATCAGTCATTTACAGGAGGAGGTGAGCTGTGATATCACCTATTGTGAATGGTGGATCCTGTGTTATCTACTGTATATAGAGGTGTTATCAGTCATTGTACAGGAGGAGGAGGTGAGCTGTGATATCACCTATTGTGAATGGTGATCCTGTGTTATCTACTGTATATAGAGGTGTTATCAGTCATTGTACAGGAGGAGGTGAGCTGTGACATCACTATTGTGAATGGTGGATCCTGTGTTATCTACTGTATATAGAGGTGTTATCAGTCATTGTACAGGAGGAGGAGGTGAGCTGTGATATCACCTATTGTGAATGGTGGATCCTGTGTTATCTACTGTATATAGAGGTGTTATCAGTCATTGTACAGGAGGGGAGGTGAGCTGTGATATCACCTATTGTGAATGGTGGATCCTGTGTTATCTACTGTATATAGAGGTGTTATCAGTCATTGTACAGGAGGAGGTGAGCTGTGATATCACCTATTGTGAATGGTGGATCCTGTGTTATCTACTGTATATAGAGGTGTTATCAGTCATTGTACAGGAGGAGGAGGTGAGCTGTGATATCACCTATTGTGAATGGTGGATCCTGTGTTATCTACTGTTATAGAGGTGTTATCAGTCATTGTACAGGAGGAGGTGAGCTGTGATATCACCTATTGTGAATGGTGGATCCTGTGTTATCTACTGTATATAGAGGTGTTATCAGTCATTGTACAGGAGGAGGTGAGCTGTGATATCACCTATTGTGAATGGTGGATCCTGTGTTATCTACTGTATATAGAGGTGTTATCAGTCATTGTACAGGAGGAGGAGGTGAGCTGTGATATCACCTATAGTGAATGGTGGATCCTGTGTTATCTACTGTATATAGAGGTGTTATCAGTCATTGTACAGGAGGAGGTGAGCTGTGATATCACCTATTGTGAATGGTGGATCCTGTGTTATCTACTGTATATAGAGGTGTTATCAGTCATTGTACAGGAGGAGGAGGTGAGCTGTGATATCACCTATAGTAAATGGTGGATCCTGTGTTATCTACTGTATATAGGGATGTTATCAGTCATTATACAGGAGGGAGGAGGTGAGCTGTGATATCACCTATTGTGAATGGTGGATCCTGTGTTATCTACTGTATATACAGGTGTTAGCCGTCATTGTACAGGAGGGGGAGGTGAGCTGTGATATCACCTATTGTGAATGTTGGATCCTGTGTTATCTACTGTATATAGAGGTGTTATCAGTCAGTGCACTCTTACCAGTAATGATCAGATGAATTACATGTATAGAACATGAAGTGTGAGTCTAGTATCAGGATTAGGGGTCAGTGTATGGAATTAGAAGTTTCTATGAGGGGGGAGGGGTGTCTGCTTTTTTGTTTTGTAACAGTAAGCTGTGATATGGAAAATAGAAAATAATATTTTTGGAGATTATGGGTCATGTTCTCTTTACACATTACCCCTAAGATCCAGTGTAAATGCTTGGACGGAGACAGATGTCTACATATCTTCAGTTGTCTATGAAAAAACTCCAAACATGAATTATTGTTTTTGAAGATTGACAGAATAATAAATAATAATAAAGCAACTGGGAAATAAAGAAGATAAGTCCTGTAAAAGGAGTTTCCCTAAATATTTCATTATTTCCATCAGACCTCCATTATGGATGAGACATTTCTTAGCAATGCGGATACAGGCTCATATGAAGAGTAATGGGCGATCAGTTCCAGGGTGCGCTCTTCTGGGTTTATTCATCTTTACAATCCATTTGTGTAACATTTCAGGTTGTGTCCCTTTGTGAGGCTGAATGTCTCAGGCAGGACAGCATTGCTGGTTGTGGTCACACTGTCCTGCCAGCTCCAATCATCAGGACAAAGGTCTGCAGTATAATCCGAAACATTAATAATTACCTACATGGTGCAAATAATCTATGACTTATATGCAACAACAAGTCAACACATGGAGTCCTACCTGGTGATACCATACTGAGTGTTGGTGGAGTTGGGCAATTTATATGTGCACCCCAAACATGGCTCATTAAAGGGTCGATATGACTTTTAGCATTGCCACTTCCAATAGGTGGCGCTAGAGTTCAAGTCATCTTTGAAGAGGCAATTTGCATATTTAGTTTCCCAGAGGAGCACTGTAGTGTTTAAGTCTCCTCATACTGGCATATCACTCTCCACAAGGAGAAACCTTACCCCTTAGATCCCAGTCTTAGCCTCTCCCCTAGCCAAATCAGATCTCATACTTTGCATTGATGAGGGCAATACCCCGAAACATAGTGTCTGCAAATTGAGATTCTGGTTTGGCTTTTAACATAAGTCATATGGCAAGGCTTGTGAAAGAGAAGATGTTGACTTTTAGGATTGCTACTTCCAATAGGTGGCGCTAGAGTTCAAGTTCTCTTTGAAGAGGCAATTTACATACCCAAAACAAATGTCGTGATGGATCCGCGATGTGCGAACCTGAAACAAAATCTGACATCATATTGGAATCATGCCGATTTTCCCATCTTCTGTCTTTACCGTCCAGTAAAATATTTCTATTTATTATCATGCCAACTTAGAATGAAACATTATTGAAATTCGAAACCCCAAGTAGGAGATCTTTACCTCGGGGCAATCAATTCTCTATCTATTGGGTATCGGAGCATCAATGAGCTTCATAGTCTCCGCATACATCAATGTCTTCCTCCATCCACCACTAGGGGGATTGTGGAAGTTTAATGGACAATGTTTATACATAGAGACCAATAAATAAACAGTGTACAGTAATCTCCTAAATCCGCTCCAGCGGTGTCTGCGGACAGCAAGAATTTGATCAATTAACACCAGAGATCAATAGAAAAAAATATATATATATTAAATGTATAATATTTTATTTTATTATTTTATTTTATTTTAAATTTTATATAATATAACCAGTATATATTATAATATATAATATTTCATATATCATATTAATTATAATATATTAACATATTGTTGTTACAATTATTAAGTATATATATATATATATATATATATATATATATATATATATATATATTGTACACATACACCGGTATATAGGATATAACCAGTAAAAATGATAAAACCAGTATATATAATAATATATAATAATATATAATATTTTAATATTATATATTGTATTATATTCCAAAATATACATAGAATAACAAAATTATAATAATAATACAAATTAAAAATAAATAAAAAAATTAAATGAAATACATAATAGGAAAATAAAAATGTAAAAAAAAATAATAAAAAAATACATAAAATAACAAAATAAAATAAATAAAAATGTAAAAATAAATCATCACAATAGTAATAAATAAAATACATACAATGACAAACATAAAGTAAAATAAATCATAGAAAAATAAAAATGTAAAAAAATACAAATAAAAAAAAATATATATATAATAAATAATAACAATTACATAAAATAACAAAAATAAAATAAATAATAGGAAAATAAAAATGTAAAAAAACAAAAAAATCAAATAATAATAATAATAGTAAGCATACAATAAAGTAAATAATAGGAAAATAAAATGTAAAGAAAACACAAAAATACAATAGAAAATAAAATAAAAATAAAATATAAAAAAAAATTATAAAAATAAAATAAATAATAGGAAAATAAAAATGTTAAAAAACAAAAAAATCTAATAATAATAATAAAAAATAATAATAAAAATAATAATAATAATAAAATAAAATAAAATGTGCAAAAAAAAATAATAAAAATAAAATAAATAATAGGAAAATAAAAATGTCAAAAAAATCTAAATGAGATGAAAAAAATTAAATACACAATAATGAATAACACATATATAAAATAGCAAAAATAAATTAAAGTAAATAATAGGAAAATAAAAATGTAAAAATCAATAATAATTATAAATAAAATATAGCAAAAATAAAATAAAAAAATAAGAAAATAATAAGGTATAAATACCACAACAATAAAATAGAGAAAATAAATAAATAAAATATAACAAAAATAAAATAAAAATAAAATAGATAACAATGAACAACACATACAAAAAATTGCAAAATAAATAAAGTAAATAATAGGAAATAAATTAAAATAAAATAATCAAAAAAAAATCAAATGAATAAAAATAATAAATAAAATATAGCAAAATCAAATAAAAAACAGGAAAATTAAAATGTGAAAAAAACCTCAAAAAATACATAGAAAAAATAAAAATAAATAATAATAAATAAAATATAACAAAAACAAAATAAAAAAATAGGAAAATGAAAATGTAAAAAAAACAAATGAAATTAAAAAATAAAATAATAATAATAAAAAAAATACAATATACCCAAAATTTTAAATAAAATAAATGACAATAATAATTAAATAAAAAAAGTAAACATAAATGGAATTAAAAAATAGTAAAATGAAATGTGTCAGTTACATGACTCTCCTCCATTAAATGGATCAAACAAACCCAGCTGTATCTCACCATATCTCTCTTCCTGAGCAGGCAGTCATTCCCAGCTGAGCTTTGCATTGTGCAGAGCTGCTCCTGTCTTGATTTTAACCAGTTTTCTCTGTTTAGCCTCAAGAGTAATGTGCTCTGCTCCTGTGATTGTGGATACAAGGCGACATCCCCCTCACTGGATGTTATCCATAGGGCTTCTCTGTGCAGCTAATGAAGGCTGAGGAGCACTGGCTGGAGCCTGGGACTGCACTGGAGCAGCTGCAGCATTTCACTCTTCACTCACAGACTCCTCTTGTAAAATCACATTTCATTTACACAATAACACAGGAAGTTTAAGAAAAGAACAAGGAAAAGTGCAAAATAATAAATAACATCAACCCAAACAAACCCAGGAGAATTACTGTAATGTGAATGCAAGAAAGAATGACAAAGACTGTAAAGAGAAGGGTGGAGAGTGTGCAGGGAGGGGGAGAGCTGCTAGAAGACAGGAACAATTGCTTGGATTTATTATAGTAAGTCATAGGTTGTTGTTTTTTTTTTTTGTGATCTATAATTGGGAAGAGAAGAATCAGAGGGAAGTCAGTGGTAAGTGGGGTAATGTGTTAGGAAGGGTGGACAGGAGACATGCAGGACTGATGTAGCAGGAGGGACTGGAGTAGGGTCTGTATCTGGTGCTGGACTCCTCCTCTGTACCTGAGAGCTCAGGGAGCTGTCCTCATCCTAGTGCTGAAGGTCCATAAGACATCCCATCCCCTCCAGAAGAGCTGTCCACATCCCAGTGCTGAAGGTCCATAAGACAGTCCATCTCCTGCAGAAGAGCTGCCACATCCAGTGCTGAAGGTCCATAAGACAGTCCATCTCCTGCAGAAGAGCTATCCACATCCAGTGCTGAGGTGCATAGACATCCTCTCCCGCAGAAGAGCTGTCCATCCAGTGCTGAAGGTCATAGACATCCATCTCCTGCAGAAGAGCTGTCCACATCCCAGTGCTGAAAGTTCATCTCTGCTCAGCAGAAGACATCCCATCTCCTCCAGAAGAGCTGTCCACATCCCAGTGCTGAAGGTCCATAAGACAACCTATCTTCTCCTGAAGAGCTGTCCACATCCCAGTGCTGAAGGTGCATAAGACAGTCCATCTCCTCCAGAAGAGCTGTCCACTCCCAGTGCTGAAGGTCCATAAGACATCCCATCTTCTCCAGAGGAGCTGTCCACTCCTAGTGCTGAAGGTCCATAAGACATCCTATCTCCTCCAGAGGAGCTGTCCACCTCTCAGTGCTGAAGATCTGCTTCTATTCCTTTCCCATCTCATCCTGTCACTGAAGAGTTACTCCACATCTGATCACTGAGTTTTCCCTTTTTTTTCTGCCTTTACTGGATAATATTAGTCTTTCTTCTTCTTCAACATTTCCTTAGGAGGTGATTGCCAATTGCTACCATGAAATTGGATTTCCAGGATTAAAGATCCTCCTGGACAACTATTGACCTGAACCATACTCCAGTAGAATATCGGATGCTCCTTAAAGTTTTCATTCTTTTCTTTTTTTTTGGAAGAATCAGACTTGGTGACATAGTGAGGAATCAATGCCTGGTGAGTCCTGACACCAGAGGCAAAGTTTGATGTTCTCCTTGGCTTCCACGAATACTCTTAATCCTGGTAACTCTCAGCTGATGGTCCTCCACACTTACTGGTTGTAGATGGGACTTTTCTTCTTCATGGGCTTCATCTCCTTGATTATGGTAACTCCTTAAGAACTACAAGAACCCCCAAAAAAAGTCAGGTGGATCTAGGAGACACTGGATTGTGATGCCCCATTCCTGCTGAGTCTTATGGCTTGAAGGTAAGATATGTTTTATACCCCAGGCAGATGTACATGGAGTCTTTTCCACATCTTGGGCTAATTTGAACTAATTGCTCATAAATGGTCCCAGACGCTTCGTTTTAGTGGAGTTCCCAGATATTAATCCTCAGTATTAAAGGCTGTATGCTGTGCTCAATGGACCCAATGGTTTTAATACATTTCTCAACTATCTGTATCATTTACGTATGACTGCATGGGATTAAGTAAAGTAATGTGTTCTCTTTATGACTAAGCCTTATACAGCATTTCAACTATTATCAAGGTTTCTTGGTGGAATGTCCTTGACATATCAGAATAAATATTTTCATAAGTTGTGTCTTATAGAATAAATCTATGGAATAATATACTGAAGACGGACAGAGTTAACAGCCTGACCATGATAAATGCATTCTGCAAGGTTGTGCTAGAGACAGCTTAGACCCCCATGCAGCATGTGGACATTTAATAAGAGGCAGGAGTTAACTCTTAAGGATCCAGAAAGCTCTTATAGAATGCTTGTATGGCTATAGAGAATGCCAGATGATACTTATATCTGAGGGAGAAAGCAATGGTGATGATGACCAGACACTAGGCAATTAATTGATTAGGATCAAATGTGGAGTGGGATCAAGGGTGCACAAATCATTGCTGTGACCTCGAAAGAGGTAAGGGGGTCAATACCATGTTCAAAACAGATGCAATAGTGCATTAGAATGAGTTCTTAGACCACAAAGGGCCCATAACTTGTTCTTGCACAGGGGCCCTCTACTGTCTGTGTCTGGATGAATGGTTGTTTATAAAAGGAGTCCTATGTAAGAAGAACAATTATTTTTTTACCAGAAATGAAAAGGTTAGAGGCTTCCAATTGGAAAGGTTTACATTGGCCTTTTAGAATTCATTGCCATTTGAAATATGTGATTCCAGAAATTACTTGTACTTGAATTGTCTATTAATGAGCTTCAGTCATTGCAATGTATTATACTATTCAGGTAAAGTTAGTTCTTTGAAAGTTACCAAGCTATGGAAAAGAAAACTGAGAGGAGACTTAATAGCTGTCTATGAATATCTCAAGGGCTGTCACACTGTAGAGGGATCAGCTTTATTCTCATTTGTACAAGGAAAGACTAGAAGCAATGGGATGAAACTGAACGGTAGGAAACATAGGTTAGGTATTAGAAAAAAACTTTTTGACAGTAAAGGTGATCAACGAGTGGAACCGGCGGCCATGAGAGGTGGTGAACTCTCAATGGAAGTCTTCACACAGAGGCTGGACAGACATATGTCTGGGATGATTTAGTGAGCAGGCGGGTTGGACCAGATGACCCAGGAGGTCCTGTCCAACTCTACCTATCCTTGATTCTATAAAAAAGGTTGGTTGTACTGCATTACTGCTTGTGCTCACACATGGAGCAAGTATATATAGACACAGTTAAGTAATCATGAAATAATGCTTTCGTAAATCC
Source organism: Allobates femoralis (assembly GCA_033576535.1). Classification (NCBI taxonomy): domain Eukaryota; kingdom Metazoa; phylum Chordata; class Amphibia; order Anura; family Aromobatidae; genus Allobates; species Allobates femoralis. The sequence goes on from JARQOC010000009.1 coordinate 8,464,276, forward strand.
AAGGATCTTACATTGAGTCCTTGTATGGGACCACAGGCCATGTTCTTGTTTATGAGACTCTCAGTGATCAGTTGTACACTGTGATAGAACCAGGGTAGCCAGTGTTTGGTTCACCTACTGCGCCCCCTCAGGGGATATGGTGCATTGCACGCTGCTCAAGTCAATGAACTGTCCATGAAATACACACATTAGTTGCATTCCCTAAAGTGAGGGATGATATTTGTACTGTATATAGTCTGCCCTTAGATGAACAATACAGGTTCTGAATAGGAACCTCAATCTCTTTTTGACTCAGAACTCCATTATTTGTGATATTATTTTTTTACTTAGTAAAAAACCTCTTTATTGACAGATTATTTCAACCAGATCCTCTTTAAAATGTTGAAAAGACAGTATAGAATTTTTGAAAGTTGAAGGGAATATCTCCGATTTTACGAACAGAACTTGTGCCTAACAGGCAGGCAGTTGTTACTTACCGGACTGTTGTGCCTGGCACCGTTCACCGCCGGCACTGTTGCGTCAGTAGAGTGTTGGCTTCTCTTCTCTGCTGTCATGCTTATTCACAGCTTCCCCCCCAGATAGGTGTCAATGAGCCAACTGTCAATCAGCATGATGTCAGCTGTCCCACCCCATTCAACAGAGCAGGAGAGAAACCGCCGCTCTGTTGATGAAGCCAGTGCATCACCGGCAGGAGCGGTCTGTGACCACACTGTACCGGTGGTGAATGATACAGAGCACAACAGGCAGATAGGTAACAACTACCCGCCTGTTAGCACTTGGGCATGTTTTTTTTTAAATCCCAGATATCATGTACACTTTAAATCTCACTTTATGGATGATTGATGCTCATTTTAACAAGTTTTTGTCCACGTGTGATATTCCTTTACTGATAGGTAAATTGGTCCAAGAGGGTCTACGAATAAAGAAGATTTAGATTGTGAACCCAGTGTGGACAGGTAATGTTAGCAGACTTTGTACAGGGGTGTGGACAGTGGTGTAACTTAAAGCTTATGGGCCCCAATGCAAAAACTCCAATTCTTTAATAGTCTTTGTCTTTTTATATGGGCCAAAGGGACTTTTCGGGCCCCTAAGCTCAAGGGCCCGGGTGCGGTTGCAAATACTGCACTTACTGTAGTTACACCCCTGGTTGTGGAATATGTTGATTCTATCAGCAGCAAGAAACAACAGGAAAAACCAAGGCTTTCATTACTTTGATCATAGAAGATAATATCAATGGATGTTCCCTGAGAAACAAGCTCTACACTAGATAACCATTCACAGTACTGACTCATAATTAAAGGGGTTTCCACCTTACGGGAATTTTTTTTTTACCAGTTCGATGTCATTCTGACTAAAAATCATTTTTGCTATTGGGTTTCATTAAAAATTAATCACCATTTGCCTCTGCTCTGCTGTTTCTATTGCTGGCTGAAGAATGAGCAAACTGAGGATCTGTCAGTGAGCACGCTATGACAGTCTGACATTTAGTGTATAACTCTCTCATAGCTCGCAGCTGATTTATGACCACAGACCACATTGAATTTGAATAGGCAAGAAAACAAAGAGCTTGTAAGAGCTAAATGGGGCAAAATGATTGATAAAACCCAATTGGAAAATTGATTTTTAGCCCCAAATTCTTACATTCATTTGAAAAAAAGTATCGCCAAAGTTGCAAAATATTTTAAATTTCCCAAATTTTTTTTTGCAACAAATTCATGCATTTAATAAAAAAAAATGTCGTCAATGGGGCAAAATGTTTAATAAAACCCAATTGCAAAAATGATTTTAAGTCCAAATTTTATGCATGTAAGCAAAAATACAAAAAACTGTTGCCAGAGGTGGACAATCACTTTAATAAAATAACGGTTTAAGGGACTATTAATATTTCCTGGTGGGAAAACAAAGGATTCCTTGTAATTATAAGTTACTAGTTGTCAGTGTCTCCAAAGGAAACCAGCGAGACTCAGACGAAAATGTGAAAGGTTGTCCGGTTCAGAAAACGTTTTGTTAAATGACCTAATAAGACTGCGAAGATTAGGAGTGTAGAGGGTTCTGACACTCAGAACCTCTTCTAATAGCGCCATCTACAGCACTGTCAATCATGGAGGATTGACAAGGGAATTCTGCCAAAAACGAATGATTTGTGTGGGTGCCAGGTAATGAGTAAATGCATGGTGGTGTCACAATCTATCTGTTACTGGGTGGCACAACTGTAAAGTAATCAGGAAGCAGGACAGTAAGATGGGCTAAAGGTGATCAGGGGTGCTAGTCTGACCCTTAGACTGGGGGTCCCTGGCTCAGCCTGCTCCCAGAGGTATCTCAGAAGGTGAGGAGGTCTGGGTCACCACCCTTGCCCTATGCTATTGATACACCCTTGGCTAAAAAGCCCCTACCTCTGCCCACATACCGGGAAACACCAACTTCCCCAAGGAAGGTAAACTCCAGGCAAGAACAGCAGGAAGGCAGGAGCACGCACTGCACTACGTCCAGACAGCACACATAGTCAAGGCAGAGTGAACTCTATCTGCAACACCCGGTGGAAGGAAGTGGAACTACTTATAGACTGAGGGAGTGGAGAACAGAATGCTCTGACACACCCCTCCACCTCCACCTACACCTGTAGAGCAGCACAGCAATATAGCAGCATCTGCAGATTAACACTAAGTGTGCCAAACACATGACGCTATCATGAAATAAAATCATGGTTTTATATCCAAGAATCGTTGACTGGTGGTAAAAGATCCATGCTCTGTACATGCAAATACAGGGTCACTCTTCGCAGCTAAGGGAAGAGACATTAAAGGGTTCTTCACTACTAGGATGATCCTTTCTAATTCCACTTTTCACCCCCAGTTAAAATAAAAAACCCTATACTCATCTCCCATGCTGGTGCCGTTCCAGCACTGCAAAAGAAGGAAGGGGAAGGGAGGTGTGCTGCTTACCAATTCTAGTTTTGTTGGTTCGGGGCTCATGTGACGTTGTGACGTCCAATCACTGCCGGTTTATGTTGCCCCACCTTCAGACCAAATTAGCTATCAACAGGAAGTGAGTGTCAGCAGCAGTGTCGCTTCCTGGCGATTACGTGTGGGAACAGCGACAACCCAGGAGGTGAGTATAGGCTCTTTTATTCGGAATGGTGAAAACCAGTGGAATCTGAAGAAGTTATCCTAGTAGTTGACGACCCTTCAATTCTCAAAATATGAAAATGTGATGGTGGAAAAGGATTTCTTCCAAAGCTGATCGACATCAAGAAAGGAACCATGAAGCCACTCTGCCTTTAGCTAGTTAAAGGGTTTGTACCAATATCCGCAGCATGGCTGGGGTCCTATCATTAGGATCACCAACGATCAGGAGTATGGGGGTCGTGAGTTCCACGTTTGAATGGAGCAACAGGTTAGCATGTGCCGTGTTGCTCCATTTGGACTGACGGGAATTGCCAAATACTGATTTTGCCTGCACTTAGGCAGTGTTCATGCTGGACCGCCATTACATTCAATAGGGGGACTGAACACCACTGTTTTTGTGATTCACAATCAGCGATACATCACTAATCCTATAGATAAGTGATACGATAAAATGGAAAAAATGGCGAAGTTCCAGATGCTGTCACACAATCCAATGAAGGTAAGAGTAAGTTATTGGTTAAACACAAAGCATCTCAAGGCCTGTCCACCCTCTTCATCAGGTATAACATTTTCATTCCTGAAGACGGCAGCCCATATACTGTACTTACACAAGGGCCCTCATCTGCCTGTGGCCACCATTGACACAAGATATATGGCTATGTGGTGTCACACACTATCTGTAATGTTTCTTCGGTGCTTTATGGCTTCTTCTCCTTATCTCTAAGCTGTGACGTTTTCTCGCTATCAAGATTTGCTACAGAATTGTTGCCGCTTCATTCCCTGCTTTGACTTTTACACAGGCTGCGCTTGCAACTCCTATATAATAGGATTGCTGCAAGGCATTATGGGGAATCCCGTGCAGCTGTGCCTGAAATCATATACGCCATACGCCTTCTCTGACTGGTGCAGTCTTCTACTTTGTCTAAAATGGAGGGGCTTTTTTGGTGATTCGCACAAATTGACTTGCAAATTTCCCAAAATTTGAAACAAATTCTGGTTACCTTGAATTGATTTAGTCATCTTTATTCGGAACCCTTTAAAATAAATAAATAAAGAATATTAGATGTTAATACACCTTCCATATATCCACTTCTGAACCTATTTATGTGGTTCTATAGCACTAGTACAAATGACAATACGTAAGTCACTATTATACAGGTTTTGCTTCTTTCACTTTAAAAAGTGTTGAAAAAAATATCCAGAGTTCATGGTGAAATCTGTCGCTTTTAGAAAATAATTGGAAATCTTGTGACACATCGCTGTCACCACAAGGAAATGTTCGCTTCTGTCACTTTACACAATCAGTGACAGCGATAGATATCTCATAATTACTCATTTAGATATTGCCATGGGAGGGAGAATTACACACGTTTTAATGGGGTTTCATATATAAAGAGGTTTTTCTCACAAACCAAGTTAATTTTAAAGTTGATTTTAATCAATAGATCTTGGAATAATAATAATTTCCACAATTGGTTGTTAAAAAAAATGTTCCTGTGAGGTGATAATCTTATATATGTGTCCCTGCATTATACTGTGTAATGGATGTGTCTGACCGTACAGGGACATGGTCTGATCATACCACATCTCCTGTGCTGAGATAATCTTATATACCGTATATACTCGTGTATAAGCCGACCCGTGTATAAGCCGACCCCCCTACTTTTGCCCCCAAAACCTGGGAAAATCTATTGACTCGTGTATAAGCCGAGGGTGGACCCCAGCACAGGTATACAGGCCCCCCAGTGGTAGTATACAGCAGCCTCCCCAGTGGCATATACAGGCCCCAGTAGTATATACAGCAGCCCCAGTGGTATACAGCAGCCTTCCCAGTGGTATATGCAGACCCTACCAGTATATACAGCAGCCCCAGTGGTATACAGGCCCCAGCAGTATATACAGCAGCCCCAGGGGTGTACAGCAGCCTCCGGGGGCATACAGCAGCCCCAGCAGTACACAGCAGCCCCAGCGGTACACAGCCACCCCCAGGGGTACACAGCCGCCCCCAGGGGTACACAGCCGCCCCCAGGGGTACACAGCCGCCCCCAGGGGTACACAGCAGCCCCCAGGGGTACACAGCAGCCCCCAGGTGTATATAGCCGCCCCCAGGGGTATATAGCAGCCCCCAGGGGTATATAGCAGCCCCAGGGGTACACAGCCATCCCCAGGGGTATATAGCAGCCCCCAGGGGTACACAGCCATCCCCAGGGGTATATAGCCGCCCCCAGGGGTATATAGCTGCCCCCAGGGGTACACAGCCGCCCCCAGGGGTATATAGCAGCCCCCAGGGGTATATAGCCGCCCCCAGGGGTATATAGCAGCCCCCAGGGGTACACAGCCGTCCCCAGGGGTATACAGCTGCCCCCAGGGGTACACAGCTGCCCCCAGGGGTACACAGCTGCCCCCAGGGGTATATAGCAGCCCCCAGGGGTACACAGCCGCCCCCAGGGGTACATAGCCGCCCCCAGGGGTACATAGCCGCCCCCAGGGGTATATAGCCGCCCCCAGGGGTACACTGCTGCCCCCAAATGCTGGCACTCGCCCCCCTGCTGCTTAACTTACCATCCGGTATTCTGATCAGCGCTGCTCCTCGCTGGTCCCGTCTCCTCTCCTTCCTCGCGGCTTCCGGGATCCCGGCCGTCGCAGGTATGACATCATACCTGCGACGGCCGGGGATCCCGGAAGCCGCGAGGACGGAGAGGAGACGGGACCAGCGAGGAGCAGCGCTGATCAGAATACCGGATGGTAAGATAAGCAGCGGGGGGGCCCTTAAAGCAGCGGGGGGGGGCCCTGACACAGAGGGGGGGCCGAGTGGCAGCGTTTGGGGGCCATATGCACTGCTTCCCCCTGCCGCTGATTGACAGGGGGATGCAGTGCATATTTAATGAGCGGCCCCACGTGACGGGGCCGCTCATACAGCAGCCTCCCCCCGCCTCCTGCAGCCTCCACAGCCCCCACCACATCACATACCGTATATGACCCGTGTATAAGCCGAGGGGTAGACTTTTCAGCCCAATTTTTGGGCTGAAAAACTCGGCTTATACACGAGTATATACGGTATGTGTCCCTGCTATGTACTGTTTAATGGATGTGTCTGACCGTACAGGGACATGGTCTGATTATACCACATCTCTTGTGCTAATGTTAGATATGTGTCCCTACTATGTACTGTGTAATGGATGTGTCTGACCGTACAGGAACATGGTCTGATCATACCACATCTCCTGTGCTAATGTTAGATATGTGTCCCTACTATGTACTGTGTAATGGATGTGTCTGACCGTACAGGAACATGGTCTGATCATACCACATCTCCTGTGCTGAGATAGGCTAGGGTTACATTTGGAAGGCACATTACGATTACCACATCCAGATCCGGATGCGGTAATCACATGTGCCTTCAGACACATTTTGGCTTCAAAATGTGTCCATAAACCTTGGATCCAGTAACCGGATTGCTCATAATGTGCAATCTGCTTGCCGTATGCCCTGTTCATCCCTGCTGCCACAGGGATGAACAAAGGGTTAATGTTAATATTATATGTGGGCAACATGTCTCCAGGGAGTATCCACCCTCCCTAGAGACATGTTGGCCACATAGAGCGGCATGTAAGGGGTTAAATCTCTTTATTACAGTATTGCCGCTATTGTCTGCTTTTACTATTTTATCAATGACAGCCAGCGGCTCCTCGCTGTGTAGTAGATACAGTACGTAATGTGCATACTGTACATGCTGCTATCCATGGTCCTGAAAGCTTTAACATTTGTCCTATGGGCAGCGCTCCACCATAGAACTAATGTTAAAGCTTTCAGGACCATGGATAGCAGCATGTACAGTATGCACATTACGTATCTACTACACAGCGAGGAGCCGCCGGCTGTCATTGATAAAATAGTAGAAGCAGACAATAGCGGCAATACTGTAATAAAGAGATTTAACCCCTCACATGCCGCTCTATGTGGCCAACATGTCTCTAGGGAGGGTCAACACTCCCTGGAGACATGTTGCCCACATATAATATTAACATTAACCCTTTGTTCATCCCCGAGGTAGCAAGGATGAACAAGGCATTTGGCTACCACAGGCATTCACAGGTGCCTTGCGGTAGCCGAATGGGCTCCCATAGGCGCCCATTATTTTCAAACCACTCCGAAAAACACTGCCTGCATGATTTTTCACGCAGGCAGCGAAACCGGAATGCGGGAACCGGATTGCATTAAGTGCAATCCGGTTTTTTAATGGGCGGCTATGGGCTGCGGATACTGATCCGGTTTTGAGCATTTTTAATGCTTAAAACCGGATCAGGATCTGCAAACCTGACCGCAAATGTGACCTTAGCCATAATCTTATATATGTGTCCCTGCTATGTACTGTATAATGGATGTGTCTGACCATACAGGGACATGGTCTGATCATACCACATCTCCTGAGCAGTGGAAAATGTAAAAGAGTATACAGACACCTCCGTGTTTTGTCAACAAATGAGTGTCTGTGGCGCCCCACCATGTAGGTGCCACAAATGGGGTAACCTGAAAAGCGGTGTAGTCACCCCACTGCAATTGGAAATATGGTCAGTAGGTGCGACCCTAGAGCTAACACCCACACACTAGAATAGTAGGTGGGAGGGACCCCGGGAGGAGATATAGTGGCCTCTAGGGGAAACTAGAGAGTTCAGTTGGAGTTGGAAGCAGGCAGCCAGCCTGGAGGGAGCAGGAGGGTCTCCTTGGCTGAGGGGCCCAGAGAAGCTAAAGTACAGATCCTAGAGAAAGCAAGAAAGAGAGAAGATAGCTTAGTCACGAGCTCACTCTAGGAGGGGAACTGAGTAACAGAAGAGTTTGCCCCCAAAGGAAGTAACTGAGTACCGGAGCCCGCACCTGTGAGTCCCTATACGGCTCACAGTGAATTCGATGATATTACAGATACGGCCCCGACTCCCAAAGAGCCCACAAGAGGGGAATCAGTTCTGCAGTTGGACCCTACGAAGGACAGTAAAAGATTCACCCGATGGGTACAAGGGAGAGGAGACTAAGAGACGCAGAAGGAGGTTAGACTTTCTTTAAGAGGTCAGACTTCACCGCCACTGGGAGACAAGGAAAGAAAGGAAAAAGAAAGGTACACAAGGAGGGATCCATCTAATGGCCAGAAGTTCCACTTGCAGCATCCATAGCATTTGCCATTGAAACATCTTGCTGAACTGTAATGACTTTGGAGACGTTTTCAGTAAAGTACCCTGCCTCTGCTGCATTCTTTCCATAAACTGTCTCTTTACAGAAGCGATGCCCCGGCGGTCCAGTCCCGCCTGCGGGGGACTATACCAACCTGGCCACAATACCATCGACCTCCGGAGGACTGTAGCGGCGCTGGTGAGCATCATCAGATACAGCAGGTGGCGTCACGACAAAACCTTGTATATAATCCCTGTAAATAACCCCTTATTCATTGACCCGCCAGGGCCAAGGCCTCAGGCAGCCACCCGTGACATCCCAGACTGAAACCCGTGCCCGAGAGCTGAGTACCCGGCCCTGGGGTGCGTCATGTCCATGTGAGTCATTCACATGTCTGCGTGATTTTCACAGAAAAAAGTCAGTTTTTCACTGGCAGCATGTATGTCACTTGGACTGCACATGGATGTGATCCTTGTTACATCAGTGTGACATGTATGGAGCAAAACGCATGTCACTGAAATAAATGGTTTTTATGTGTGTAAAAGATGTTGAAAGATAGATAAATGATCAATGATAAGGGGCTGTCACACGCTATGATATATTTAACGATGTCGTTGAAACGTCACAGGTTTTCCATCGTTCAAACAATCTTACAAGCGATACAGTGCTTCCCCGAAAATAGGGCGCCCCCCGAAAGTAAGGCCCTACCTCCTAATATAAGGCACCCCCCGATTATAAGGCGTACCTCCGGTGGCCCCCACTCTCCGGTGTACACGCTCTCCCCACTCTCCGGTGGCCCCCCGCTCTCCGGCGGCCCCCCGCTCTCCGGATTCCCGCTGTAGCTGCCGATCTCCGCCCAGGTCAGGGGCCCTGCACCAATTACAGCGCAGGAACCGTGAGCCATTCACAGTCCAGGAACCGCAAGCCAATCCGTGGCCAGCTGACATCGTGCATGGCCTCTGATTGGCTCAGAGTTCCTGGGCTGTGATTGGCTCACGGTTCCTGCACTGTAATTGGCGCAGGGCTCCTGACCTGGGCGGAGATCGGCGGGAATATGGAGAGTGGAGGCCACCGGGGAGCGGGGAGAGCGCGGACACCGGAGAGTGGGGGCCACCGGAGAGTGCAGACACCGGAGAGGTAAGTGATCTGATCGTTCATCACAGATATGAGATCTGGATCCCATATTAGACAATGTTGATCATACAATCTGCTTGCATCGTTCAGTGTGACACCACCATAACGATCTCCTTTTACCCTTTAATGCCTTTCATATGTATTTAAAAAATATGAAAAAAAAACAACATGGGGTCCCCCCTATTTTTGATTGCCAGCTAGAGTAAAGCAGGCCACAGCTGTTGGCTTTACCTTGGCTTGTAATGTAAAACAGAGGTCACCCCACACTAGTTTTGCTAATTATTTATTTATAAATTACAAGATGGAGCCCCAGTGCTATCACATCGGGAGGGTGATGACATCACAAAGGGGCAGGCTCTGTGGCACAGAGCCAGATCCAAATCTGGATCTGGACCCATGGAAGCAGCAGTTCACTGCAAAACAGCAGCCATCGTCCGCCGATTCCTCACCCCCTCCCCCGCTGCACCAGCATGTAATAATGGATGTTGGACAATCTGAATAAAATAAAGATCCACTACACGGTGAGTGCCACCAGTCTTTCCTTTCTCTGTGAACAAAGTGTTAAATGTGTATTCAAACATTAATTATTAATATTTGCTGTGGGCAACATGTCTCTAGGGGGTGCCCACCCCCCTAGAGACATGCTGTCCACTCCACTCAGCATGTTAGGGGTTAATAAGGCATTTATAGTAAGCTGGCTATTGTCGGATTTGTAGAAATGAATGAATGAAGCTGCTGCCCCTGACAGTAGAGCAGATACTGTACGTAATGTATGTATAGTATCAGCCGCTGTCCGAGGTCCTGTAACCATTAACATTAGGTCTATGGGCATGGCACCGCCATAGACCTAATGTTAATGGTTACAGGACCTCGGACAGCGGCAGATACTATACCTACATTACGTACAGTATTTGCTCTAGTGTCAAGAGCCGTGGTTTCATTCATACATTTCTACAAAGCCGACAATAGCCGGCTTACTGTAAATGCCTTATTAACCCCTAACATGCTGACAGGAGTGGACAGCATGTCTCTAGGGGGGGTGGGCACCCCCTAGAAACATGTTGCCCACAGCTAATATTCATATTTAATGTGTTAAATACACATCTAACACTTTGCTTATCCCTGCGGCAGCAGGGATGAGCAAAGTATACGGTAACCGCATTGCTCCGGATTACACATCCTGAGTAGTGATGAGTGAGCATGCTCGCCACTACTCGGTACTTGCACGAGTATCACGATACTCGGGATGCTCGGCGAGCACCGAGTACCGCCGAGATGCTCGGACTCATCACAATTCATTATCGATGTTACACAAATACATAGCTCCCTTCAGTGTACAAAGTAAGCTGGCACCTCTCAGAGAGAATATTGATTGCTAAGGTCGCCTTACACTTCGCGATATCGCAACGCAACTACAATAAAAAGTCACGTGGTACGGCCGTTGCAGTTGTTATCGTTAGTGAGTTGTGTCGTGTAAAAGGGCAACGTGACGCAAAAACGATGCAAGTACGATATTGTTTTGGGATTGTGCATGCTCTTCAACCTTACGATATTGTATATACGATCTGCCATGATCGTGCTGTGTGACAGCGCAACTACGATTTGGAGCCCAACTTCCCCCATTCACTCCAATGTTAATTGGTCGTTCCCTGAGTTGCTCAGACACAGTGTGAAAAAGGGGTGTAACATCTCCTGTGCGATCTTGGACAAGTGCCAAAAACGTGTGCGCTCCCGTGAAATCGTATGCAATATCGGAACGATATTGCGACGTGTAAAGCGGCCTTTAGAGTCCCTCTGGGGGGCACAGCAAGGTGTTGTATGCTGTGACAATTTGAAAAAGCCCACCCTTTCGCCTTTTCCCAGAAACACTCGTTTTATAGCCGGATGTCTCTGGGCGGAGCCTGTCGCTCATTGACTTGCATTGGGCTCGGTGCTCGGTCGAGCACCGAGCATCTCGAGATGCTCGACCAAAGCTTCGAGCACCCGAGCATTTTAATGCTCGCTCATCACTAATCCTGAGCAATCCGGTTACTGCATTGCGGTTGCCAGAACCGCTCCGAACACTGCAGCCTGCATGATTTTTAGCGCAGGCTGCAAATCTGGAGCCGGTAACCGGATTGAATGTAGAGCAACCCGGTTACCAAATGGGCTCCTATGGGATCATTTCCTGCTCCGGTTTTTAGCTTTTTGAAAGCTCAAAACCGGATCAGGTTTCCAAAATTGAGCTGCAAATGTGACCCTAGCCTAAAACTATCGGAGCCGCCTCTTTACTATCCTTGAAACGTTGTCTTCCTTTAGGAGCTTGACGTTTACTAAAGTCATCTCTAATTAAATGTAGCAAAGCATGAATATTTCTATTTTTTCCAATTGCTTTAAGCACGGAGAAAGTTGCATCACCATAAAATCGATTCATTAACGGTACAGCCATTCATTAATCATCAGCAGCTGAACAGATGAAGCTTTTCAGAGCCGTCACCGATGCTGTCTCTCTGTTGGTCGAGCACAAGAGGGGTCATCAGAATAATAAAAGCTGGAGTGTTACTTGTGAATGAACGATATACATATCTCAGTCTATACAATATGTGTCCATTAGTGGGGGGAAGCTTTTCTTCTTTATATATAGAATCCCATTATTGCAGTCTCTAAACTCAAACCAAGAGCTCGTACTCTTGTTTCTTGAGCACCTGAACATACAAGGTCCATGTGTGCAGCCTTTTATGCTGTCTACATGAACAGCACATCATTAGTTGCAGGTGGACACAGTCTTCATATTGGTTAATGAGCTGTAGGGGGGTCCCAAAATACACTGGTTAAGACCCCCTTCACACATGCACGTAAAAAAATGCACTAATGGCAAGGTCCATTTTGACCATCTGTTTGGCCATCCATGTGTACGTGTGTTTCATCCGTGTGTCATCCTTGTGCCGTCTGTGAAACTTGTGTGTTTGTGCTGTCCGTGTGTCCCCCCATTTTTGATAATCAGCAAAGGTAAAGCAGACAGTTTAGGTCTGGTATTACTAGGCTGGAAAGGTTCATGTTTATTTGGCCCTTTCCAACCTTAACATACCAGGGCGTACTGAGGAAGATAAAATAGAAACGTGCGTAGGCGGCGCAGTGGGTGGCACTCTGCAAATACAACGTGGACGCTACTGTACAAGTTAGAGGTAAGAAATGCAGCATCTAACGAGGTAAACACAGGGGGGGTGGCAATAGCGCGGAAAGCTCCTGTGCAATGCTGTTATAAACAAGAGAGCACCTCACTTGTAAGGAGCATATAGTGGAAAAGATCACTAGAGGTAATTGGTATTATATAGTGCTGTTTTAAACCAGAAAGCACCTTATGGCCCCTTTACACGCAGCTACAGGTGACAGGTTTTCCACAGGTAACTTACTGGTTGCAGTGAAATAATGGAGACATAGTTCTATCTTGTTGCTGTGTACAAATGGAATAATGTCTCCATGATTTCACTGCAACCAGTAAGTTACCTGTGGAAAACCTGTTACCTGTAGCTGCGTGTAAAGGGGCCATTACTGATAAGGAATACTTAGTGGAAAGATCACTAGGGGTACCTGAATAAATTGTAAATCTATGAAATTATGAATAAAAATGAATTTTGTATGACATAGTGCAAAAACTACTAGAAAAAAGCAGCATCAGAAAACTTACCATCCATGCCAAAAACAGAAACCAAATGCACTTACAGGACGCAGTCAGAGCCCAATTGTGGAGCAAGCCCAGCTGCTGGCTGATGACTCACCTCTACCAGCAAAATGTGGGAGGCGAGCTGCCATGCATACACTAGGCCTGCATAGAGCACCATTCACACTGATACATATGATGCAGAGTGTCTGAAAGCTACCCAACCGCTCTGCTGCCTGAGCATTGGGCCGCACAGTACAATGCTTCTGCACCACTGGATGAATGGCGCCCCTATGGGCCCAACTGCACCCTGGATGGATAAAAAAGTGCAAAAGTTTTTTATATGATAAATAAAAAACCTTTATAGATGGGATTTTGGTTCATGTGTTGGCCCAAGACATTTAAAGGGATCCTGTCACCCCCAAATCACCTCTAAACCTATTAAAACCTGTCCCTAGAGCATATTAACACTGTCCCTACACTCCTTTTAGCTCCAAAATGGCATTAGTCAAAGTGAATATAAACGTTTTATAAGTACCTGATTAGTCATGATAATGAGTGACTATGCTATTCATAGTCACTCATCAAGGCAGCCCCTCTTCTTCATATCACGCCTATTCAGGCGTGCTCGTCAGTCTATGTTCAAAATCGCGCCTCCCTGCGCGCCTCCCCTCTCTCTCATAGCGTCCGGGCTTCACTGTAAGCTGTATGACGCGATTCGCGTCATTCCCGGCGCCAGATGACGTATTTGCAGCCGCGCCGCGCTGTCAGCTTCAAGTCCCGCACTGCGCATGCGCATGGGCATGCGCAGTGCGTATTTTGAAGCTGACAGCGCGGCGCGGCTGCAAATACGTCATCTGGCGCCGGGAATGACGCGAATCGCGTCATACAGCTTACAGTGAAGCCCGGACGCTATGAGAGAGAGGGGAGGCGCGATTTTGAACATAGACTGACGAGCACGCCTGAATAGGCGTGATATGAAGAAGAGGGGCTGCCTTGATGAGTGACTATGAATAGCATAGTCACTCATTATCATGACTAATCAGGTACTTATAAAACGTTTATATTCACTTTGACTAATGCCATTTAGGAGCTAAAAGGAGTGTAGGGACAGTGTTAATATGCTCTAGGGACAGGTTTTAATAGGTTTAGAGGTGATTTGGGGGTGACAGGATCCCTTTAAGCTGGTGACCCACGATCAAGGGATCCCATGCTCACCAGTCCTAACTAAATTGTACAAAAACTACTAGAAAAAAGCAGCATCAGAAAACTTACCATCCATGCCAAAAACAGAAACCAAATGCACTTACAGGACGCAGTCAGAGCCCAATTGTGGAGCAAGCCCAGCTGCTGGCTGATGACTCACCTCTACCAGCAAAATGTGGGAGGCGAGCTGCCATGCATACACTAGGCCTGCATAGAGCACCATTCACCATTTTTTTATCCATCCAGGGTGCAGTTGGGCCCATAGGGGCGCCATTCATCCAGTGGTGCAGAAGCATTGTACTGTGCGGCCCAATGCTCAGGCAGCAGAGCGGTTGGGTAGCTTTCAGACACTCTGCATCATATGTATCAGTGTGAATGGTGCTCTATGCAGGCCTAGTGTATGCATGGCAGCTCGCCTCCCACATTTTGCTGGTAGAGGTGAGTCATCAGCTAGCAGCTGGGCTTGCTCCACAATTGGGCTCTGACTGCGTCCTGTAAGTGCATTTGGTTTCTGTTTTTGGCATGGATGGTAAGTTGTATGACACAGTGGTCAGTTTCATATGTCATCAGTGTACCTCAGGTGAGGCAACACGGATGATTTTGGGTATAAGAGAAAAGCCCGATCCTGCAAAGTGCAGGCAAGCCAGGCATTTTAACTCCCGCAATGTATATACCTACAATGCGGGAGTGAAGCAAGGGTTAAAAATAAAAAAAATATCCTCACCTCTCCGGCATGTGTACCACAATGCGCGCCATTTATCCGAGCTTAAGGACCTGGCTGGGCGGGGCTAGCCGATCAGCTGATTTGTCACATGACCCCGCATCAGCTGAGCGGTTTAAATCTCCTGACCGCCGATCGGTTTTGGCGAGCGCGGGATTTAAACCGCACAGCTGATGCAGTCATGTGACCGATCAGATGATCAGGTAGCCCCGCCCAGCCAGGTCCTTAAGCTCGGATAGATGGCGTGCATATATATTTTTTATTTTTAACACTTGCTTTAGTTAATTTTACTTCCGCAATGTATGTATAGACACTGCGGAAGTGAAATTAAACAGGAACAGAGCAGCTTTAATGTATTGAGCATGCTCAGTACACCAAAATCGGGTCCGGGAAACGATCTGATGTTTTCTCAGACCCATGATCAATAGACCCCCATGTTAATTGCCGCGGACCGGGTTGGATCTGATTCTGTCCAATTTGGTCCACCGTGCCCAAAATCGGAGCAGTCTCCGCTTTTGAGTACAGCAAAAAAATGGACAGAATCGGATCCTACACAAATCGGACAGCAATAGAGCACCAATCCTTGCTCATAGGGATACATGGGGGCCAAATCAGATCTATGGCTGTCAGATTTGCAATTGTGCTTGGTGATGTACAGCTTTACATTGCTCCATCTGACACTTGGCATTGTACTTGGTGATGTATGGCTTTACACCACTCTATCTGGCGTTCGACATTGTGCTTGGTGATGTACAGCTTAACACCGCTCCATTTTAATGCTTGGCATTGTGCTTGGTGATGTACTCCTTTACATTGCTCCATTCGATGTTCAGCATTGTGCTTGGTGATGTACAGCTTTACATTGCTCCATCCGACGCTCGGCATTGTGCTTGGTGATGTACAGCTTTACATTGCTCCATTTGATGCTCAGCATTGTGCTTGGTGATGTTTGGCTTTACACCACTCCATCCGACACTCGGCATTGTTCTTGGTGACGTACAGCTTTACACCACTCCATCCGAAACTTGCCATTGTGCTTGGTGATGTACGGCTTTACACTGTTCCATCCAACACTCGGCATTGTGCTTGGTGATGTACAGCTTTACTCTGCTCCATCCGACACTCGGCATGGTGCTTGGTGATGTACAGCTTTACACTGCTCCATTTGACGCTCAGCATTGTGCTTGATGATGTACGGCTTTACTCCACTCCATTTGATGCTTAGCATTGTGCTTGGTGATATACGGCTTTACACCGCTCCATTCAGTGCTCAGCTTTGTGCTTGGTGATGTACAGCTTTAGTCCACTCCATCCAACGCCAGGCATTGTTCTTGGTGTTGTACATCTGCAGCTACTCGGCCATGATGCTCCTGGTGGGCGCTGTGTCTGTGCTGATGTTACAGAGGAGGTCTGGACTCTGCAGTTATGGAGTCAGCAGAGCGATGGGGACTCTTCTGTCCTCTGCTCCTCAGCACTCGGCCCTCCGCTCTATAACGTTACTGGCTCAGAATTGCTGTGATTTTTTTCACATCTCAATAATATCACTCACAGGTGATGGGGGAAGAAATGTTACGGATGGACTTGTTACCCCGGTGGTTCCTATTACAGGACGCGCTGGTGTCAGTGATCTCTGCACCACAAGCCACTTGGTCACAAGTTAGTAAAGGCAGCTGACATGGAGGGGGCCAGAGGTTATACACTCAGGGGCAATGGGGCTGAATGACAAAACTAAATTCAGTGATTTAAAACACTTGTGTTCATCAAGTATTCATGTCTACCCATTAAGTTGGAAGAGTTAACAAGTGCAGTATTACTTTGCCCTGTTCACATTACCAATTGTATAGGGGGCGCCCCCCACTTCTTCAGTCTTATGACCGACCACTGACGTTTATTGTTGATTTATTGCATTGTTCTTCTTTGTTATCTCTGTGCATTGGGGTTCATTAGATTCTCATATCCAACAGTACAAAGAGAAGGTTTAATGAAGACAGATGGCATTCTACTTTTCCAGTTGAGATGTTATTTTAAGCCATTTTGTTATAGTGGCCCATTAACGTGGTCCATTAACCTCTATTAAGTTGCAGCACACACATAATATCGAGAATTGTCACTTGGTGCAGTGCACACAAGACCCTACTACCAGCACATTATCTCTTCTGCTATTTGTGATCCACTATGGATATACGGTAACCTAATCTTTTGGTTTTAATTGTTTTTAGATGGTTTGTCATTGCTGTCTTGATAATAAAATATATATTCTTTTATTCTAGATGTGTGCGCAACAATTTATTGCATGGTCCTTCCTTCATCTCTTTACAATGGTGCACTATTTTCCATGCATGTTGTTGCACCCTACAATACCCTGTGATGCACTCCCCTACACATTTCTCTAAAGTTCCAGATCCTCAGCAGGATTGTGGTTTCTTGAATATCCCTATAGTCTTCTTGTCGTGTACCTTCCAGAATGGTGGCCATTTCCACGCTTCCAAACCAGGTGACTTTCAGGACAACGGTCGTTCCAACCAACGAGAACGAGTCCTCACTGGTTCCTTCCCCCAGCAAGAGAGGGGTCCTATGGTCCCTGAACCTCACGCCTTCCAAGAAGCCACCTGCTCCTAAGTATAAGATCTGGCCTCCTGGCCATATGTCTTCCAGGGCAGCTCCTGCTCCCCAAGCACACAGAGACATGCAATCCCATTAACACAGAGATTATATTCCCTCAGACACCCAGGTTTGTGAGGAATCAGCTTTAGCCAGACTCTCCCCTTTTAGTTCATCCCAAGTCCCAGCATTATGCATTACTTAAAATCCAATCCTCCATTCAGCCCCTCGTCCAGTCCTCTATAGCACACAATATACTCTGCCTTCATCGTCTATACCTTTAATGTCAGAGGCCATAAAGTCTTGCAAAAAGTTAGGATGGAGGAAGAGAACGTCATGTGCCTTGGAGAAGTAGGGGAGAGGCCAGTGGGAGCTCCCGCAGAGGAGCAGAGGCTATTGGTTGGGTACTATTCTACAATTGGGTACTGTTCTACATTTGGGTACTGCTCTACATTTGGGTCCTGTTCTACATTTGGGTCCTGTTCTACATTTGGGTACTGCTCTACATTTGGGTCCTGTTCTACATTTGGGTACTGCTCTACATTTGGGTCCTGTTCTACATTTGGGTACTGCTCTACATTTGGGTCCTGTTCTACATTTGGGTCCTGTTCTACATTTGGGTCCTGTTCTACATTTGGTCCTGTTTCCACATTTGGGTACTGTTCTACATTTGGGTCCTGTTCTACATTTGGGTACTGTTCTACATTTGGTCCTGTTCTAACATTGGGTCCTGTTCTACATTTGGGTCCTGTTCTACATTTGGGTCCTGTTCTACATTTGGGTCCTGTTCTACATTTGGGTCCTGTTCTACATTTGGGTACTGCCTACATTTAAACTGCTCTGGAGTTTGGAGAGACCTCAGAGAATAAGAAAACACATTCAATTTGCATCCGGGAGATGCAAATGTTGCAGATGTTTTTAATGGGAGACAAAATAGGAGACGCTGGTAGCACGTTTGTCGTGCCGTCAGCTCATAGTAGCACCAACAAGAA
Organism: Allobates femoralis; assembly: GCA_033576535.1. Lineage (NCBI taxonomy): Eukaryota > Metazoa > Chordata > Amphibia > Anura > Aromobatidae > Allobates > Allobates femoralis. The sequence continues at coordinate 8,482,861 of JARQOC010000009.1, forward strand.
GCGACTTTGTGTTTTTGTGTAAACATCTTGAAGACAAGGCTCCACTGGTTCTATAAGGGATCCAAGGGATACTGGATGTCACATACCAAGCCAAAAACACCAGGGTCTACACAAACCATCAGCAGGTGTTTGCACAACTTTGGCTATGAGCCAGATATCCAACCACAGGTGTGACATTGCCATCACACCATCACTCTCAAAGGCTACATTGGTGCAGAGTAAGATGGCGATGGAGGCTGGCATAGAGGTCTATCCTTAAAGGATTAGACCCACTGTTGTCTTGGACGCAATAATAGTCTGACTAACACTGAGTGGAGGAATCCTGACACTGGACTTATGATGTGAGTTGGCATAATATATGGTACCTGGACCCCTCTAACCTTCATTTCGGGTATACTAACTGCTTGGCATAATATTGGTTTGGTGATGGAACCAGTGTTGTGGCCATTTCTCCAAAGTGTTGCAGGAACCATTTTTCAAGACATTGCTAGGCCACATGTTGCTTGTGCTAATCAAAGCAATGCGTAGGATCTACATGTATCACCATGGCTGCTACGTCTCCAGACGTGTCTCCACATCTGATATGTCATTAGTTGACAATTCCACTGGCTGCCAGCAGTGGATCTTGATTTGCCCAAATACCTTCAGTGAAGCAGAACCTTCCTCAGACGACCATTAATGACCTCAGCTATAGCAGCGAAGCTATAAGTGCCGGGATTTCTGCATGTGGTGCTCATACTCAATATTGAATACATGAGAGCTTTTGAAAATTTTGTTTCAATCTTTCCAACATTTGCAAATCACCATCACATCTTTCCATCGTGTGACTTCGATAAATCCATGACTTTGCCTTCTTGGAGGAATGTTCAATGTTGAGGAACGTATATCCATATTTCTATCTGTTTATCTAATTATCTATCTATTCCCCTCATCTATGGTCTTTCCAATGGGTAGATGCAGTGAATACATTTATTCTTTTGTTCTATCTTATACAATATGCGTTCATTAATGTGGGGGGTTAAATGTTTTTCGTTAATTGCAGAAACCTTTTATTGCAGCTTCAAAACTGATTTGAACAAAGAGCTCTTTGTTTAGCCCCTGAATGTACAAGGTCCATGTTTGCAACCTTTTAGTTTTCTTTATAAAAAGTAAATTACCGGTAACTGTTTTCCATGAATTCAGCCTTGAGTTGTTTTCTTGCCTGAGCCCTGTAGCTGAATACACAAGTTACAGCAGAATGTATTTTAGGAGCCCACCTATAAGACCACAGCTCTCAGGGCAAATGACCTCCTAGTCCCCGATAGCTGGACACCTTTAACACCTGTCTAAAGATAGCCATCTGAATTACCCAATGACATATTCCTGAATAAATAAGATTCTTCTGGTATTCAAGACCCAAGATACCATTGCAAGATCTATAATTTACTATTTCTCAAGAACGAGCTCTTTTATACCTGGATGGAGAATGATGTCAACTTGTGTCTTCATAATTCAACATTGACATTCAGTTGGGTTCAGATCAGGAGACACTTGCTCAATTTCATCAATATGTGTGTTTTGGATCATTGTCATGTTGAAAAAGTGCTAGTTTACCAATATTTCAGCATTTATCTTCCATATTCTTCAAGAACGAGCTCTTTTAGAGCCTGTATGATGAATGGAGCTTGATGTTAACTTGTGTCTTCAGAATTCACCATAAATGTTCAGTTGGGTTCAGATCAGGAGACACTTGACCACTTTCATCCAGAAATTAACAGATGTGTATTTTGGGTCATTGTCATGCTGAAAAAGTGCTCGTCTACCTACCGTATATTGCAACATTTAATTTTCCCATTCTTCAAGAACGAGCTCTTCTAGAGACAAAATGAAGTTTGATGTCAACTTTAGAATTCACCCTAGATGTTGGGTTGGTTTCAGATCAGGAGACACTTGCTCAATTTCATCCAGAAATGCAATATATGTCTGTTTTGGATCATTCAGGTATCAGGATATAGGTGTCCACGGTCCCGCTGCTATCTGGACATCAGAAAAAGTCAGATGTTTAGTTGAGTATATGATAAGCTTTAGATGTTTTTGAGATTTGATAACTCTATATACCTTTCTACTATTTTTTAAGCTGTTCATTAAGACCTGAATATTTTCAAAAGCTTAACCTCCATTGAATGTCATCAACCCCTTGTAATTGAGGGCAGCTCAGAAGACCTGGGGTCATGGTAGAAGTAGGATACAAACACAGGGCAATCAATACATATCACAAAAAATCTCATGCTGCAGTACCGGTAGGTGGCGTCTTAGGCTTGTGTAGTAGGATTACCGTGGCTCGGCGTAACTAGACTTTTTGACATGCCATAAGTATCATCTGTTGTATTTAGTGAACTATATATGATAGGAATGAATCATTTTCATTTATAGAAAAATCTGTTTTTATGCCAATTCATAAAGTCATGGATTCCATTAAGGTTGAGAGATACAAGAATGTTGAATAAAACCTTTATAATATATATATTCTTCCTCAGAATGTGACTACATGTTAGCGAATCTCCTGAAATTCTATTCCGGCATATTCACTCAACACAGCGTGGAAATTTAATTTACATCAAATTAAATTGTCTGGGGATGGAATGAAAAGAAATCTTACTCTTACCTCTCCTTGAAACATCCCCTTACCCCATATTGGTCTTCAATAAGCCAGTGGTCCTTCAATCAGCTCTTGTATTGTTCTCATTATCTTCCCTCCTTCCAGCCAGGTCTTCTGTTCATTAGGTCCATAGGGAACCATTGTGAATGGAAGACCCATCTGGAAGGAGGGAAGATACAAGACAGAAAAGCCAATTGGGACAAGAAAAGTACAGACTGAGGAATGGTGAGCATAGGATCTTTTAACACTAGAAGTCCCAGAAATTTCAAGCTCCCCCTGAAGTCCCGAAAGAGGGGCAAATGAACCTTAGTCCAAACTGACAACTCTGATGGTTCCAATTAGCGTCCTTTCATTTGTAAATGTGGCCTAAAATCCTTCAGGTCATTCAACCCGTCCCTGGGTTCCAAAGGTAGAAATGTTAAATGACCCCTCTCTGGGACTTCTAGTGTTAATGCCTTCACAGCCCATGTTTACATTTTCTTCATCAGCTGATATTTTGCTGATTTTCCCATTGAATCCAAATTTTTTTTTTTGCAAAATTCAGAGCAAATTTGATATTTCTCAAATCACTGAAATCTAAAAGTGACAATTTCTCCATGGAGGCACGTTCAATGCAAGTTCATACAATTTGGTTTACAACATTAAATTTGTATTGATTTAGAAGAAGAATACTTCTACTCTTGGAGTCACCTCCATAAAGGCGCACTATGCAAATCCTACGAGGTTAAGTTGGCACCACTTCTTGCTGTCATCTAATGGCCACTTTACACACACCAACTTATCTGTCCAACTTCTGAGCAACTTACTGGTTGCAGTGAAATCATGGACACATTGTTCCATTGTACACAGTCACAAAATGGAACAATGTGTCCATGATTTCACTGCAACCAGTAAGTTGGTCAGAAGTTGGACAGATAAGTTGGTGTGTGTAAAGTGGCCCTTAGAAGTTACCAAAGAATTCAAGATGCTACTCCAGACTTTGGATGGAAAAAAATCCTATTTTATGGCAATCTGAAGTCTATGCCTCTGTGTAGGTAAAAGGGGCTGTCCACTATTTGGACAACCTCTTCTCATTCCCCATAAAAATAAAAAAAAAGCCTATACTCACCTCCGGTGCCGTTCAAGTGTAAGAGAGTAAACTAATAAGCTGCTAAAACCAAGCAGACTGCCATTTTGCAGTGGCCCAGGAAAGTGAAACGCACAGTCTCTGGTTGCCATGGTGACTGCTCTGTGTCTAGGAAAGTGAAAGCACAGTCTCTGGTTGCCTTGGTGACAGCTCTGTCAGTTGCTCCTGTTGTTGTTGATCTCTCTCTGCGGTGGCCATTACTAGTGTAAGGATTACAGCAAAGCCAGTGCAAGCTATATGGGCCTTTAAAGTTGTTTGCAAGCCCTGTTGTGTGGACTAAAGACTTTATCTTGAACTGAGCAAGTGTCCAGCATCCGAGGAGAGGCTGAGGAGATGTCCCCTGATGGAGCGAGTGATTGGCGTCCAGGAAGGCCGTGAGTGACTGCGAAAGGAGAGCCGGCGTCCGGTGCCATCCACATTGGGAGGATCCTGACAAGGAGGCTGAGAAGCCCTGGAAAAGATTGCTCCACAGATTGCACCCCAAGCTTACAGAACTAAAGTACTGGACATGTGAATCTGGCATTGGCTGGTAAGCTGCCAAATTTTGCTGTTTTTTTTACAATACGTTTTTTTTTGGCGCCAAAGGTTTTTCTTTTCTTTTTCTTTTTCTGGACTTGCTGCAGCCCACGTGGAATATACACCGGTGTAAAGCTACATTTGAGGTTGATGGTACCATAGTTTTGAGATACCCGGGTATCCCTGTGCTAAGTGTATAGCCAGCATTGATATAGTGTATTGTATTGTTAGCTGTGATAAGTTATACTCAGTGTGCCATCTCAGAGGTCCCATCAGATCGCCCACAGTTGATGTACATAGCCTTTAGTTAAGTTAAATCCTTGATAAGTCTAACGTGTAGGTAAATTTGCTCCTGGTTCTGAGTGTGATTTACATACCCTGAGAACTCTGAGATCGGTGCATTGATGTCGGCTAACGCTGAGGGTGTTAAACTGTTATTGGTAATATTTTAAGGGGATTTTGAGACTTTTACATTCCATACTGAACCATACCTTGATCCCCATATCAGTAAAAATACTGTTGTTTATTTCTGCCTCTGTCTCAGTCTGTGACTCACTGGATCTTAATAGGACCTCTGGTTACATTACATTACACAAGCAATGTCAGAACTCATGGACTCATATGACATTGTTATGACACGCAAGCCTTGGGACTAGTGATGTGCGAATCCTAAATTACTCGGAATCGCTTGACTCTAGCGAGTCCGAGCACAGGACTCGCTACTCGTTGCGAGTCTAGCGAGTCCAATGTTAATGAATGGGGAAGCGAGTAATAGCGAGTAGTGTGAGATTTACAAATCGCAGATGTGTCTCGGAAGCTTCAGCCTGAAGCAATCCTAGTTTTGTCATTTATTTGCATTGGACTCGTTTACTTTGTAAGTAATCGCTGGGAAACTCGCACAGATAAGAGTCCTGTCTGCTCAGTGTGTTGGCTGCCAGCTCCAGGGTCCTAGAGCCTGCCTGCTGCCTGATGTAGCAGAGCTGAGATTGTTCTTAGTCTGCTCATTCCCTGTGTACAGACATGAATGTCTGTGCACAGAGATGATGTAGCAGAGCTGAGATTGTTCTCAGTCTGCTCATTCCCTGTGCATAGACATCTATATCTATGCACAGGGGATGTAGCAGAGAGGACATCGCGTTTTGGACTGCGTCGGACGGAAGAAAGCTTGGGCATCCCTGCGCTGCGGATTCCAGCCCCCAGCTGCTTAGCTGTACCTGGCTAGACATAGAAATTAGGCGGAGCCCAACGCATTTTTTTTAAATTATTTCATGAAATTCTGAGACTCTGACTCTGAGACTCTGACTCTGAAATTCATGAAATAATAAAAAAAAAATGCGTGGGGCTCCGCGCAATTTCTATGTCTAGCCAGGTACAGCTAAGCAGCTGGGGGCTGGAATCCGCAGCGCAGGGATGCCCAAGCTTTCTGGGCACCCCCCGCTGCAAATTGCAGCCCGCAGCCGCCCCAGAAGATGGCGCGTTCATTGAAGCGCCATCCTCTGGCGCTGAACCCTGCTCTTCCAGCGGCCCTGGTGGCGGTAGCACGCTGGGTAATAAGGGGTTAATACCAGCTTTGTTATACAAGCTGGTATTAAGCCCGAGATTCTTAATGTCAGGCCACATTTGACCCAGCCACTAAGAATCTCCAATAAAGGGTTAAAAAAACACAGAGAAAAATTTTTATTTGAAATAAAAAAAAAAGCCATTAGGGACTCCATCTTTAATTAAAAAAATCCTCTTCCGTCCGACGTAGTCCAAAACGCGATGTCCTCTCTGCTACATCCCCTGTGCATAGATATAGATGTCTATGCACAGGAAATGAGCAGACTGAGAACAATCTCAGCTCTGCTACATCATGTCTGTGAGCAGGCAGGCTCTAGGACCCTGGAGCTGGCAGCCTGCACACAGAGAAGACAGCTGGACTCGGCTCGCAATGTAACAGCAGTTATTTGCGAGTTTCCCTGCTATCACTGGCACAGTAGCCGAGTCTAATGAAAACAATGGCAATCCTAGTTTTGTCAGCGTTTCTGACAAAACTAGGATTGATATTGATTTGCATTGGACTCGTGCGAGTAATCACTGGGAAACTCGCAGAGTACAGAGTCCTGCGAGTCCCTTACTACTCGCCGAGTAACGAGTCCTAGCGAGTAGATTCGCCCATCCCTACTTGGGACCAATGACCACCAGTTTCCTTCTTCCCGCCATCAAGTGCAGGAGTAATTAACAGGAAGTGAGTGGCAGCCACAGTGCTTAATTCCTGTTAATTACTGTTAATTACTGTCCAAAAGCTTGGAGAATTAGCCTGGTGTTGATTGGTTGTGTGGCTTGCATGTCATAACAATGTCATGTGGGCTCCGGGAGCGCAAGTTCTCACATTTCTGGAGCCGCACTGGCACTAGACGTCAGTATAGGCTTTTTTTATTTTTATGGGGTGCACATGAGGATTGAGAAGAGGTTGTCCAAGTAGCGTAAAACCCCTTTAAGGTGAACCTTTAGGGGGTGTAGTTTTAGCCCCTACATAATATAACAACACAATGCTTTAAAATGGAAACCAGTTTCAACCCTCTGCTTTGTAGTCATGTAAGCCACAGATTCTAGCTATTAAGGAACAACCAGAGTACTATAAGTGAGAAAGCTTTCCCTTTACAAGACATTATATGCAACATTGGCCAATAGGCTAGTGCTGCCAGTAGACCAATGGTCAAGGCACATTCACAGGCCCCTTAGGGTCAATCTTATGAAGACATTGTAACTTAACTTATATCATAGAATTGCTCTTATCGCACCACTCCAGCATTTTTTTTCATTGCTAGAAAGGCGCTTTAAATCTAAGCCCCTGTCCCTCAGTTATATTCTCACATTCCGGTGGCTTCACCTCTTACCGATGCCTCTCTGGTCCGGCGGCGCCATCTTGTTCACGTTAATTATGACTGACGAGAAGTCAGAAGTTACATCACATGCACTCAGTGCATCTCTATGAGAATCAGAAGAAGGTAAGAGCAAGCTAAAAAAAGAGGCCAGAACAAGGTCATGATGATGCAAGAACGAGACCGGGATGAGGCTAGAACGAGGCTAGAATGAGGCTCTCATAGAGATGTATGGAAAAGTGATCTCCAGCACTGCATGAAACACTGGAGATGCTGACGTGTCACTTTTTACTGCAGACTGACCAGAGTACAGATGGAAAATGATGAAGGTGAAGGAAGATGAGTATAAGATAGGGGTTAGGGGCCTTAAGATTTAAAAAAAACACCCCAGCGGTGGAATTAAAAAAACATAGGACAGATGCTTTAACTCTCAGGTAAAGAGGAGCGAATACATTTATAGAACCCCGGTCCAGTGACCAGGTCGGTACTTCTGTGGCTGCTAAACGGGAGGGAGTCCTGTGGATCAATCTTCTACTTTCCAGCATCTGCAACTACGTTTTCTTGATTAGTCGGCCCGGCTCGACGTCACGTGTGTGTCATTCTGCAACAATGGATCAATGCGTCAGGTTGACCTAACTAAAGAGTGAGCCACCAATGCCGGTAAATAAGAAGTGTTTTGCAGGCCTCCTAGCCAATGACCACAAAATACTGACTTGGCCACTGGACTAGGGTCTTGCAAATAGATTCGCTCATCTCTACTCACAGGTCAATCCATCGGCAGTGTGAAGAATACCCCGGACAATTCAAGGAACAAGGGATCCATGCTCCTTACCCTTAGACAACCAGCTGCCTATGTGCAGTAACTTTCCATAGCAATGAAAGCGACATATCTAGAATGGCTTTGGATTTCTCAGTAATGCATTAGATGGATAAAATACATTAGTCAATTATCAAATCTATTTTACGTAGATGGCACAAGTGGTGTAATTTCAGTCTGCATCTTTTATAGAGAACATGATGTGAATGCACAGTTATACAAAAAATACATAAAAGTTGATATCTGGTAATGAAAAAGAATAGTAAATTTTCTCCACATTGCTAATGCACTTTGGACAATGTATGTATCCACGACTATGGCTCAATGTTGCATTGAGTGATAATTCCTTTCTATATTACAATTGAAGATATTCTGTCTGGGCTCTCACAAATCCTCCTGGTTTTATCTTTTAATTCCCATTTTGGATTTTGTCAGTTTAAGCCCGGTGGCTTCCATTAGCTTCTCTACACTCCACCTGCAGCCAAGACAGTTTACAAAAGTACAAAAAGTACAAATGCTACAGCAGCCGAATCTATAATAAATACCTTATTATAAGTATTGTGAGAGTAAAATGGATAAACTTTGTTGAATCGAGAAGTTGAGCTTTATTCCGATGGAACTCAGTTACTTGACATTTGTCATCTAACTTTTAATAGACTACTTACCCATAACATTAAACCTTAAAATGAAAAAATCTCCATAAGAGTTCTGAGCCATTGAGGCATAGGCTCTGAAAGTAATTTATGAAATTGAGGTAAAAAGTTTAGCAGCTGAACTTCGCTCCAGGGATCCGACTTGAAAACAGCAGCTGCCGACATTGTGTAATTTCCCCACGAGAGTCTGCTCCAGCGACATCTGCCTTGATCACCAGGCACCGCCGTATTCGCTATGAAGGTGGTGCTGATTATAGAAGAGAAGTCAGTGCCAGAAACTCTGGGGAGTGCAGGCCCCGGCCATCCACTAAGGTTAGAGTGGCTGGGACCTGCAATGCTTCACAGTCTGACAGGGTGGAGGTGTGTGCTGTCCAGCTGAAGTCATTAATGCCTACGTTGCAGCCTATTGGAAAGCACCACACTCTACTTGTGTTTGTGTTTTTCCTGTTCTAACCCAGCCTGTTTTTCAGACTGTTCTTCTGTCTCCCAATCTTTTACCTTCCTGCCACCTTGGTTTTCCCCTGGCTTACTGACTACTCTAACGTATCCTGATTTTGTCTTTTTCACAATCTCCCGGCTTTGACCTTGCTTGATGATGTTCCAGTCTGCTATGTATTAGGGTTGGGTGAGTCTACTCGCTAGGACTCGTTACTCTGCGAATAATAAGGGACTCGCAGGACTCGGCGCTCTGCGAGTTTCCCAGTGATTACTCGCACAGTAACGAGTCCAATGCAAATCAATGGGAATCCTAGTTTTGTCAGAGACTCTGACAAAACTAGGCTTGCCATTGACTTGCATTGGACTCGTTACTGTGCAAGTAATCGCAGGGAAACTCGCACAGTAACGAGTACTGTTGTCTGCTCTGTGCCGGGCTCGCTCGGGTCCTGCAGGCTGCCGCAGCTCCAGGGTCCTAGAGCCCGCCTGCTGCCTGATGTAGCAGAGCTGAGATTGTTCTCAGTCTGCTCATTCCCTGTGCATAGACATCTATATCCATGCACAGGGATGTAGCAGAGAGGACATCGCGTTTTGGACTACGTCGGACGGAAGAGGATTTTTTTAATTGAAGATGGAGTCCCTAATGGCTTTTTTTTTTATTTCTAATAAAAAATTTTCTCTCTGTGTTGTGTTTTTTTAACCCTTTATTGGAGATTCTTAGTGGCCGGGTCAAACGTGGCCTGACATTAAGAATCTCGGGCTTAATACCACCTTGTATAACAAAGCTGGTATTAACCCCTTTATCACCCAGCGTGCCACCGCCACCAGGGCCGCTGGAAGAGCGGGGTTCAGCGCCAGAGGATGGCGCTTCAATGAACGCGCCATCTTCTGGGGCGGCTGCGGGCTGCAATTTGCAGCGGGGAGTGCCCAGAAAGCTTGGGCCTCCCTGCGCTGCGGATTCCAGCCCCAGCTGCTTAGCTGTACCTGGCTAGACATAGAAATTGCGCGAAGCCCCACGCATTTTTTTTTTATTATTTCATGAAATTCATGAAATAATAAAAAAAAAGGGCTCCCCTATATTCTTGTGTCCGACCAGGTACAAATAGGCACCTGGGGGTTGGGGGCAGCCCGTCGCTGCCTGCTGGATCCGGCTGGTTCCAGAAATACGGCGAAGCCCACGTCATTTTTTTTCTGAAAAATCAATAAAATAATCCTAAAAAAGGGACTGCATCTTTATTAACCCCTCGCCCATGGTCCAGGGGTTAATAAAGATGCAGTCCCTTTTATTTACATTGTTTTATGGATTTGTCAGAAAAAAATTTGACGTGGGCTTCGCCGTATTTCTGCAACCAGCCGCATCCAGCAGGCAGCGACGGGCTGCCCCCAACCCCCAGGTGCCTATTTGTACCTGGCCGGACACAAGAATATAGGGGAGCCCTTTTTTTTATTATTTCATGAATTTCATGAAATAATGAAAAAAAAATGCGTGGGGCTCCGCGCAATTTCTATGTCTAGCCAGGTACAGCTAAGCAGCTGGGGGCTGGAATCCACAGCGCAGGGAGGCCCAAGCTTTCTGGGCAACCCTCCGCTGCAAATTGCAGCCCGCAGCCGCCCCAGAAGATGGTGCGTTCATTGAAGCGCCATCCTCTGTCGCTGAACCCCACTCTTCCAGTGGCCCTGGTGGCGGTGGCACGCTGGGTAATAAAGGGGTTAATACCAGCTTTGTTATACAAGCTGGTATTAAGCCCGAGATTCTTAATGTCAGGCCACGTTTTACCCGGCCACTAAGAATCTCCAATAAAGGGTTAAAAAAACACCACACAGAGAAAAATTATTTATTAAATATAAAGACACAGACACCATTAGGTACTCCAACTTTATTACCACCACATATCCCTTCAAAGACCCAGGTCTTATCTCTTCTTTCTTCTCTCTTCTGTCTTCTGTCTTCCTTCTTCTTGTTGCAGCGCCGGTAAGCAGAGAGTTAAAGGGAACCAACCACCCCAAATGACCCCCCGGACTAATAATATCGGTCCCTACTTGCAGCACATACATGTGCTGCAATGTTTTTTGCTAAAAAAACTCCTTTTTCAAACTTAAGATAATGCTTTAGAAACTTTATACCCAAGTGACGGTTGGGCGTTACTTACATGGTGCTAAAGCCGGGTTGCAGCTGCCATTCATCCTGCTGTGCTCGTCACATCAGTAACGGCCAGCCCTTTTTGCAGCGTCACAGCCCTGGGCACGGGCTCGCATGCCCGTGCACACGTCATCATCTACAGCCGGGAAGCGAGCGCGCGCTCTGACTTCCTGCGCTCGGCTGTGGAAGTCAGAGCGCGCGCTCGCTTCCCGGCTGTAGATGATGACGTGTGCACGGGCATGCGAGCCCGTGCACAGGGCTGTGACGCTGCAAAAAGGGCTGGCCGTTACTGATGTGACGAGCACAGCAGGATGAATGGCAGCTGCAACCCGGCTTTAGCACCATGTAAGTAACGCCCAACCGTCACTTGGGTATAAAGTTTCTAAAGCATTATCTTAAGTTTGAAAAAGGAGTTTTTTTAGCAAAAAACATTGCAGCACATGTATGTGCTGCAAGTAGGGACCGATATTATTAGTCCGGGGGGGTCATTTGGGGTGGTTGGTTCCCTTTAACTCTGCTGTGACAGCGGAAGCCTATTAAACATGATTTAGCTATTGTAGCAGATAGAGCCTGAAGCTTCCGAGACACATCTGCGACTTGTAAATCGCACATTACTCGCTATTACTCGCTTCCCCATTCATTAACATTGGACTCGCTGGACTCGCAACGAGTAGCGAGTCCCGGGCTCGGACTCGCTAGAGTCAAGCGATTCCGAGTAATTTAGGACTCGCCCATCACTACTGTGTAGCCCTTCCAATAGACCGCAATCTCCTGGATACTGTTGTAAATCCAAATCACTGTATAGAGGTTAACCAACATCACAAAGCTCTCACTGATCTCAGGGAGACCAGTTAAGGAAAACACTAAGGGCAGCTGGCGCTAAAGCGCTCAACACAGTGAAATCCATGATGCATTGCCCCCTGGAGTCCGTTGAGGCATTCCTCCCACCTAGCCAGAATCCTGCTCCACACTGATGAGGGGCAATACCCCGAAACAGCTGTCTGTGGATGGACACCTGGCTCTGTTAATTCCCTTGTCATATCCTTAACTCGTAACTGAGTGGGATATTGACTAAAAGAGCCACGTAATATGGTGGTTATGGTGGTCTCCGCAAGGAGTCCACCCCAGGGCGAGGTCCTTCCCTGGAGAGATATCTGTCTAGTCCCGTGTTTGAGACTCTTAATTGAGGCTCCACGGACTCCATTTGTATAGAGGTTAAAAAGTGTCAGAGTTTCTTGAGGTTCTGCCTAACAGAGCGGGTTGTGACTATTCTGTCTGAGATACCCCTTTTGTGCCTTTAGCTTTGAACTGACGCCATACATTGGATTGAGAATTTGAGAATGAGGCCAAGTCAACACCTTAAACTTTTGTCGCTTTCCTCAAACTATTCCTGAACAAGTGTTGCAGTGAAGCAGGGGACAGCTAACCGCAGATTTTTGACTTACCGCAAGTGCCGAATTTGCTGGATCACATAAAAAACCATAGAAAATGAATGGGGCTTGCCGCAAGTTGGCCGTTATGTGGCAGATGCGGCGGATGCAGTTAATCTGCTGGATCTGCCGCAAATCAGCAGAAACGCTGATGTGAAAGGGGCCTTACTCGCATGGATAGTACGGTATTCGCAATACTCAATACTTGGCGAGTATCACTGGTGCTCGTGATGATGTGTCAATTGTGAATGATCTGACACAAATTGCCAACTCCCTTCAGTACACAAAGGGAGTCGGACCTCAGTGAGAGCAGGTTAATTGTTAGGCCGCTTTCAGATCAGTGTTTTCTGCCAATCGTGGCAGATCTGGCAGCTTTGCCACATCTGCCATGTAATGGCTGACTTGTAGCAAGCCTGCAGCAATTCCCATTCATTCACTATGGGACTTGCAGTCAGGGGCAGCAAGTGCGGATTTGCTTGCGACAGCGCGAAAAAAACACTATTAACTGCGATTTGTTTACTTGTCGCAAGTGCCGGATCTGGCAAAACTGCAACTGCAGCATCTGCCACGAGTCTCATAGGGAATGAATGAGGCTTTCCGCAAGTGAGCCGTTAAGTGGCAGATGCGGCAAAATCTTTTGGACCTGCTGCGAATCAGCAAAAACACTGATGTGAAAGGTCCCTTAGGCTCTCTCTTGGGGCACAGCAAGGTGTTTTATGCAGTGAAAATGCAAAAGGGTCACCCTCCCGCCCTGTCTCGAAAGTACCCGTTTTATTGCCGGATGTGTGTGGGCGAAGCCTATCGCTTCGTTGACTTACATTGTACTCGCTAATCAGATGAGTACGCGAGTATTGCAAAGTACTCGTTACGAGTATAGCGAGTGCGATTATTTCTCTACTCACTCATCACTACTTCTGACGTATCTCATTTATATGGAAGAATACTTTTTGTAGACTTCACAGATCCGGTTTAAAGAAAACATACTAAGCTAAACTAAGGTAAGTTCACCCCTGCAGAATTCATCGGCTAGAACGGATCCAGCAGCGATCAGTTGAGCAAACACAACTTTTTTGAAAAAATTGATTTAAGCAGGATCCGATTTATCATCACTGAAGTTATGAAAATGGATCCGATAACTGGTTGCTTTAATTTTTATTTTGTAATTTCGTAAATCAATATCACACATAATAAAAAGTAAATATTTGTAATATATCTTATCACATAACGCTGATTCTTTCTCCTCCAGAATTGATCAAATTCTAAATTTACGGGTAAAATTTGTATTCAGTGAAGTTTGACTTTGACATTACTAAATAGGAATATGCAAATGGAGTCCGTGGAGCCTCGTTTAGGAGTCTCAAACACGGGATCAGTCAGTTATCCCTCCAGGGAAGTACCTAGCCATGGGGTGGACTCCTTGAGGAGACGACTATAACCACCATGTTAATTGGCCCTTTCAGTCAATATCCTACTCTTTACGAGTTTAAAGATATGACAAGGGACTACCAAGGCCAAGTGTCCATCCACAGACAGCTGTTTCGGGGTGTTGCCCCTCATCAGTGTGGAGTAGGATTCTGGCTAGGTGGGAGCAATCCCTGGTAGACTAATATCACAAAACAATCACTGATTTTAGGGAGACCAGTCGAGGAGAACACTACGGGCAGCTGGCTAAAGCACTCAAACACAGTGAAATCCTAGGTGCATTGACCCCTGGGGAAAAAGAGAATGCAAAAAGAGTCAATGGAACCTCGTTTAGGAGTCTCAAACATGGGAATAGCCAATATATTCCTTAAGGGAAGGACCTAGCCCTGGGGTGGCTCCTTGATTGATTCATGACATTTCTAAATAGGAGATAGGAGATGACAATTGGTGTTATACATTTCTATGTATATGGAAAAGAGGAGGAGCTCCACTTCTAGCTCTTCCCACCTCCCTTCTCCTATGAATCTCACCAGCACCAACTGGCATCTCCTACCTACTTCTTCATTGAATACAGATTTTACTCGTAAAATATTATTTTTAAGAAAGAATGATTCGTTCTGGCGCAGAAAAAAGCAGATTTCAAACTAATGAGATATATTACAACGTTTCATATTTTCATGTGCATTATTGATTTATGAAGTAAAAATGTAATTAACAATTGCCCTTTAATCTTCGATATACAAGTCCCTCTGTTTTGGGCTTATTATGGGATTGAGTTCCAGCAAACACAAAATCATAGAACAAAGTTGAAACCTATCCTTTATTGCAAAATTTAAAATGTTGTTAAAAAAATGACCACAAAGCTACGTCTACACATTCCAAACTCCAGGCCTTTAGTCTGGTCAGGACTAAAAGTTTGGAGCTCGAAACGCTTAGACCCAGTGTCATTTTTGCGGTTGCTGGAACTTAAGGCCATTGTCATGTTGAGGCATGGGGATATCCAACAGTTGGCCCAACACAAGGGCAACAATGGTGATGGTAAAAAAAGGAAGGACCTAGCAATAGGGAGAAGGGAGAGGGGCCACCTCCTGACACTCACCAAATGTCCCTATATGGGTCCTTCCACCCTGTTGCCGTCACGTGCCTAGGTCCTCACTGGCCCTGAGCTCACTGTAGCTAGTGTGTAGGAGGGTGATGACACTAGTCTCACGACTACAATAAATACATCACAAGGTAAAAGAGACAGAGGAAAAATGGACACAAAAAGAAAACACTCCAAACTCTTCCAATGCAGCAAAACACCACAGCTGCAATTATTACAACTCCTCAGCTTCTTCCAGAGACGGGCTGTCAGCATAGTTATAAAATCTACAATCGGATGGTAAGACATGTGACTCTTTATAGTGGAGGGGAGTGGTTACCAAACAACTTCACCTCAGATTAAGGTTACAAAGAAAATCCAGATAGGAAAAAGTCCTTAACCACTTTGGCACTAAAAGAAAGTAGATTCACTTCAGTACCAGTTGTAGACCTGCGATCCATAAGGCGTGACCTCCTGGTCCCTGACTCACCAGAGGTCTCCCATGGCTGGAAACACCCATGACACTTATTTTGCCTATATGTTTGCCCAGAAGCCCGGGCACCGCATCCTCCATCAAATACATTTCCACGTGGTGAGCTGATTTCTTCATTACTTTGTTTTGATCATATAATCCTCCTATTATAGTTCAGTTCTTTTGTAGGTGCTTGACTTTTCTGTACTAGTTCTGTAATACCAGTGGATACATTGTCTTGACAAACTGTCATAAGTTGAGTTCTCCGGTGGAGGGAATGTTCTTGATCAATGCAGGACACACACTGATTTGTTCACATTTTGCCAGAAGTCATTTTTTTAATGTTTGAGACACAGAACACTGTCTATTCTACTAAAATAATGGCGCAGTAAAGTGCCATTCTGCACCGCACGACACGAGTCAACACATTGCCATGACATCCATTGTTTCTTTGTTGCCATCACCGTCTACTCAACCTATTTTCCCATCACCTTGCCGTCATTCCTTCCTAATACAGCGATGTCATTCTCCTAAACAGGGGGTCGTTAGAGATCGTGCCTTAACTTTAGAACTGATTCTTGTATGACAGTAATATGATTGTTTTTGTGCAATTACCGAAAACTGTTTGTTCCATTAGAGCTTATTATTTGGAGTTTAACAAGTCAATTAAACCACATAATGAAGAAGGGAACAAGAGAAATTAGAAAATAAGTCGCTTTGTGGAATCGTATTAAAGAACGTTCCAAGTGCATAAATTGTGACATGAAGCGCTCGGCGCCACGTAAGTCACTGTGATTTCTGCTGAACTTTAGTTTAACTGCTAATTAAATCTAGACAAAGATACAGAACGATTGGCAGCTAAAGAGACATTTGGAGAAAAGTTGCAGTAAATGGGCATATTACAGGATAACCCTAGAAAATTCATTATATCACTATACCCTCCGGAGTCCTAGAGGCTGAGATATTGTATGATGCTTGATGATGTTATGCTGAGACTAGAAATGCAAGGGACTTCTTAACTGACCCTCACACTAGGGGACCCTTGGCTATCGCTGTCCCCAAGATTACCTCTCAAGATGGGGAGGCCTGGATCATGTAGCTTGCAGAGCTCATGGGCTCGACTCACCTAAGTGGTGGTGAGATAGCAAGGACAGTGTGCCCCTGAGCTGGCCCTCAAGCTAGGAGACCCTAGGCTAATTTCTGTCCCCATGATTACCCCTGAAGGTTGGGACGACAGGGTTTCATAACTTGCTATACTCCTAAATGTGACTCACCAGTGGCGGACCTTCAGCTTGCCGGGCCTTGGTGCAGCCTTAGGTGAGGACCGGGGATGGGGGGGGGTTGCTGGCAGCGTCGGGCGAGGACTGGTGGTGGGGGGGAGCATGTGCTGGTAGCGTCGGGCGAGTAGCTGCGGGTGCTGGTGGTGAGAAGGGGGGGGTGCTGGCAGGGGTGAGCGTGCGGCTCTTACCTGCGCTGGGGCTGGAGAGGAGAGGAGGGGCGGGATCAGCCGAGGGAAGTAGGAAGCTTCCCTCAGTTAATGCCCTCTCCTCTGACACAGGGACATGGGGGTCGGCTGGGGGCCCCCATGCAGGCTTGAGGGGCCCCCTACCCGGTCGGGGCCCTGGTGCAGCTTCAGCTGCATCACGGTAGGTCCGCCCCTGTGACTCACTATATATCCTCCACCCCCCCCTCATGAGTGAAGGAGCAGGAGTGCAAGGGAACAGACAGACAAAACAGGCAAGGAAAAAAACATGAAAAGACTCCAAATCTTCTCCAGTCGAAAGCTTCACAGCTGCAATAGGAGTGAACACCTTAATTTTAGGGTGGTTTCACGCTTGCATTTTTTGGTCCAACATCCTAATCCTACCGAAACCTAATGCTACTTGATCAGGCCTCTCTCCGTAGACTTAGAATGGGGAGGCAGGCACATGTAGTGACATATGGTTTCTGCTGGATCCTAACAAGTGTGTCTTTTTGATCTCCTCCCCAAATGCACAAAGTTGACTTTTTGCATCTGGTTTAAAAGCCTGGTGTCTCCGGATGCAGAGCAAAATAGAATGGGCTTCCATGGGGCCAGATTTGGCCAGGCTGGATCAGGCTTTCACACTGAGCATGCCCAGAGCTCCACCCAACACCCTCCCATTAGGCGTGTCCTATGTAAAGTTTCAACTTTCCGAGAGATCAGACAAAAAAACAGATGCAACCACAGTGGTTTCTGGCTGATCCGACACTCTGATCAGGCATAATACCACTGCAGTTGCATATGGTTGCAAAAATAAACCCGGATGCAGTCGGACGTGTTTTCAGCCTGCTCACACCTGAATGCAAGTGTGAAACCAGCCTTACAGTGACAAGCTCCAGTAACATGGTCAGCTTTTCATCTGCGTTCCAATGTGGAATGCATATAATCAGGCTGGTGCCGCCTCCTCCACTCCAGTAGGTGGCTCTTTCAGCTTTATGCGTTCCATAGTGGAATGCACACTAGCACCGCCTCCTCCTGGGTTTTCAGTATTTGCAAGGAGACCGGAGCAGCGGGAGAACCAGGAGAGGTAAGTACAGATTTATTTTTTTAATAAGTGGGAACACTATGGCCAGAGTATTATGGAGGGAGGAAGGGGGTGCATTGTACTATATGTAGAGGCTATGAGGCTGCATTATACTATATTGAGAGGCTATGAGGCTGCACTATATGGAGGGATTATGAGGCTGTATTATACTTAATTGAGGGGATATGAGGCTGTATTAAACTATATTGAGAGGATATGAGGCTGTATCATACTATATGGAAAGGCTACGAGGCTGCACTATATGGAGGGGCTATGAGGCTGCATTATACTATATGGAGAGGCTATGAGGCTGTAGTATACTATATGGAGGGGCTATGAGGCTGTAGTATTCTATATGGAGGGGCTATGAGGCTGCACTATATGGAGAGGCTGTGAGGCTATATAATGCTAAATGGAGGGACTAAGATGCTGTATTATATTATATGGAGGGGATATGAGGCTGTATTATACTGCATGGAAGGAATATGAGGCTGCATTATATGGAGGGGCTATGAGGCAGTATTATACTATATGGAGGGCTATGGTGGCGGGAAGAGGAGGACAGCATATACCAGGATGGGAAACATATATACAAGGATAAGCTCCATATTCCAGTAGGACTCTAGTTACGCCACTGGCTGTGGAGCTTCCTTCCTGCACGGCTGCAGCTGAGTGATGAGTCATCACCCTGTGACCTCATCCCACTGGTGCAGCCCTGCAGGAAGGAAGTGCAGACCAAAGGGGACAACATCTAAGGAGGACAAAGCCATGGGGGAACGGAGAGAAGGTGAACATGATTAATTATTTTTCATTTACTTTGTGCAGCATGATGGGGGAATATATGTAGCAAGATGAGGCCAGGGGACAGTTATAGCAGTAGGAGAACCACATTATATATTATCTGGAGGCTGCTACTGAGCTATGGAGGCTGTTCTTGGCTATGGAGGCTGTGCTGGGCTATATGGAGGCTGCTGCTCAGCTATGGAAGCTGTGCTGGGCTATATGAAGGCTGCTCCTAGGCAATATGAAGGCCATGCTGTGCTGTATATGTTATTTGGAGGCTGTGTTGGGCTATATATATTTGAAGACTGCTGCTGTTCTGTATATAGTATTTGGAGTCTTTGCTGTATATTTAATATGGAGGCTGTGCTTAAATTTATTTATTATTTGTAGGATGTGCTGTATATATTATTTGGAGGCCGCTGCTGGGCTGCCACAGCCTTTAAATAAGATATGGAGCCCAGCACAGCCTCCAAATATATATAAATAAGATATAGAGCCCAGCAGCACCCTATATATTATATATACAGTCTAGCAGTCTCAATATCATATATAGAGCCCAGCAGTTTCTATATTATATATGCAGCCCTGCACAGCTTCAATATTATATATACAACCCACCCAGGAGCCTCTATGTTATATTCATGAATCATGGTATGTGTTAAAGGGACCCACTGAGACTATTTTGCCCAGGGCCCACAAAAACCTGGAGCCGGCCCGGCCTAATTTCAATAGGTAAGCCAGCCTCCCTACTGCATCACAGCTAATTAATAGACAGATATATTAACGTTAGACATGTAATGGACTTTTTTATGATAGTTGTAACATATTCATGACCATTTTTTCCAGCTATACTTTTTTCATCCTAAACTTTATCTTTTTTATCCAAAGTTATCATTTTTATTGACACCATAAAATTTACTATAGGGCTTCATTAGAGTATAAAGATGGAGGATATAGAGGCACTGGTTGCCCTGATAACACACAAGTGTACTGGGATCACAACGTTCGGGGGGAAACTAAGTAAAAATCTTAATGCTGAACGCTTAGATGACTTAATGCTTAGGTGATTTAATGTTTAGATGCCTTAACGCTTAGGTGACTTAACGCTTAGATGACTTAACACTTAGATGTCTTAACGCTTAGATGATTTAACGCTTTGATGCCTTAACGCTTAGATGATTTAACGCTTTGATGCCTTAACGCTTAGATGACTTAACGCTGAGATGCCTTAACGCTTAGATGACTTAACGCTTAGATGACTTAACGCTGAGATGCCTTAACGCTTAGATGACTTAAGGCTTAGATGACTTAACGCTTAGGTGACTTAACGCTTAGATGACTTAACGCTTAGATGACTTAACGCTTAGATGACTTAACGCTTAGATGTCTTAACGCTTAGATGACTTAACGCTTAGATGATTTAACGCTTAGATGCCTTAACGCTTAGATGACTTAACGCTTAGATGCCTTAACGCTTAGATGACTTAACGCTTAGATGCCTTAATGTTTAGATGCCTTAACGCTTAGGTGACTTAACGCTTAGATGACTTAACACTTAGATGTCTTAACGCTTAGATGACTTAACGCTTAGATGATTTAACGCTTTGATGCCTTAACGCTTAGATGACTTAACGCTGAGATGCCTTAACGCTTAGATGACTTAAGGCTTAGATGACTTAACGCTGAGATGCCTTAACGCTTAGATGACTTAAGGCTTAGATGACTTAACGCTTAGATGCCTTAACGCTTAGATGCCTTAACGCTTAGATGACTTAACGCTTAGATGACTTAACGCTTAGAAGCCTTAACGCTTAGATGCCTTAACGCTTAGATGACTTAACTCTTAGATGACTTAACGCTTAGATGACTTAACGCTTAGATGCCTTAACGCTTAGATGACTTAACGCTTAGATGCCTTAACGCTTAGGTGACTTAACGCTTAGATGACTTAACGCTTAGATGACTTAACGCTTAGATGACTTAACGCTTAGATGTCTTAACGCTTAGATGACTTAACGCTTAGATGATTTAACGCTTAGATGCCTTAACGCTTAGATGACTTAACGCTTAGATGCCTTAACGCTTAGATGACTTAACGCTTAGATGCCTTAATGTTTAGATGCCTTAACGCTTAGATGACTTAACTCTTAGATGACTTAACGCTTAGATGACTTAACGCTTAGATGCCTTAACGCTTAGATGACTTAACTCTTAGATGACTTAACACTTAGATGTCTTAACGCTTAGATGACTTAACGCTTAGATGATTTAACGCTTAGATGCCTTGACGCTTAGATGACTTAACGCTTAGATGCCTTAACGCTTAGATGACTTAACGCTTAGATGACTTAACGCTTAGAAGCCTTAACGCTTAGATGCCTTAACGCTTAGATGACTTAACTCCTAGATGACTTAACGCTTAGATGACTTAACGCTTAGATGCCTTAACGCTTAGATGACTTAACGCTTAGATGATTTAACGCTTAGATGTCTTAACGCTTAGATGTCTTAACGCTTAGATGGCTTAACGCTTATATGGCTTAACGCTTAGATGCCACAGTCGCTATTGACTTGAATGAAACAGATTAAAATGCAGTAATTGGAGCTAGTTCTACAGATATAGACAGGTGTTGGCTGTATAACACAGTTGTGGCCCACCATGTAGACTCAGTTACTGAGCCCACCCTATACACTGCCTGCACTCATATAGGATATACTAGTGGTATATGATCATGAAAAGGTTAATTTTCCCTAATTTCAATAACTAAATTGTAAAATGAATTGAGATACGTTTTGGAAATTTGAGTTTGGGTTTATGGTGAGGCCATGAGATCTCCATGTTCTGGCAGGTATTGGTAGAGATATGAAAGTAATAGAAGTAGTTTGATATAATAACTTTATTCTTTTAAAAAAAAGTAGTTGGAAAATAGATGCACAAATCAAATGTGCTACTAATTTAGAGTTTAAAGTCATCAAAAGATTTAGGAGACATAAAAGGTTAAAAAATGGCAAAAATATGATTATACTCATGTGTCCTACATGTCCTGCTGCTGCATCTACCAGCCAGGTCTATTGGCTTCAGATCAGTTTTCTTGCTCAGTTGAGCATAATATTTTAGTATTTTTTACCCATCCCCACCCCTCCATTTATACTTTTGGGGTCTGGAAAGACCTCAGAGTATAATAATTGCCAATCAATTATATTTTTAACCAAATCAGCTGGACAAATCTGAGCGAATCTGAACTTGGGGGAATCTGTCCATGTTGAACTTTGTGAAAATTTGCTCATCTCTAGTTGGAAAATATTAAATATTAATACGAATTATTTATAAAGCCAATTATTGAGCTAAAAGCCTATAAATGAACTCCACCTTGGACGTTTAGAAACAGGAGTATTTTATGCAGCGATTTCACTTTTTTAATGATCCCTATGAATTTTTTATATGCAACAAATTACCTAAAAGTCCCATTAAAACAATCCAGTTGCTCCTCAGTCACATTGATCTATGTATGTTTCTCATTAATCTAAGTTATATTTCTAAGTGTAAATTAATGGATAAGTCTATCTAATCATCCCTGGTGATGAAGACACGGCTCATGCATAGTCTGGTCTTTTCGGTAGTAACATTTGGATGCAAAACTTGGACAATATAGGAACGAGACAGCCAAGAATCAACGCCTTCGACATATGGTGCTGAAGAAGGATGTTATCAATACCATGCATGGCAAAAAGAACCAACAAATCCATCCTTCTACACTGAAAGCAAGGATCAACAAACTATGACTTCATCAAGAGAAGGACATCATGGTCAGAAGAATAGAAGGAACAAGGCGAAGAAGAAGACCACCAACCCAATGACTTTATACTGTCAACATAACGGTGGAGAAGAATCTGGTGCTCCTATCTAGGCTTGAAGAAGACTCTGGTAGACCTATCTAGTCTTGGAAAAAACCCTGGTGGATCTATTTAGGTTTGGAAAAGACCCTGCTGGACCTAACTAGGCTTGGGGAAGACTGTGGTGGACCTATCTAGGCTTGGAGAAGTTTCTGGTGGCCCTATCTAGGCTTGGAGAAGTCCTTGGTGGACCTATACCTATCTAGGTTTGGAGAAGACCCTAGTAGACCTATCTACACATGCGCAAGATTGTTCTTCCTACAGAGCGTTCATCCATCAAGTCTCCATGGCTCCAGATCAAGCTAAATTCTGTGTAAAATTATAATAATAATATGTCGGAAGTATGCTTTCCTTACCACATAGACCAGACTGTGGCTTATGTGCTCTGTTTACATAATTTTTTCACTGCATTTAGCCAGTAATTCTCTGTGGGGAGCCGTAAACATTGCACGTTTCCTTTGATATATCTATTAGAAATTCATATGCTGCTGGCATTTGCTATGAGAATTTCCATCTGGGCTGTAATAGATTTAAAAGAGTTTTCACATTCCTACCATGTTACTGCATATTTGAGCAGACAAAGTGCCTCTTTATGGATATGCACACATAGAATATTAAGTATCTCTCCATCCCTCGTGACTTGGAAAGACAAAGATTGAATCGAAATACCTTGACCAAGGATGATGAGTGGCTTATTGGCACCCAACTGACATCTACTCTATGCCTTTGTTTTGGGAAATTATTGACTTTGTCGCCATTTACCAAGACATGTTCCCTTCTACCTTACATGGCATAATAATTATTTTTATACAAATAAAATACATCTGTGTATCATGTTAACCAGTAGATAGAAAGTTGTTGAGAGTCCTCCATAATTGATACCTTTTAGTGTTTAAAGGTAAAGATAGTAATAAATAGCAGCTTTCGAGAGTACTCAAGTTGTCTCGAAAGCTTGCGGTTTATTACTATCTTTTCACTTAGGTATCAACGATTGAGGACTAATTTCTTTTATTACATTTCTATATATTTTTAGGAAAGTAATGTGTAATTTAGAGTTGTTCATACAAGAAGACGCATCTCTGCCAGAGGACAATGGAGAATTCTGTAACAAAGTGTTATAAAAATTATTTACCATTCGTCCCTAGCGTGTTACATCGGAGGCTGAGAGCTTTATCGCCAGACTATACGGCTCCTGATCCCTCGCCTTCTTAACAACTATTTAACATGTTGACAGCTTGGGGCTGCACTTTCCTATAATGTATTATTTTCTAGATAGCAGGACACAATTCAGGAGCCATGAACCATGACTCAGCTATATATTCACTGGAATTGTCAAGAAATTACAAAATACACTTTATATAGATGTCTCTCAGCGAGTCTTAAGGTCCGCGGTATTCATATCTATCGGCAAACACAAGAAAATAATCAGATTGCAAGGATTGAGATACATTAATGTTGGGTAACGGTTAAAAAAAATCATGTATGTTTTCTTCTTAGAGCATCATCTAAATTACCCACAGGTTGGGGGTAATTGCTGAAAAGCGTCAGGCAAGAAAATACGGAATGCAACCCATTGACCGGTACAGAGCTGGAAGAAAGCAGCCATGCTTCTATAACACTTTCCAGATCATATAGAAGGTTTTTCTCGCAATTAAAAACCTTAAATAACTATATACTTGCCAACTCTTCAGGTTGGAGTGGCACTTAACAATATCGTTGCCGATATCGATGTTGGTTTACAACACTTTCTCACCAAACCACATATGATGGTTTTTGTCGGAAAGCCAAAATCTAGAAATTGTCCAGGAGAACAGTCAAGTATTTTGAATGAGCATGGCCACACTGGCGAACAAAGCTACTGCTCTCCGTAGAGAAACACCCGACTGTCCGGAAGGAGACTATACAACTTGTTCATTCCTTACCTTGCAATGGTGAAATGTTAACTGAACTCTAATGAATTCGGCCCATTATTATTATTATTATTATTATTATTATTATTATTATTATTTATTCATAGAGCACCATTGATTCCATGGTTCTGTACATGAGAAAGAGATACATACAAATAAGTTAAAAATACAATGAACAAACTAACAGTGACAGACCGGTACAGAGGGGAGAGAGGACCCTGCCCTTGCGGGCTTACATTCTACAGGGCAATGGAGAGGGAGGGAAGGGAAGGGGAGGCACGCCCCATAAGCCTCATCCCAAAAAACTGCACAAGGGTAAAAAGGGTCAGGTATTCATGGCCCAGTCGGTATTATTGTAGTTGATGTTTTGTAACATCTATGTTTCTTTATGCAGCTATCAACTTTTCATTTCACCAAACATCATAACTATTCATCGTTAATTGTCAAATATATGTCTCTAGATTTGTACATGTTTTATGCCATTTAGACTTCCGGTAAGTTAATATTGTTTATTGAATGCCCAAGATGAAAAGATCCAGCAATGGGCTATATGCATAAAAATTAGCTTTATTTTACAAAATAAAAATAGTCAAATCTCTCCAACACCAATAAAGTGATGTCCAGAGGAACTGCCCATTTACAGACTACGCATTTCGACATGTGTGTGTGTCTTCACCATGGTGTTTATTGAATGTACAAACACTATCTAGTACCAAAGAAACAAAAAAGAGAATTATGAAAAGATGTCTTACATTTTAGCCAAGTAGATGGCATTTGAATGCTTAAACCTTACACGAGCTGCTAATGTTTTGATTTTATCACTTTCACTTGTAAATTACGCTAGGGAGCACCATGAAAGGTTCTTCACCCTAAAGATTAAATTAGAATATTCATGGTGTTGTTAAACATTAGAACAAACGGATAAGTCATGGACTTTGTGATAACGGAGCAGGCACCATTTATAATGCTGTGAGCACATACTACATTATTATTGGTATTATTTAACAGCCTACAGCTCGGTCTCAAGCCATGGCAACTTGATGGATGAACACTTTGTAGGAAAGTCAATCTTGTGCAGCCCAGATAGGTCCACAAGAGTCTTCTCCAAGCCTATATAGGTCCACCAGGGTCTTCTCCAAGCCTATATACATCCACCAGGGTCTTCTCCAAGCCTATATAGGTCCACCAGGGTCTTCTCCAAGCCTATATACATCCACTAGGGTCTTTTCAAATCCTAGATAGGTTCATTAGGGTACGTCTACAAAGCTAAATAGGTCCACCAGGGTCTTCTCCATGCCTAGATAGGGCCACCAGAGTCTTCTCCAATCCTTGATAGGTGCATCAGGGTCTTATTCAAACCTAGATGGGTCTACCAGGGTCTTCTCCGCTTTTATCTTGATTGTGTCAAGCCATTCGGTTGCTCATCTTCCTGTTCTCCTTGCTCCTTCTATTCTTCTGACCTTGATGCCCTTCTCCAGTGATTGCTCTATTCTTATGTGGAAGTTGAAGCTTGCTGATCCTTGCTTCAAGTGACATGTCTGGCTTGATTTATTCCAAAATTGATATGTTTGTTCTTCTGCCATCCATGGCATTGATAACATCCTTCTCCAGAAGACGTTGATTATTATATCTTTTTCCTTTATCGTCCAGATTTCGCAACCATTTGTTACTACAGAAAGAACGAGACTGTGTATGTCAGTGAAATGTTGGACAACTCTTATGATAATTCTTTTCAATACTCTTTCTGAAATCTTGTGGGAAGCACCTGGTCATGGCTGGTTTGTGGAGAAATTATATTCTTTCCACTTCCAGATTATGGTCCAACAGTGCACACTGGAGCATTCAGTAGTTTCAAAATACTTCTGTAACCAATGCTATCAAAATATTTTGCAATAAAAAGGTTGCTAAGGTCTTGAGACGGCTCACTAGTTTTACCCATCATAAGACGTTTCTTATGTGGCACCTTGATAATGAGACACCTTTTTATAGACGATAAGTTGAACCAGCTGGTATTATTTTTCACTAAATGGCAGACTTGCCTTCTAATTACTGATGTGTTGACCTTCCATGGCTATTTGCACCTCTCTTTCTTCATGAGTTAAATACTTTTCCCTGTATAATCTCTCATTATTACACATAACTCAATATATGGACAACTATGATTTGATGCTTTGCCTGTGGGGATTGGATGCGTTGTTATCAACATCTGGTGAGAAATTTGTGTCAATAACACCTTTAGAAATATATTTACTTTGAAAATTGGTGACGTGTTCAATACTTACTTAACCCCCTGTAAGTCATTAATGATATCTGAAAAAAAAAAAAAGACATACAATCAATCCACTCCAGCTCTGCTGTTATAACAGTCTCCAATGGAGCAGAAGCAATGACGTTACAACAACCTGACATGTTTGGCTGCGGGGTATTGACTGCAGGGTCGGGTGACTGGTGTTCATTACGTACTTGCTTCTGGTCCAACAGAAATTGTCGGGTGGCAGCTCCATAGGGAGCAGACTCCGGTGATAAGTATTCTTTTAGGTCTCATTTTGACAATCGTATATTATTTTTCATTAGTGTTTTGGACAAGATTTTCATCAGCATTAGGTCACCTAAAGGGTGTACAGACGTCACAAAGACCGAATGTGGCGCAAATAGCGTCACACTGGCTATTACGCCCCTACAGCAGGGCAAAGAGGACTAGGATTACTTTCACGTCCATCAGGGCGTGATAATGAGCAGCTAAGGAGGTCTTAGAGTCTCACAGCGGACGCCCTGTGAGACTTATTCAGAGCCAAGAAGTCGCACATATTTAAGTGCATAATGTTGATTTTTGCAATGTTACAGAACGCATTTTTTATAGAAAAGGACCACTACTAATGATATGTCATGGTGCAGGGACAGGTATTAATAAGGTTGGGGGTGATTTGGAGGGGTCAGGTTCCCTTTATGGTTCCTACAACAGTACAGAGGTAAAACAAACTTTGTACGGGACTGAACAGGTGTGAACGGCCTGCGCTCCAGAACAAAAGGTATGTCTGCCATGTGTCTGGTGTTTGAACTTTAACTCCTGATTCACTGCCTCACTTTCTGGCTAATGTAAGCCTCTTCCTCACTTGTTTTAGGTTTGTGGAGACTGTCAACCTGGGTTGGCTCTGTGCCTCAATCACCTGAATTCAGCTCAATTAATTAGGTCTCTATTTAATCAAGCTTGCAGCTATGCTCAGTGTCAATTGTACACTTGCTTTTGGCTGTGTGGACTTGATCTCCCCGTGCTCTGAAACAGACCCTGCCTGACTTGGTTATCTTGCCTGGACTTGACTTGTGACCTGACTCCTCTTTCCGTTTGTACCTTTGTATTCTGTTTTTGTCTCTCTGGTTTACTGACTTCGGCTTGAATTGGATTTTGCTTCTGACCACCCCTTGTTGTACTGCACCATTTCCTGGACCTGACCTTGGATTGTTTTGACCTCTCTCTACTACCAGAAAGTAGTATTATTGTTCTTTACTTTCCATTTACTTCCGTTTGTCTTCTGCTTCACTGAGACTAGTTATTGCTTGTGACCAGCGTCACGCTCACACTGTATATAGAAATGTTCATAGGGAGCCTGGTGTGTGTGTGTGTGTGTATGGAATTTTTTCAGCATTATTTCAAATATTCCAATATTTGATAATTTCACGTGTTCTATTAGCAGGATTAGATTTATATTGCTCATCAGGGATCATTCCAGGATAGTATGGCCATAGTTCTGGAAAACGTTGCCTATGTTCAGACCTGGAGCGGTGATGTACTGTTTAATAACATCTTCTGGGTTTTCCCTGAATGGCGCACAGTTATATTGCTTCCAATTATCCCCTGTAGACTGAGGCATCCATAATACTCCACAACCGGCTCATGTTGCTAATTACTGTGACCCTACTTTGCGCTCATTTTTTGACCTTTATTCATACAGGATCTAATTAACTCACTAATACCCATCATTTATTAATCAGAAACATTAAAGAGGGTCAACGTCAAAAGATCGTCAAATGTTGCCATGGAAACCAGACCTCTAACCCTTGCTAACCGTATGCACTGAAATATTGCTTCAATGGGATTAATTTTTCAGAGTGAAGGAAATGCATAAAAAAGTGGAACAATTACGGAGAACAATTACTCATTTTGGTGCACAAAACAAAATAATCCTGATTGATCCCAAAATTGTAATTTTTCCTTATTTACAATAATCACACCAATATAATATTAGACACTCTGGAAGAGGCATAAAAACTGTTCCTCCTGATCTTCTTAATTCTTAAAAGGAACCTGTCATGAAAAAAAACACGCTTAACCTGCAGATATGGGGTTAATATTCAGGCTAAGTGTTTTGAACCTGTATAATGGTGGCACTTAGAGCTCAGCTGCCGGGTTGACTGACAGCTGACTCTAATGCTGCGCCGGCTGTCAATCAGTGCTGGAAGCGTGGTTACAGACACCCCTTCGTATACACGCAGCGGTGATGTCACACGTCGCGGTGATGTCACATGTCGTTTTTCTCAAAACCTGCAGAGTGTCATGGCGGCATCTGGCGCTGTACACACTACAGATCCTGACACTCATTACACTGAGGTTTATCTCATTCTTCTGAATTGCCCAGGCAGTCTTGGGAGTCAACCAACTGTGTTCCCATTAGTGAGTGGGCTAGCAGGAGTTAATCTTTAAACCTTCTGATTATCTCTGGGATCACATGTTCTGGGAAACCTATCACAGTCGCTCCTTGCCTTTTTAAGATAATGGAATCTGTCTTCCATGCCGACTATAGCATTTGCAATACGGGGCCATGTGCTGTCGTGATCCAGTTGCTGTTTGTTGTTCTGTGAAAATACTCTTGTCTTCTGGTTTTCCTCCATCCTCTTTATTTCCCCCTGTGCACGTATTATCTTATACCTCAGTGTGTATTGCTGTGAGTGAGCATTGTTTGTTTCCCCGTTGTTCTATTTGTATGGGTTTACCACACCTGTTCTGGTCCCACTTGGGTGGGGAAGAGGGGGTGTTAAACCAGGGCTGGCCAGGAGTAGGGCAAGTGTGACAGTTCAGACATCCTCACCATCAGTGGTAACTCTGGAATAAGGGACAGCTAGGCTCCTCCTAACCTAAGGGTCAGTGTAGGAGACTCGGTCCCTCAGTAATTGCTTGTATACCTTGTGACAGGTTACTGAATCTACACTGATGCTAACCCCATGTCTTAAAGTCAAAGGCTGCCCTTGTCTGAGCTTTTTAGAAAATCGGTGTGTGTATCTAGGCTGCAAAATGCTGACAGTTTGAAATTTACATCCTTTTAACATTTTGTTTTGTTTACTAGATCTCAGCATTTAGTATTTGGAAGAGCTGCTTACCCCTGAGTAAGGGCATGTTGTTTTGGAGACTGATTTTAACGTCACATTTTGACGTTGTGCCAAGACTCCAACAGGCCCAAGCCAGTCTCCAGCATGCCCGCCTCAGTCTCCTACACACCCGCCCCAGTCTCCAGCATGCCCGGCCACCCCAGTCTACAATAGCCCTGCCTACCCCAGTCTCCAGCATGCCTGACTGCCCCGTCTCCAATAGGACCACCCCCACCTTCAGCGCATATCATTCTCTATCACCGTACCCTGACTCTCACTGAAGCAATCCTCTCTACATCACTGCCACAGCCATCCCCTCTGTGAAAAAGATCGTGCAGACACTACATTACTGACAGACCAGCCTTCTTCATAGAGGGGACGGCTGCAGCAGTGATGCAGAGAGGATTGCTTCAGTTACAGCGCGGTCACGGTGACGGAGAATGAATCATGCTGAAGGTGGTGGTTGTCCTATCGGAGACTGGGGTGGCTGGGCATGCTGAGGACTGGGGCGGGTATGTTGGAGACTGGAGTGAGCATGCTGGAGACTGGGGTCTATTGTAGTCTGGGCATAATATCAAGTTGTGATATTAAAACCAGACTCCAGAACAACATGCCTCTTCTTGAGGATGAAAAGCAATTACACACGCAGAATGCGGAGATCTAGGTAACAATGCAAAATACTAATGTCGAGCCCCAGGCCCTGGGGTACTCGGGTATCAGGCTCGGAGGGGTTGTCACGGGGATGTCACAAATGGCAGCGCCTGAGTCCGTCGCCTGGGTGACACTTCAATAAGGGGTTATGTACAGGGGATAAGAGTTATTGTCACGTGACGCCACCTGTAGTACCTGGTGAGTCACCAGCGCCACCACAGTCCTCCGGTATTGCGGAAAGGATGGCAAAGCTCTGTACAGGTGGAGCTGGTCCTCCGAGGCAGCATTCCTGTAAACAAACAGGTTGAATTCTGCAGCACAAGGAAAAAGGGGCAGAGTCACTCTCCCGGGTACTTTACTGTAAACAGTCATCAGCATACAAGACCACAGTTCAGCAACAGTTGTTAAAGAAAGGTAGCTCTACGGGTGGCTGCAAGCAGATGCCAGGTGGCATGGTGGTCCCCGTGGTATGCCTTAGTTGACGAACCTGTGTCCTTTCTTCCCCGCCTAGGAGGAGTCTATACCCAATGGCTCCTTGAAGGTAGACTTGGGGCTCCCCTCCCTCTTGGTGAGGAAGCAGGCAGACCGCTCCGTCTGGCAGGGTGCAGCAGCCAGTTGACGACTTCAGACGTATACTCTGGCCGTTTCCTCGGGTCCGGCGTTCCCGTGGTAGACTGGGGAATTCCCTGGAGTATGGTCGCTCCACGTTGGGGTACCCCCTTTCTCTCTCGGGTCCAGACTCACGCATCAGGCACCCTCTCTCAGGATCCCCTCAGGATCCCCTTTCATCTTCCCTCCGGATCAGCGTAGAGCTGTCCGGATAAACCTTCCGACTCGCTCCACACTCCTCCTCGACTCCTCTCCAGCTCCTACTAACTCCTCACTCTCCCAAGAGGTGCTAGATCCCTCCCGGGTAACCTCCCACCACTAGTCTAGTGTGGGAGTGCAGAATTGGGTCCCACCCACCAGCCCAGCATCCACTTGCAGTTGGGGAAAATTACACCACTTTTACGAGTGCAATACCCCACTGTGACACCTAACCACGTGGGGCGCCACACTAACAGGGTGTAAATTACAAATTGATAGCATGTCTGCTGCATTCAGGGAAGGGGTCCCCCATGTGTCTGTCTGCTGTGTTTCCCCCGAGACATAGGCTTAGGAAAACTCACTGTTAGAAGCTATGATGAAGTCAGACCCTGTGGCTGGAGTGAGCTCGATTGATGGGGGCCATTCCCTCTCCCTCTGCCTCTCGGTGCCGCCTCCTACTGTGCTGTTAATGCTTTCCTCCTCTTCTGTTCTCTGTCACTCATCCTGCTATGCAAATCATTTGTCCTGACATCAGCTCCAGATTAATGACCTGCTCTATGAACAAAGCATTAACAGCAGAGCAGGAGGTGGCACAAAGAGGCAGGGGGAGGGAATGGCCCCCGTCAATCAAGCTCATTCCAGCAACAGGGTCTGCTTTCATGACTTCTAACAGTACGTTTTCCTAAGGCTATATCTTGGTGTACACAGCACACGGGGGGACCCCTTCCCTGAATGCAGCAGACGTGCTGCATTCAGTGCTACATTTAGATTGCCATGCAGCAGGGGGGGTGACAGGTCCTCTTTAACTATTGATTCATGAAATTCCAATGAAAACAATGGCTATTATTTGAGCTAGTATGACAACTAAATTAGTATATTAAATACTGAAACAAATAAAAATCTCCTTAGCAAGGTTTAATGTATTTCATATGGGTACAAGTCCAACCACTGATACCCAACAATATCATGAATTATAGTATCTGGCCTTGGTCCATGTGGACAAGATCAGACACATTAATGCAACTTGGAATTTATTAATTTCCTCCCTGTAATCATTGCATTGGATCCATAGCAAAGCTTCATTCTGATAACCACCTAAAGTATTGAATACGTTATTAATTGTATTAATTATATGGTAATCATGCAGTTTTGATGCAGATTATGGATCTCCTGATATTGGATCCATTTCTTTTTCCATCATGCTGGTCTATTTTCCTTGCTTTGATGTGAGGTTACATTACATTCCGAGGATCATATTATTTCTAAACATGTAATATCATGTTTGCGGTCTATAGCATAAGCACAAATCGTATCCTGGGGTTTTTATTTTTGTAAATTACTGTTCCATGTGATGGTTTTTATGTATCTGAAAAATCACTCATAGCCACATTAAATCATTTTTCCTATATTTTTTCAGCTTTTTCAAATAGCATGTTGTTGTATTTGTTTTCTAGCATTACATTATTTATGGGATTCCTTAAAAATACCCATTTCTAGAAGTATACTCTACGGGATATGCAGATATTGGCTTCACATTCACCTGAACTAAGCTTGTAAAACGTATCTGTCTTCGGTACAGTTGATACAGATGTGTTCTGTCTTATCTTTCCTCTTGGCTCAACATATCCAAAGATGGAGGAGTCTGCAAAATATTTTATACGGCACCTGTCGTAGTAGAAGCTTATTGCACATGATCGCCGCAGATATAGATTATCTACAGTATTTTGCAGACTATAAGACACACTTTTTCCCCAGATATATAATGTGGGTGTCTAATGGTCCAGATGTCGCTTACCTGGGGGAGACACGGCAGCAGTGGAGTGGGGTCTTAGGAAACAGAGTCGCTTCTGTAAGAAGTCGGTGGTGGCACAAGTGGGACAAAGCTGCAGGCCTGAAGCTGCGAGCATGGGGTTTTGTGGGACACAAGGGAGGTGCCATTGATCTCTAAGAAATGGACGCTAGAGGCTTTAGGAAAATAGCCTCAGAGTTGGCACATGTGCAGATTGAGATCCCGTGTCTCTGAGATCTCTTTCATTGCTTCCTGCACCATTTTTATGAAGTATATGATGTCTGAGTTGGCGCATGCGCAGCTTGAGATACCGACTCTTCCAGATCTCAATCTGTGCATGCGTCGCCTCCAGAGATATTTTTCTGAATTTTAGAATGTCATCGCTGGGAGATTAATAGCACCTGTCTCGCACCAGCAGGCCACCCCCTTCTCCCAGCCTAGGGTCCACAGCAACACCCTACTAGAGCTGATGCTGACTTTCTGCTGTAGTGACCCTGTCTTTTGTGACCCCACTCCACTGCCGCTATGTCCCCCCGGGGTTAGCTACATTTGGACTATAAGACTACTAGACAGACTCCCATTTTTACTTTAAAAATAATTCTTTTTCCTACTTTCCTCTTCTAAATTTGGGTTGCATCTTATGGTCTGGTGTGTCTTACAGTCTCCAAAATAGGGTAATACATAAAGATCATCTATAATCACCAGGGGATGTTGCATGGACCTACTCATATCTGGGGCTGTGGCTGTAGGAATACGGTACATTGACTTGTTGGGTTTGCCGGAGTAATGGAAACACTTTGCATTATCACCTTAACTAGATTACAAGGTTGGAAGGCCTCCAATATGATGAGAGGTTGGACTAGTTGGGCTTTTTTAGCCTTGAAAAAAGACGTCTCAGAGGAGATCTCAGTTACCGTATATGTATAAATACATGTGTGGTCAATACAAAGGATGGCATTAACCCTTCCAAAGACCATACTATGGACCAGGGGGCACTCACTGCGGGTGGAAGAAAGGAGATTCCGGTAGTTAAATAGGAAAGGGTTCTTTACAGTTATAGTGTTGGCCAATATTACCTCTTGTGGTCAGCTTTCCACCATCTCTAACAGCTTTTATAGAAGGGCTGGATGATTTCCTTAGTACATAACATTGTCGGTTATAGATAAGTGACAAAAAATTTATAATTGCTGGAGGAAGGTTGAACTTGATGGACCGAGGTCTTTTTTCACCTTATGTAACTATATAACCTGCATATAGAGGAAGGTGTCGAGCGCAGTACCCCTCAATGACATCTTTATGCCTATATAGGACAAATATAGTGTCCGGATAGAAGAACTCCTTTAACTCTTTAGAGCTGGGAATATTCTCTTAAGCCCCTGTCACACCAGGCGACGGGGCTGGGGATGTCTGCGGCGACTGGCGGGTGCGCGCATGTTTTTGGCGCCTCACCAGCGTCGCCGTCCCCCATTTACACGGGGCGACACCTCCAGCCTGCGCCGGCGAGCTGTCAGGCTCCCATCGCCTGACAGGTCGCCGGCGCCCGGTTACATGGGGTGATGTGTGCACATCGCCCCATGATGGTCGCCTGGTTTCAGAGCAGTGCTCTGAAACCAGGCGCCCGGCCGGCACCACCGACATCGCCCCTTTACATGAGGCGACATAGGGGTGATGTCGTCGCCGATAGGCCACGCCCCCACGTCGCCTCTGTAATGGGCGGCGATGTCGCCCCGTGTAACAGAGGCTTAAAGAAAACAACTACAGAGATCAGTTGATTGCACGACTCATTTCCTGAAAACTCCCAGTGATCCGTTGTTACAACTAGAGGAACCTTAGGGTGAATACACATTTCCCATTTCCTACATTAAGCCATTTAATCAAAGGGGGGTACCCGCTGTGCCTTGAAGGGAACCTGTCATGTGATGACACAACTACTAACCTGCAGATATGGAGTTATTCTGCAGGTTAATAACATCCTTAGCCTGCCTGGTGCACTGAGAGCCCCGCTGCGGGGAAAATATGAACTTTGCTCTTCCTGGTAGCATTTGGCTTTCAGTGGTAAAGGCTTATAATGAGCTGGCTGTCAGTCAGTGTTGGGAATGAATGCCAGATTTATGACTAAGGCTAGGGTCACACATCAGGTTTTTTTTTAAAAACCTGATCCGGTTTTGAGCTTTCAAAAAGCTCAAAACCGGATCAGGAAACGCTCCTCATAGGAGCCTATGCTAAAAACCGGATTGCTTCACAAGCAATCCGATTTCCATCTCCGGCTCTGCAGCCTGCGTGAAAAATCATGCAGGCTGCAGTTTTCGGAGCGGTTCTGGTATCTGCAATGTAGGAACCTGATTGCTCAGGATGTGTAATCCTGAGCAATTCGGTTCCCGCATATACTTTGCTTATCCCGGCTGCCGCCGGGATAAGCAAAGTGTTCTGTGTTTTGTTAAACTGTTAATTTGCTTAATAAATGTTCCTATAATGTCTCTAGGGGGTGCCCACTCCCCCTTGAGACCTTACACCCACTCAGGTGGGCATATAATGGTATAATCACCTCTGTACAGCAGCTGCCTCCTGACAGCTGCTGTACAGTTTTATGAATGAAAGCGTCGGGCTCCTCAGAGCAGCGCGCATACTATAGCTATTGCTATAGCATGTGCGCCACTGTCTGAGGTCCTGAAGCCTTATACAGTAGATCTATGGGTAGCGCTGCCCATAGATCTTACTGTAAGTGGCTTCAGGACCTCAGACAGCGGTGCACATAATACCAATAGCTATAGTATGCGCGCTGCTCTGAGGAGCCAGGCACTTTCATTCATAAAACTGTACAGCAGCTGTCAGGAGGCAGCTGCTGTACAGAGGTGATTATACCATTATATGCCCACCTGAGTGGGTGTAAGGTTTCTAGGGGGAGTGGGCACCCCCTAGAGACATTATAGGAACATTTTATTAAGCAAATTTACAGTTTAACAATACACAGAACAGTTTGCTCATCCCTGCGGCAGCAGGGATGAGCAAACTATCCGGTAACTGGATTGCTCAGGATTACACATCCTGAGCAATCCGGCTACCGGATTGCGGCTTCAGCAATCCGGGAACCGGATTGCTGAATGTCAGAAGACAATTGCGTTCACTGCATCCGGATCTGGATGCGGTGAACGCAATTCAGGTTTTAAGTGTGACCCTAGCCTAAAGCCATGCCAGCCATGCCTCTATACTGCCGGAAGGAATAAAGCTCATTTCCTCCTGGCAGCGGGGCTTTTGGTGCAAGTGCCAGGCAGGTTCAGAACATTATTAGTCTTCAGATTAACCCCATGTATTCAGGTTAATAATGTTTTTTTCACATGGCATAAATGCTGGCCATTTAGGACAACCGTATAATTTTCATTAATTTCTTCTTTAACCACTTTCTTATATATTGGGTACAGTCATTTCATGCTTTCTAGAGAGGCCCCAGATGTCAATGAATTTTCTATACTATATGTTATATGCAATGTTTTAATTTCTTTGTTCCAAGATGTTCGTCTCATATATTGTTTAATGTACTTTGATTTTCCAGGCATGTCCTGCTCTAGTGAAATTAGATTTGTGTTTTAGATTTATGAAGTTTTAGATTTAAGCAATTTTTCAATTTGATAACTTTTTTAAAAATGTGTTCAAGGAACTCTGTTAAAACCAATGACCGGCACTCGTTGCACCATGGCGCAGTCAAACATTTAGTGTAACTTCCCACCTGCTTGTTTTTCCCTTTATCCTCTTCCCCACTCTTGTTTGATTGACAGCTCTGGGAGAAGGGTGGAGAAAGGTGAAAATCAAGGAGGTTGGAATGTATACTTATATGTTTGACCCCACCATGGTGCACCGAGTGCCTTTACTTCATGTTAAGAGGTTAGAGCATTGGTGTATTTGAAAATGCAGGAATTTTTCAGGATCATTAATTAGTAGGTCAATTCTTACAAATCTCAATATCTTCTACAATTATGTCCTTTCTTATCTTGTCTCTGAATATGACATGACCTGAAATGGATATAATTTGTTTTTGGTGAAATAGAGATATTTACGTCATTCCTCAATCCTGCGCTGAAATGCCCTGGCATGATAAAAATAAGCACACTATTTTTTTAATTTACTAGATGCCACAAGATTTTGTTGAATTCTTTTAATGACAAATCATGAACACATCAATATTGGATCACCAACTTTCCGGGATTCCAGGAAATAATAACTTATAACTGTTACGGGGTAGTATAGTGGATAGAGCATCAGGAGGCAGGATGGGTAAAGACGAACTGGGGAACTAGTCTGACCCTTAGACTGGGGTCCCTGGCTCAATCTGATCCTGAAATTACCTCTAAAGGAGAGGATGTCCAGGCTGCCACTCTTACCCTTTACTCCTGATCAGCCTTAGGCTAAGAGCCCTTACCTCCACCCACGGATCGGGAAACCCCATCAGCTCCTATGGAAGGGAACGGCAGCAGCAGTAACACAGCACGTCCTCACTGCATTGGGTCCTAGTAGAGAATGAACTCTACCAGCGGCACCCAGTGGAGGGAAGTGGAACTGCTTAAAGGCTGATGGAGTAGATATAAGAGCTCTGACATACCCCTCCACCTCCACTTCCACCTCCACCTGCAGAGCCGCACACAGCAAAGACTACAGCAAACTTCGGGCTTAACTCTGGAAGTGCCAAAGGAAATTAACTCTGATTACACTACAGCAGCATGACATATAGACTGAAAAGCTGTCAACACGTGACAATAGATTTTCATTATTATGATTGTTAAAGAGCACTGGAAAGCTGATGTACTTAGCTCCAATAACACAATTTAGAATAAAATTAAATAAAACTATGACATAAAAATAGTCCTTTTCTATATCCAAGAAGATCAGCTTTCTTTTTTTTCTCCTCATAATCATCTATATGTAGGACTACAGGCTGCAGCAGGAGCCTCTCCCCTTTCTCCTGTCTGCTGTAGAACAAATCATTTAGTCAAGCCCTTTGACTAAGCCAACCTCCTTCAAAGCTCCAAAAATTACACAGATCAATGATGGGATTGTTCAGTTTTGTTCATTACAGGGATTCTACATGATTGTTCATTTTTATCATTCTTTTATTTCTTAAAGTTGAACAGTCAACAGGTCAAAAGTGGCCAGGGTTTGCTCTTATTTTGTTCTCACTGCTCCATTGAGTTTTATTTTTGTTTCTTTGTTTTTTTTTTTTTATTAATCTGCTATAGAGTTCCAGAGATGGCTATTTTTATTCTGTGCAATTTTTTTTAGGTCTTTACAAGGGGGCATAGCTCATAGGATCAGAGCAATGTAAAGACACACCCCTGAGGATCCTGTGAACCATGCCCATTTAAAATTAACATTAAAATTAAAAGGATCATACTTCTGGTACCATATGACAGATATAAACAAGTTAATAAAATTAACATCATACTAAAGGGAGGAAAAACTGATTTTTGACCTTGTGAGAGGTGCTCTTTAAAAGGGAACTCCAGGAGATGATTTTTCTTTGTGTTGTTCCTGCCTTCATACGTGATGAAGCTGAGCTGTGCACTACACATTCAGGATGTGTAGATCCCTTATAAATCAATAAAATAGTATCTGCTCCTCAGCCCTCACCTCTCCATTATGGGACACTATATCACAGAGCAGATTCAGCTTAAGGCTGCTGCTGGGAGTAGGAGGGGGAGGTTGGTGTGTGTAGCCGCCAGGTGCTCCATGGTCATCCTGCATTCCAGCCCCCTCATACTCCTTGCTAGTGTAAAGATCAGGGGGTTGTGGCAGCTGACTCCATGCTCTCATTACTTGCCAACCCCCACTCTATATGCCTGCTGTATGTATTGTACAACGCTCCTGAGCTGAGAGTGACAGTGTGTATGATCGTTCAACTGTCACTGTCAGCTCGAGAGTACAGCAATGCATATGTCGGGCCCACTGGGACGGGGGTACTCGGTACCGGATCGGGTCTTTACTGGGGAAGTCACGGGTGGCTCTGGTCCGGGCCGTGTCCCGGGCTCGGCAATAAAAGGGGATATTTACAGGGGTTGTCAGTCGTGACGCCACCCACTATATGCGGCCAGTGATGGGGCCGCCGCTGCTGCAGAACCTCCGGGGATGATGGGATAGCAGCTTAGGTGTAATAGTTGCAGTAGGCACAACTGTGTTCCCCTGGGCAGTAAGGGTTAAGTCTATTGTGGAGTGTGTAGCACACTTACTTTGCAGACGCTGCAGGGATCTCTCCTCAGTGCTGGTGCCGACAGGCTGTATCCTGTATAGAGGGAATAGCTTTCATGCAGAAACACAAGGGAAGCAGTTCCAGGGTTTTCCGTGTTTACTCTCAGTTCTTCAAGTCACTTACAACTCAGTTACAGTTCTTACAAAGTTCAAGTACAGTTCTTAGTATACGGGCACATTCTCCCTCTCCGGGTTCCCTTTGCTCTGCAGCCAGGCCTCTCTCTCTGTGTGACCCCTCACACAGTCTTTAGTGTCCTTTCCGGGCTGTTAAAGGTCTCCGTCTCCACGGGTGTGTGTGTGAAACGCTGGACAGTATGGCGGTGACTCGGGCCCCTGTGGGTCCTATTGTTTGTCACTGAGCTGCCTGTCCTTTTGGGTAGGGATCCCAATCTGGAACTAAGACCCCCCGTCGTGTTGTTTGGGGATGCCGGGTAAACTACGGTCCCCTCTAGAGCCGACACTCTACTTCAGCCCAGCCTCCAGCAGTCCTCAAGTCTGAGGCTCTATCAGGCTCCTTTCTCTCTGCTCCTCTCGGTATCATAGGAGGGCTACTCCTCCTGCAGTCAGTAGCTTCAGCTGCGTTCCTAGGGCCCGGGTATCACCGTCCCTCTCAGTCCTCTCACACTCCTGGTGGTATCAGCTTCGGATGGGCTTTTTCTCTCCTTCGGCTCACACTGGCTCGGTACAGATTCTGCGCTCCTAGGCCTTACTCTCACATGATGTGTGACTCTTTCCAGTCTTTTCAGCTCAGCTCACTGTGGCCTACTGACTTCCTTCCTCCTCTCCCTTCCTATATACTGTCAAGTCACCTGACTACGGGTGTGCCCAACCCACTTCTCCAAATCCACCACCCCTCAATCTCATAGAGTCTCTAATCTCAGGGCTGGATGCTGCCTTCTCCTACACGTGGGTTCTGTGGGCTGTGAGGGTGTTGATGTGCAACAAGTGTCCTACCTGCCTGGCTGCAGTTCCCTTCTGTGGCCTCCTGGACGCAGGGGCGCCACACATACAGCAGGCATATAGAGTGGTGGCTGGCATTTAGTGTGAGTATCAGAGTCACTGACCATGCCTCCATGTTAAATCTGCTCTGTGACCTACTATCCCATATAAATGGGGTGAGTGCTGAGGAGCAGATATGATTTTATTGATCTAGAAGTGATCTAAACATCCTAGAACTGTAGTGGACAGCTCAGCTCCATCATGTAGGAAGGCAGGGACTGTACAAAATGTTTTATCTCCCTGGAGTTCCGCTTTCAGTGTTCCTTTAACCTTTCCTTGCTATTTAGCGTTTAGTTATTCTCACATTTCAGAGAAGGTCCAAAAACATTAAGTGCATGCACAGTACCTAGTAAAAGCTTCCATCTCCCCTTTGCATTTTTCTTGTTTGTTGCATCCCTCAGTGTGCAGTGTTCTCTTCTGATGCTTCTGAAGCTAGAAACTGATTTCAGTGTGTAAGCGGCACAGCTCATGACATCAATGCCATGTGCACCCAGATAAACCGACGTCAGTGGGCAGAATATTCACTGCTCCCCTCACCCATGATTATGGGCATGAGGAGCAGTGAATGTTCATTCTCTAATAGTGGACACATGTGATCACCCAATCACTGCATTAAGCAAGCAGCTGGGTGATCATTTGTGCCTGCTATTAAATACAATATATATTTACTGCTTCCCATGCCCATCATCCCGCCCACTTCTTAGCACCACTTTCAGTGCTAAGAGGTAGGTGGGATTATGGGCGTGGGGAAGCAGTGAACATTCATTCTCTTTAATAGCAGGCACAGATACTCGTCCCAGCACCGCCTCCTGACTCACTCCTCTACCTTCCCCTCCACAACCTCAGCCAGGTGCATCTGGACTATAAGATTATAAAACTCACCCCCACTTGCCTCCCCTGATTTTTTTGGGGGAAAATTCCGTCTTATTGTGCAAAAAATATAGTAGTTAAAAATAGTGAATAACAAACATCCAAACAAAATCTTGCAAAAGTTTTGAGTACTGTTCACCACTATTTCTATGAAACCTTTTAAAAAAAAAGTTATAATCAAAACACTCAGTTATTCAAGAAGTCACCTAATGATTGGGGTGCAATGTGCAGTGCTACGTGATGATCTATCCCATGGAGATAAGGGGTGAGTTCTAAAATTGGGGTGCAAACATTTCTGCAAACAAACCCTTATTATGGTTCCCCCATAGCAATAAATACACTCCTTGTGGATCTGAAGACCAGTCACATTCCCCGAAAGTGATTCTATCGTATGAGGAAGAGGAGGCAGGTGACTGCCCTTGAAACGGTTCAGATCACATTTTGCAATACATATTCTCTGTTTGCAGTCCGGAATATTGTTACTCCAAACTCCAGACCATTTTATCTTTTCTCTCCGACATCTATCAAAACTATTGTGTTGCATATCTGTCAAAGTACGGTACCTTCATGTCTGGGTTTAAAATGAAACGTTGTACCAAAAATAATCCTAAAAACACTCGAAACAATACAGACTATATATATATACCACTTTGTCTATATATTCTTGCTTTTTTACCTTTTCACTCCTTTGTTTATTTGCTGCAAGTGTATAAAACCTTATGGTTAACTAGTGGTTCCTTACTACAAATAGTCTCTCCTGTGGTCAGGTTCTATCAGTACCAGTAGCATCTACCCTTCGACTCCCAATTACAATGATTTGCCATGGATCCCAGGATGTGGCACAGCGGGCGGCCATAGCTAAAAAGAACCATCTACGGTAAGTATTAGCGGTGAAAATTCAAGGACCAAAGAGACATTACAGCCTAGAATGGTGAGACGATGTAGGAAGAAATGGGCATGAAGGAAAGAAAGATTTCGCGAAAGGAAGGAGATGATGAGACAATAAAACAGCATGAAGGGTATGAGAGTACAACGTGTCACTTAGGCTGGGGTCACATTTGGAAGGCACAATCCGGTAACCGCATCCATTACCGGATCCGGTATTACCGTGTGCCGTCAACATTTGCCATCACATTGCAGATCTGAATCCAGTAATGGATCCAGATCTGCAATGAGAAAAAATTGTGGCTCCAAAAACCGGATCCGGTACCGCAAGGTACATTCATGTACCTTGTTGTACCGGATCCGGTTGCCATAGGCGGCCATTATAAAAAAAGATCCGGTTTTTCAACCGCTCCAAAAAATGCAGCCTGCATCATTTTTACCGCAGGCTGCAAAACCGGTAACTGGATTGCATTAAGTGCAATCCGGCTTTTCTATTGCAGCCTATGGCTACGGATCTGGATCCGGTTTTGACCATTTTTAATGGTCAAATCCAGATCCGGATTTGAAAAAAGAAACGCAAATGTGACCCTACCCTTAAAGAGAATGTGCATTGGCCTCTAAATCTGATGATGTTACCATTCATAAGGGAAAGATCAGAAACCCAACATATATGTGCTGGATTCACAGATACACTGTTAAGCAGTGCCTTATAATGTTCTCTGTGCTGCTGCTTTGTCTAAACATGTGCTACATTGAGAAAGCTAAGCAGGATTCCTTCGTGTCTGTGTGTGCTGTGTCTGGTAGACATCATAGTAGTTCGTCTCTACCCACTAGCTCAGAGAGAACTGAAATTGAAGATGAGGCTGCAGAGGGAAAAACAGGAAAAAATGCTGAAAACAAAAATAATTAATGGGCAGAAAAAGTGTGATACATACAACAGCTTACCGTGCAAAATAACATGAAATGATAGCTATGCAAGCAAACAAAGATGGAAAAAGCAAAAAGGGCAGAATGCAGAGGCTGAAAGA
Organism: Allobates femoralis; assembly: GCA_033576535.1. Lineage (NCBI taxonomy): Eukaryota > Metazoa > Chordata > Amphibia > Anura > Aromobatidae > Allobates > Allobates femoralis. The sequence continues at coordinate 8,526,212 of JARQOC010000009.1, forward strand.
TGTTCTTTAAGAAATGTTTATCTCACTATTGTACTGGATTCACAGCTACACTGCTTGGTAGTGATTTATAATGTAGAAATCGTGTTACACACATTAGAGCTTAATCTGCAAAATCATTAGAAATGAGATCTATACAAGCAATAAAAATAAAGATGCAGAAGGCAAAGAGGAGGGGACTTGAGCAAAAAGACGCTTTTTAAGAAGTGTTCATTACACCATTGTGCTGGATTCACAGGTACACTGCTCAGTAGTGATTTATAATATAGAAATGGTTTTATACACTTGACAGCGTATTCTGCAAAATCACCTGAAATGAGATCTATATAAACAAACAAACAAAGATGGAGACGGCAAAGAGGAGGGGACTTGGGCAAAAAGATGCTTTTTAAGAAGTGTTTATCTCACCATTGTGCTGGATTCACATCTACACTGCTCAGCAGTGCTTTACAATGCAGAAATGGTGTTACACACATGACAGCTTATTCTGCAAAATTACCCGAAATGAGATCTGAACAAACAAACAAACAAAGATGGAAAAGGCAAATAGGAGGGGACTCAGGCAAAAAGACTCTTTTTAAGAAGTGTTTATCTCACCATTGTGCTGGATTCTCAGCTACACTGCTCAGTAGTGATTTATAATATAGAAATGGTTTTATACACATGACAGCTTATTCTGCAAAATCACTCGAAATGACAGCTACACAAAAAACAAACAATTAGCAATGATTTTGATTATTATAGACAAGCATAAGGGTTGCCCACTGTATGAGGAGTCCATTAGAGGTTGAGCGTAGAAAAATTGCATTTCAGACATTCGTCCTAGGAATGTTCATATGGACTAGAATGTAAAATATAGCTTTAGGTACCTGTGGAACATACGAAGCTGAAAATCCATACTTGTAACTTGGCTAAGGTAAACCTTTAATTTGCTTTCCCATATTTACTGCACGTTAAATGTAAATCAATGGAGTTAGGGATTGCAATCTGCCTGGTGATAAGAGCCTCAGTGTTTATCTCATTAGTGCTGCCGAGACTGGAGATTCTAGAATTTACTGCCATTAGATGAATAATGTGCTAACACCTGATTCCTCAGAATACATGCCTGAGATGTAAAACTTTAATACAAGCTCTACTTCTTGCATTGTATCTGTGAATCTTCCTTCTAGAAATGCTCAAGACGCTGTTGCCCATAATCAGGGAGACACCAGCATCGGTGACTCTCGAGGCTCGGAGATCGATCTTGGATTGCGCTCTTTTTGCCACCGCCTGGTCCAAATGGAGCGTATCTCATATAAATAACAGCCACAGACTCACCCGGACTCATTCTTCCCATCTCATGTTAGATACACACAGGATTTGAGATGACAGGTCTTTATAATTACCGAGCCTCGTCTAGCCTGGCGGAGCTATGGACAGCGTCGCCTTGTATTGATCATCTCACAACAACACATTAAAAGTTAAAGGGAGGCAAGGTTGAAAACATGGTTAAGAGGAGAAGAAAACAATCATTACTGCATTCATTTCCTCAATGGGAGAATTTATTGAAATTTCGTCTATAGATTTTAGGAAGCAGTCTGGACTGAAGAGACGGTCTGAAGGCAAGGGTTTAAAGTGCAATAGTGGCCAATTGGCGGATTTTTTGCAAGGGCCCAAAAAAGAGGTAAAAATATATACTCTTCATTGCTCTCACCTGTCCCAATGCCACAATCAACAGGAGGAGGAGGAGGTGAGCTGTGACATCACCTATTGTGAATGGTGGATCCTGTGTTATCTACTGTATATAGAGGTGTTATCAGTCATTGTACAGGAGGAGGAGGTGAGCTGTGATATCACCTATTGTGAATGGTGGATCCTGTGTTATCTGCTGTATATAGAGGTGTTATCAGTCATTGTACAGGAGGAGGTGAGCTGTGACATCACCTATTGTGAATGGTGGATCCTGTGTTATCTACTGTATATAGAGATGTTATCAGTCATTGTACAGGAGGAGGTGAGCTGTGACATCACCTATTGTGAATGGTGGATCCTGTGTTATCTACTGTATATAGAGGGGTTATCAGTCATTGTACAGGAGGAGGAGGTGAGCTGTGATATCACCTATTGTGAATGGTGGATCCTGTGTTATCTCCTGTATATAGAGGTGATATCAGTCATTGTACAGGAGGAGGTGAGCTGTGATATCACCTATTGTGAATGGTGGATCCTGTGTTATCTCCTGTATATACAGGTGTTATCAGTCATTGTACAGGAGGAGGTGAGCTGTGACATCACCTATTGTGAATGGTGGATCCTGTGTTATCTACTGTATATAGAGGTGTTTTCAGTCATTGTACAGGAGGAGGAGGTGAGCTGTGATATCACCTATTGTGAATGGTGGATCCTGTGTTATCTACTGTATATAGAGGTGTTATCAGTCATTGTACAGGAGGAGGTGAGCTGTGATATCACCTTTTGTGAATGGTGGATCCTGTGTTATCTACTGTATATAGAGGTGTTATCAGTCATTGTACAGGAGGAGGAGGTGAGCTGTGATATCACCTATTGTGAATGGTGGATCCTGTGTTATCTACTGTATATAGAGGTGTTATCAGTCATTGTACAGGAGGAGGAGGTGAGCTGTGATATCACCTATTGTGAATGGTGGATCCTGTGTTATCTATTGTATATAGAGGTGTTATCAGTCATTATACAGGAGAAGGAGGTGAGCTGTGATATCACCTATTGTGAATGGAGGATCTTGTGTTATCTACTGTATATAGAGGTGTTATCAGTCATTGTACAGGAGGAGGAGGTGAGCTGTGATATCACCTATTGTGAATGGTGGATCCTGTGTTATCTATTGTATATAGAGGTGTTATCAGTCATTATACAGGAGAAGGAGGTGAGCTGTGATATCATCTATTGTGAATCGTGGATCCTGTGTTATCTACTGTATATAGAGGTGTTATCAGTCATTGTACAGGAGGAGGTGAGCTGTGATATAATCTATTGTGAATGGGGAATTCTGTGTTATCTATTGAATATAAAATCTTATCAAAATGTAAAAATACATAAATATCCTTAATAAATACCGTACACAGACTGGTTACATTTAGTTATTAACAGAATTGCTTTACTGCCCTACAGTAGCTTGCTCCCATTTCTCTTTAGGACCATTTATCATTCCTGTATGTCAGTTTAATGTTATTAAAAAGTCACAAAAAGCTGTAAAACATATCTATACTATAATATATGCCAGAGAATGGGGTAGCTGATTCCTTCAAATAGTCACCAAAGTCACACAGAGCCCCAGATTTATGAAGGGGGGGGAACAATTTTAATAAACGTAGTGCTCTTTTCTCTATCAAGACGATATCAAGTTTGGGGTATGACAGGTCTGATTTGGGCCATGGCTGAAGTCATCATCCAGATCCTTCTGACTATCACCATTACAGTCATATAGAACAACTTTCAGGACTGACTTCCATATTCCGCTCGTCACACTTCTTGCGGTTAGTGCTGTCGGTACTTTTTATTTGACTCGTTTTGCAATAATTATCCTTTCAGAAACATCAAAGTTCAATAAATCACAAAACATTTTATTATCTTTCACATTTCTACCAAAAAATTGTAAAGTATATTGTGTAAGAGGGAGAAATAACTCTTCGCCTCTGCAGTTTTATTGTGTGAAGTTATATAAGTTTACAGTCTTCATTTATACCCAAGTGTAGCAATTCTGGAGTCTTGATAACGATGATATTCCACACTTTGCCAAAGGCAGGAATGAGACAGAAAACTAGGACAAGGAACATTGTTCACTTTCTCAAAGTACTTTCCATATTCTCGTTCATGTATTTTTTTCCCAACAAACACAGGGGACATGCTGACAAAATATATCGAATGCAACTACGCCACAGGTCTGAAAACGTTAGGATTTGTCTATCTTTGCAATACTTCTTTTCGCTAATTGTGAACCGGAGCGGTTAATATCAGAATATATCAGGTTGCAGACCAGGCACAGTTGGGGAGCCGGGATTTTATGATCAACTTGGATTGGAATAGATAACACAGAACAACCCACAGAGATGATCACAAATCAAGAATAACATACTCTTGGCCAAGAAAGGCAGGGACCAATGTGCTGCCCCATTGACACATTCCAATGTATGCGGAGAACTCGGGGCAAATTTACCTAATAGGTGAACCGCCTAGTAATACAAGGGCACAATTTTTAACTGTGTGTATAGAAGGGCCTGTCAATGGGGCAGCACAATGACTTACAAACATTGCTATAAATCTAACCTTATCTTTCCCTATACCCTACACACAGCAACAGGCTGCCCAGGTGCCATACATTTTTACAATAACTGCAGTTTTTAAGAAGTTCAGTCCTGTCTAAATGACTTCAGCCTATCTAAACGTGTTTGGCGCCAAAAACTAATGGATGTGTGCACACTTCCCGCCAAGAATATCTGCGCGAAGCCTGAGCTCACGACTTACGGTTCCACTCGTCCAGTATAGGAGTATTAGGCCAAAGGGGATATTGGTAGATCCAAGTGGAGTACCTGTATTTTTGGTCGCCACCCACCATCCAGGAAAGGTCACCACAAGAATGGGTTCAGCAAGAGGTCTTGTCCTGGCAACGCTCAAGGATGTCTTCTGGAATCCAGTTCTCAATATGGCAGCAAATGGGGTGCATTATACTGTATGGAGGACTATGAGGGTGCATTATAATATATGGAGGACTATGAGGGCTGCATCATATTATATGGGGGAATATGAGGTGTTCATTATACAATATGGAGGACATGGGGGAACTATTATACTATTTGGAAGGCTGTGAGGGAGATTATACTTTATGGAGGGCTATTTGAGGGCCATTATACTGTATACCAGCAATTCTACAGAGTGATGGTTTGTCATGGGATGATTAAACTGTGTGAAGGGCAGTGTGGGGGCCATTATACTGTTTGGAATGATAGTAGGGGCCACTATGCTGTGTGGGGGTTCAGTTCGGGATCATACTGTGTTGGAGTCACCATTCTTTGCCAGGGCAGTTGAGGGGGGTAAAGTAGGGTCATCATACTGTGCATGTGGAGGTACTGTGAAGGAATTCACTGTGTGGTATCATGCAGTTTTTATGGGGCACTTTTGTTGGCATCATACTTTATCGGGCAATGAAAAGTGAAAGCAAGGGCTTCAATAGGAGGAAAATTACTTTGTAAGGGCTGCAAAGTTGCGAGATATGTTCTTATGTGACTGAGCCAAACATTATTTTATTTGGGGGGTGAGGGGCAATTAGAAATTTTGCAATGGGGCCCCATGATTTCTATGTAAGCCCCAGCATACTGTAATAATAAATATAGGAAGACATCTTTTGCTGCCATTTTCATAACAGTTGAGGAGTAATTAATCTAAATCTCAAGGCACAGACCTCCACAACATCTCCGGTATAAGTACGAGGTTGGCAGCGGCATTCACAGCAGAGTATCATAGTTTATTACATCCTACGTCCTTGTCATTCTAATTATTTTTCCTTGTTATAATATGAATAAATTCCTATACGTTGGATTTTCCTGCGATAATAATTTATTCAATAATCATTACCAGCTGATTTTAATTTTGACATGTACTGATTGTATTAGAATAAATCATTTATGGTTTGGGAGGTTTTCTTGGGAATTCTTGACGTATTTGCTGTGAATGTATTTTTGCTTAGCGGTTTCTCTACAGTTTAATCATCAGAGGATACATATATTTTGCTGACATATTTTAAACGACCTTGAAATAAAATAACAAGCAGGATGGGGAGTGAACACAATGGTAATTGGCTCCTAAACAGGTTTCCTACAAGTGCTCTTTCTGCATAACTGACCACCGAGTCTGGAGTCTAATAGTCACTAATGACATTTTGGTCGGTTGCCTAGACATACTGCAGGTGTTTAGGAATACCGTCCAAGACACTTTGGGAAACATTTGGCACCGATACCAGATATCCGTAATAACCAATTACTTTTCAGAAGTTGCCACGCAATGAACGTTGATATGAATGATATTCTAGATTGGAAGTAATAATGCGCTTTCCGTTGAAGCATGATATGTAATAAATGGAAAGGACGGGCTATAACAAAATTGTAAACGTCGACTCCGACTTATGAATATTTCATATCAGTTTTGCGATGTTGGTTCTGGCAATTATACTAATTAGGAAAATGTCTTCAAAAGCATAACGAGCCTAGATGTATGCCTGCACACTACTTTGTATTTTCTTTTATTGAGCTCAATGTACAGTGTAAACAAGCTCAAGCATATTGGTTAATGACATTGAGTATCCGGCAACTGCACACCAAAGGAAGTCCGGTCTAAAGGTGGGTTTACACGTTGCGATATCGGCGTCCAATTTCAATGAAAAGTCACGTGGTTCAATTGTTGGAGCTGATATCGTTCCTGCGTTGTATGGTGTGAACGTCCAATACGATGCAGGAACGATGTCAATGTGATATCGGGGATTGAATGAGCGTGCTATTCAATGCTCCGATATTGAATGGAGATTGGAGCCGGATCGTGCTGTGTGACAGCCCAACTACGATGCGATGTTCTACGTCACCCATTCACTCCCATGTTAAATGATCGTTCCTGGGTTGGGGGGCATAGACATCGCACGGACGTTGTATTCCGATATCGCAGCGTGTTAACATCCGATGCGATGCGGGAGAAACGTGCACTAAATGCGCGCTCCTGCGCCATTGAGTTGCGATATCGCAACGATATTGAAGCGTGTAAACCCACCATAAGAAATGTGACCTCTTCGGAGGTGTCATGTGATGCCTTAGATTTATCTGGCCATCCTCTGTGCTCTGGTCTGTTTTCTGCTCCACTGAGCCTCCATCATCTAGTTTGATTGATGTTCATGTTTTTATCATCTTTGTGTTCATTGCCTTTCTGCCATCAGGTTTTTCCATACTGTAATTTAGCCTGCCTAAAAACCAGCAGGTATAACTCTTTATTATAAATACCTTCCCAGGCTTGCATTTCCCACTGATGGACCATTCTAGCAATTACAACCTTCTGCGAAGTGGTAGATTGTTTCTTTTGGTGTACCTTATTTCCTACTCTGCACCTTCCCTCGGATCCCCAAACACACAAGCATGCTCATACACACACACAGTAAAATGTCACCACACACATACACATGCAAATACACACACATATACACATGCAAGCATGCACATACACGAACACGCACATACAGGCATGCATACATACACAGATATAGACATGCAAATACACACGCTCATACACAAAAACATGCATACACGTGCATGCACACAGTATAATGTCCCCACACACACATATGCACATACACACATGCAAGCTCGCATATACAAACAAACATGCTTATGCACAGACGCACATACATGCAAGCATGCACATACACACACAAGCATGCACATATGCACATACACGCATACACAAACACACACGCCTGTGCACACACGCATGCACATACACACATTATAATGTCCCCACACACACGCATGCACACACATGAAAGCATGAACATATACACACAACCACGCACGTACACACAAGCACATACACAAACACACATGCCTGTGCATACACACACGCAGATACACACATACGTGCACATATAATACATACATATGCACATACACTTATACGCATGTGCATACATGCATACACAGTATAATGTCCCCATACACATGCCAGCTTGCACATACATGCTCATACACAGACATAGATACACACAGTATAATGTTCCCACACACATACACATGTGCACATACAAACAAGCATGCACATACATGCACATACACAAAATACACACACATACACACATATGTGCATACACGCATGCAGATATACACGTATGCACACATACACACATGCCCACGCACCTACACAAAAATACGCATACACGTACACACAAACCGCATACATACACTCACAGATACACATACGCACATACATAAATATGCACATAGAAACAAACAGGCATACATGCATGTGCAAACAAACACGCAGATACACACATGCACACTCAAACATGCATACACAAAAATACACATATACACACATGCATATATACACAAACACGCAAACACACACATGCACATACACACACATACATTCACATATACACGCACACACCCACATACATGCACATACATTCACACACATACTGGCAGATGCACACATGTGCATACGCACATACACATGCACAAACATAAAGACACATACTTACACACATGCGCGCATACATGTGCATACATGCACACATATGCATATATACACATGTGCATACATACACATGCACATACACCCACATACATGCACATACATTCACACACACATACTGGTAGATGCCCACATGTGCATATGCACATACACATGTGCATGCACACATGCACAAACATACAGACACATACTTACACACATACGCATACATGTGCATATATGCACACATACACATATATACACATGTGCATACATACACACACATGCACATACATACACATACATGCGCATATACACGCACACACCCACATACATGCGCTGCATACATTCACACACATACTTGTGCATATGTACATACACATGCACATACACATGTGCATGCACACATGCACAAACATACAGACACATACTTACACACACGCACACATACATGTGTATACACGCACACATATGCATATATACACATGTGCATACATACACGTGCACACACATACATGCATACACTCACACATACATACATGCATACATGCACACATACGCATTCAAACGCTTGCACATATACAACATACACATGTGGACGCCATCTTTGGACACTCAGGTATTCAAAGATGGCAACCACTTGACGTACCACACCGCCCCACTACAGGTTTACAGGATTACATCAGAGGGGAACTTGGTGGGAGCTAATAAAATGGTAAACGAGGTGTCTGTCTATTTTGTATGTAAAAAAACATTTCTCTGTGTGTGTATTTTCCTTCTTTGCTGAAAGTATTGCTAATGACCGGCTGTCATACTGATGGCTGAAGTTAGCAATGGGCTTGATATCAGCTGCCAAAAAAACACTGACATCAACCCTTTTATTACCCAGTGTGCCACTGCTACACGGCAGTTGGAAGAGCAGGGTAACCACCAGTTTTGGCATCTCTCATGGCGACACCAATTCTGGTTCTGCTGTTGGCTGCAATTTTAAGTGTGGGGGGCCCAGAATGCTTGGGCCTTACCACGCTGAGAATTCCAGCCCCCAGCTGCCTGCATTACCTTGGCTGGCAACAAAAAATATGGTGAAGCCCATGACAATTTTTTTTAAGTTATTTATTTAAATAACTAAAACAATATATAGGGCTTCCCTGTATTTTTCATTGCCAGTGAAGGTAATACCAGGCAGCAGGGGTTGGCAGTCAGTAGCTGCTTGGTGTACCTGCGCTGGCAATAGAAAATACAGTGAAGCCCTACACAATTTTTACCAGGAAATTAAATAGATTGCTAGATTGACACTTTATTATTAAACCCACCAGACACAGATTTTTAACTAAAAATACATTTATTTACATACATTGGGAGAAAGCATGGTGGGAGAGGGGGAAAGAGACACGGGGGACATGGCCACTGCCCCCAGCGCTACAGAGATGGACCCATCATGATGTCACTGAGAACTTACATCTACTACTATAATAAATATGGACATGCATTACTTCGAAGGAAATATATATTAAAGATTTGAGACACTATCTCCTTAAGGGGTCCTTAGCTAAGCTAATGCCTCTTTCTGGGTTAAAAACCCTCCAATTTATGGGTGGATAGGAATCTGCTAATAAAGAATAAAATTGGAGAGATACACCTTGACGTTGACTGGGATGGGGTGAGGTTGCTGCATCTTTATGGATTAGCTTGTGAAGCCCAAGTAGGAAAATATGGGGAGCTTAGTTTAGTTCGGATGAGAGTTTTTGAGTCAGCAAAGTAATTACTTGTCCAATTGACAAGCGATAAGATGTGGTCATTATATGTCTTTTCAATAACTTGTCGTAAATAAGTACGACAAGTGAATATAAGAAACTTTATATTTTATGTGGTAAATATTCTTCTTTCCCCATTTATGAGCTACTTCTCCTCACCCCTCCTCCTTACCTCATCATTAAAGGGAACCTGTCACTCAGTTTCTGCCACCCAACCCACAGGCGTCATAAACCAAATGAAGTAAGTAAAAAATCCAGCTCCCACAGGCAATTCTGCTATAAAAACATCATTTTACAGAAGTATTTAAAAATCATTGGCCAAAACGTCATTGGGTGAATAAAGGAAACACATAGCCGACGCATTTCGATCGGAAAAAAAAAAGCTTTTAATTATAGCAAAATATTCCAATGAGTAACTGCCGAGCCCCTGGCCTGGGGTACTCGGGTATTAGGTTCGGTGGGTGTTTTCACTGGGATGTCACAGGTGGCAACACCTGAGCTCGTGGCCTGGGTGACACTTCAATAAGGGTGTATGTACAGGGGATTAGAGTTTGTCAGGTGACGCCACCCATAGTACCTGGTGATGGGTCACCAGCGCCGCCGCAGTCCTCCGGAGGTCGATGGTAAGGCGGCTGAGATGGCAAAGCTTCCTACAGGTGTAGCTGGTTCTCCGGGGCAGCTTTCCTGTAAGAAACAGGTTGAATTCTATAGCACAAAGACACGGAGGCAAAGTCACTTTCTCCCGGGTACTTTACTGTAAACGTTCCGCAGCAAAATACAGAGTCCACAGTTCAGCAAGATGTTATTCAAACAGGTAGCTCTACGGGTGGCTGCAAGTGGATGCCAGGTGGTATGGTGGAACCCGTGGTAAACCTTAGTTGATGAACCGTGTCCTTTCTTCCCCGCCTAGAATGAGTCTATACCCAATGGCTCGTTGCAGGTAGACTTGGGGCTTCCCTCCCTGTGGTGAGGATTCAGGCAGACCGCTCCATCTGGCAGGGTGCCACAGCCGGTGAACAGACCGCAGCAGCCTGTTGACGACTTTCACAGATGACTCTGGCCGTTTCCTCGGGTCCAGCGTTCCCGTGGTGGACTGGGGAATTCCGTGGAGTATGGTTGCTCCATGCTGGGGTTCCCCTTTCTCTCTAGGGTCCAGACTCCCTCGTCAGGCACCCTCTCTCAAGATCCCCTCAGGATCCTCTCTCATCTTCCCTCTGGATCAGTTAGAGCTGTCCGGGTTAACCTTCCGCCTCGCTCCACACTCCAACTCCTCCGACTCCGTACTCTCAGACGCTAGTTATTTGATTCAGTCTCTCTGCCTGACTAATATCCCCCTCGAGGTGAATATATCTCCCTCCCTTAGGGTAACCTCCCACCACTACTCTGTGTGGGAGTGCAGGAATGGGTCCCACCCACCAACCTAGGATCCACTTGCAGCTGGGGAAGATTACACCTCTTTTACGGGTGCAATACCACACTGTGACGCCTGACCATGTGGGGCGCCACATAACTTTAATGTTTTCAATAGTCATGGAATATATGGTTTCTCACTGGAATATTTGTTTGCCATACATTAAAATTATTTTTTGCTTAGAAACGCTAGGCCATGTACACTACGATCAAAATTTTGGGGTCATTTAGAAATGTCACTATAAATTGAAAGAAAAGCACATTTTTTTTCAATGAAGCTACATTAAATGAATCAGAAATACACTCTATAACATTTTTACTGTGGTAATAAGACTATTCTAGCTGCAACCATCTGTTTTTTATTGCAATATCTACAGTACATAGGTAATAAAGGCCCATTCCAACAACCATCACTCCAGTGTTTTAAGGGTAATTGTGTTTGCTAACTGTGTAAGAAGGCTAATGGATGTTTTAAAAAACCCTAGAAAACCTTATACAAGTACTAGATGTTACTACCCCTACGCCCGGGTATAAATAAATAAACTTGCTGTTAGACTATTAACAATAGAATTTGAATATGTCATATTAATGACCTGTAGGAAAAAGAAGCTGAGCTGTGATTGGTTGCTATAGGCAGCCTAATAAATCTCCAACCAACAGTAAACCCTCCCCTGGCCGGGCAGTATATGTTAACTCTACCACCATAACATAATAGACTGCTCATGTGACTGACATCTGCCTTAAATCCATATATGGCACATGTGTTGCACATTGGCTGTTTTTAATCAGCTGTTTATGTTTGGAAAATAAAGATTGCACACTATAGGCGATTTGATGAGGTGATTTGTGCACATCTGTGTCTGGTGCTGTGTTGTGTGTGTCCCTGGGGTTGTGTATGTGTGTTCCCTGTGGGATGGGTCTGTGTGGTGTGTGTCTCGTGTGTGTGTGTCTCTTTTGTTGTTGTGTGTCCCTGTGGGGTAAGTGCATGTGCCCCTATAGGGTGTTGTATGTGCTGTGCCCCTGTGTGGGGTCTGTGGTGTGTTGTGTGTGTATCTGGTTGTGGTGTCTCTTTTGTGTGTGTGTGTGTGTCCTGTGGGGGTGTCTGTATGGGGTGTGATGTTCTGTGTTGTGTGTGTCCCTTTGTGGTGTTTGTTGTGTCCCTGAGGGTGAGTGCATGTGTCCCTATAAGGGTGTTAATGTGTTGTGTCCCTGTGGGGGGGTGTGTGGTGTGTGTGCATCTCTTTGGTGTGTGTGTCCCTGTGGGATGAGTTGCATGTGCCCCTATAGGGTGTGTATGTGTGTGCCACATGTTGGGGTCTGTGGTGTGTGTGTGTGTATCTGTGTTGTGTGGTTCTTTGTGGTGTGTGTGTGTGTCCCTGTGGGTGAGTGCATGTGTCCCTATAGGGTGTGTATGTGATGTGTCCTGTGGGGGATGTCTGTGTGGGTGTGTGTGTCTCTGCGTTGATGATGTGTTCCTTTGTAGTGTGTGTGTCACTGAGGGGTGAGTGCATGTGTCCCTATAGGATGTGTATGTGTCTGTCCCTGTGGGGGGGTCTGTGTGGTGTGTGTGTGTCTCTTTGTGGTGTGTGTGTCCCTGTGAGGTGAGTGCATGTGTCCCTATAGGGTGGCTATGCGTGTGTGTCCCTGTGGGGGGGGGTCTGTGCGGTGTGTGTGTGTCTCTTTGTGGTGTGTGTGTGTCCCTGTGTGGTGAGTGCATGTGTCGCTATAGAGTGTGTGTGTGTCTTTGTGCTGTGTGTTTGTTCGGGTGCGTGGTGAGTATCCAATGTTGGGGCTGCACCTTAGCGACTATACACTTGCTGTTACTCTTTGTGTGCGTGTGGTGTGTATACATGTCCCTGTGTGTGGTGAATATCTCATGTTGGGGCCCCACCTTAGTGACTATATGCTGGTATGTGCTGTTAGTCTTTGGTGCTATCATTAAGTCCCTCTCATTCACAACTGTCAACTGGTAACTCTCACTTTTTCCCCATTATGTAGATAGGGGCAAAATTGTTTGGTGAATTGGAATGCGCGGGGTTAAAATTTCACCTCACAACATAGCCTATGACGCTTCCGGGGTCCAGACGTGTGACTGTGCAAAATTTTGTCTCTATAGCTGACAGCTGTCGATTTTCCTCCCACACGTTTCCTTTCCCTTTTTTCCCATTATGTAGATAGGGGCAAAATTGTTTGGTGAACTGGAACGCGCAGGGTTAAAATTTCGCCTCACAACATAGCCTATGACGCTCCCGGGGTCCAGACGTGTGACTCTGCAAAATTTTGCGGCTGTAGCTGCGACGGTGTAGATGCCAATCCCGGATATACACACATACACACACACATACATACACACATTCAGCTTTATATATTAGATGTTAGCACAGCTGAAAATGGTCTGACTGATTAGAGAAGTTATAAAATTGACCTTCCTTTGAGCTGGTTGAGAATCTGGAAAATTACATTTGTTTGTTCTATGAAACTCTCAAGATGGCCAGAAAAAAACAACTTTCATGTGAAACTCGACAGTCTATTATTGTTCTTAGAAATGAAGGCTATTCCATGTGAGACATTGCCAAGAAACTGAAGATTTCCTACAATGGTGTGTGCTACTCCATTCAGAGGAGAGCACAAACAGGCTCTAACCAGAGTAGAAAGAGAAGTGGCAGGCCCCGCTGCACAACTGAGCAACAAGACAAGTACATTAGAGTCTCTGGTTTGAGAAATCGATGCTTCACAGCTCCTCATCTGGCAGCTTTATTAAATAGTACCCGCCAAAGGTCTGCAATGCTGTAATTGCTGCAAAGGGAGCATTCTTTAATGAAAGCAAAGTTTTAAGGAGAAAATTATTATTTCAAACAAAAATCATTATTTCTAACCTTGTCAATGTCTGGACTATATGTTCTACTCATTTTGCAACTCACTTGATAAATAAAAATATGACTTTTCATGGAAAACTGAAAATTGTCTGGGTGACCTCAAACATTTTAACGATAGTGTATTTCATTTTTTTTCTTTTATCCCTTTTCTCTTCAATACTATTCCATGCTCTGCAGTTATTTGGATTATCCACATGGAGTTGGTGAGCTCATGTGATCTAGCTCTTTTCTATTATTAGCTTAAACCAGAGCCTGGCTTTATAATTACAGACAGGAAAGTTTTTCTCTGAAACACTATAGGAGAAACCTGTTGATCACCAGGTGTCCTGTTGGGAGAAGCTCCTCGGGGGCGGTGCTGCACTAGTCTGATCTCTGTCTCTGATCCTGACTGAGTCTTCTGACTCTGAAACATCAGAGTGCTTCAAAGAAAAAAAATACCTGTCTTCAATCAGGCAGCCGGGCTCTGGTTCTTTCTGCATATGATTCGGGCATGAATTAACTGTGAAAAATAGCTTAGATCCCTCTTGGTCAAAGAAAGATGGACTGCTAGACGTTTTATGGATGAAATTAGAGTTCCCTATTGAAGTAGGAGGGGGAGAGAGAAAAGGGCAGTTATTTTGTAGCCTTTCACTTCAGTGCTGGATTCACTTCTACTCTGCTCAGTACTCAAGTACAATTTATTACATAGACATAGAAGAACAGGAGTGTACCCTATATTGTCTGCTTTGTATGGGGGACATAATAGCAGCATGTCTCTAACCACTAGCTCAGACAGAACTAAAAAATTTGAGAAAGAACTTGCCGAGGAGAAAACTGCTGAAAATGCAGGATCTAAATGATAAAATGTCCAGAAATAATGTTGTTCTTCATGAGCTGATCACACATGACAGCTTATTTGGATCAGTTACCTGAAATGACTACTGTGCTTACAAGGACCGGTTTTACTACATATTCCAGCCAATAGTCAGGTCGCACTGGAGGAGATATCAAGCAGTTCTTATGAATTGATATGATTGACTTTCAGCATGTCTATGTGATGAAACTATTTTTTCCCGTTATTTATGGATTTAGAATGGTAAGACGTCTAAGTGCCTTTTGATATTGGCATGATTTCATTCCATAGATGTCCTGCTGTATGGATTCCTATTCTTCAGACTAGGAGGGGGTTCATTCACATAAATCTCAGCTTTACTAATTATCTCACCAGAGAATTGCGCAGTAAGGTCAGGCCAAGCATGTCATACCATCGTGAAACAACATTGCATTAATCCCTTCCTCATATAGGTTGATGTCACATGTCAGGATAAAGTGTATAGAGTTGGCTCGGGAGATAAGCTTGTTCCATACATGACAGGTGCCAACTGTGTTGTACAGCTGTCACCCATTTTGACACTGGCCAGAATGTAGTTTAACTAGTTATAATAACAAGGTTCAAATAGATTACGGTATGTCGCGCCGGAGCAAGGGAATTCCCGGCATGCGGCTTAACAGTAGAAGTCCCAGAAATGTCGAGCTCCCCCCTCAAGTCCCGAAAGAGGGTCAAATGACCCTTAGTCCAAACTGAATAGAACTAACTAGAAACTAAATGGCTAACTCAATGGAAAACAACAACCTTTTGTGGTGCGACAGTAAGGGCCTCTTTACACGCGGCTACATTTCTTGGGTGGTTACAGGTAACTTACTGGCTGCAGTGAAATCATGGAGAGATTATTCCATTTGTACACAGCAACAAGATAGAACCTTGTCTCCATGATTTCACTGCAACCAGTAAGTTACCTGTAGCCACCTAAAAAATGTAGCCGCGTGTAAAGGGGCCCTAATGGCCTTAATTACAGAACAAAAGACGGTGATTACAGGATGTTAGCTAAAATCCTTCAGGTCATTCGACCCGTCTCTGGGTTCCAAAGGTAGAAATGTTAAATGACCCCTCTCTGGGACTTCTAGTGTTAAGAGAAGGGATAAAACAAGAAGAATGTGAAAAAAGATAATAGGGAGAGGAATCACCACGTATAGTAACTCACCTGTTGCTTGATCCTTGTGCTCCCTAACGTCCTTAGTCAGGTCCTTTTTCATGTGTGCGATCATGTGCTTAATCCCTGGCTGACCCTGGACCAGTCCTGACTAGTGCGCAGGCCAAGATACTAGTCTTACTACTAATATTAAGAAAACACAAGGGAAGGGGGACAAACAAAGGAAACAGATACAACAAAAGAACTTCTGTTCTTCTCCAGAAAGAGACTCTACTGGATCCACTGGAAAGATAAACACAGCTTTCTCCACAGGTCAGCATTGAATGAACTATAGCCGGTATAGGAGAGAGTAAGGTGTGGGTTTATATAGAGGAAGGGAGTGGTAGAAACTGGGATTACTGCTACATTTCAATCACATCAGGACAGAAGAGAAACCTTAACCCCTTCATGACCGAATAGAAATAAAAAAGCTCTTTCTCAGATGATGGGTGGGCTCTAAAAAAGGTCTACAATAAACAGATTGTCACGGCAAGCCAGGGATCTAGTGAGACCCCAATTGTTAGCTCTCCTAATTAGACTAGGCACAGGTTTGGCTTCATAAGAAAAATCTGACAGGAATAGAGTAGTTTCACATTGTCATTTTTTTTAATCCAAGGGAATGCAGATAAAACTTGCATCCTCCCGGATTCCCTGCAATTGTAAAACGTGATGCACCCACACCAGTATTATCACTGATCTGTGAGATGGATCAGGGTTAAAACCGGTGCATGAACATCCAGTTGCATCAAGTTGGGAACCTTTTTTTTTTTTTTACTGGATTTGGTGGAAAATGACACGCTCACTGGTGAGTGTGTCATTTTACACTGGGTTCTGGGCGTGCTCAGTTTAAAATAAGGGTCCAGATTCTGCTGGATCCGGGTTCAATAAAGCACCACTCTAATTTAACTCATAGTGCCCCGGATCCGGGTGTTCTTGGTTTTGAAACGGACACCAAAATTGCTGCGTTTTTGTTGTTAGTGAAAAAACGTGAACTCCCGGATCAGGGGGCACCGTAAATAGCTGAATTCATCTGCAAGCTCCTCTGGCCCCATTGAAAGTTAATGGATGCGGGTGCACCCAGCTTCAGTTGGATTCACGCGGATACAGATAAACGGTAGCGTGAGACCAGCCTTAGTCTGCAAAACAGAAGTATGACATTGTGTTGTAAATGAAAAGTGTATTGTACTGACAAGACCTCTGGTGGATCTAAAAAACTGTTTGAAAAAATATATAAGAAACAACAAAAAATAAATGTTTAAAGAAGAACTCACAGCTACATTTCTCCCTAATGCTTAAAGATGAGTAGATCGAGCACAATTGAGACTTCGTCTTTGCAAATCTTCCCAGGTAAAGTTATTTCTAGAGATGTTTTTTCTACAAATTTAATGTCCATTATTCTATTCTGGGGTCTCTCCAGATCCTAGACTATAATAAAAGCAATACCGGTATTTAAAAATGTAAAAATCCTTATACTCACCTTTTCAACACCTCTGCCAATCACTGCCCTCCATTTAGTCTTCGTTGTATCTTCTGATCTCTGCCACTTGTGCTGAATATCCTGGGGCCTCTCAAACTGAGCCAAGACTTCTGGCTCTAACAGGAGGATTCTGCATAAAAGGGCAGAAGATCACAACCAGGCCCGGACTGGCCATAGGGCATACCGGGAGTTTTCCCGGTGGACTGAAGGAAAATTGGGCCGTTGCGGCCGTTCTGTACCTTTAAGAGGTCGCCTGCGGCCCCTTTAAGTCTTTATGCGGCCGCCGGCCGGGCACAGCCAGACAGCTGCACAGCAGCCGCAGAGGTGTTTCCGGTGTCGGGGAGCTTCCTTCCGGCTGTGTTCCTGCAGCCGCTTCTTTGAGGAGGAGTGTGACAGCTCCTCCACTCCTCAGCGGCTCCAGCTGCGGGATGCCTCCCTGCTCCCTGACCCTGCTGTACAACCTGCTGAGCAGGGGCCCGGGGCCGTGCACTTCCTACACTGTCGGCTGCTGCAGGGCTCCTTCACAGCCCCCGGTCCTGAGTCTCCCCTCTTGGCCCCCGGTCCTCTCATCCCCTGTGTCTCCCCTCTTGGCCCCCGGTCCTCCTATGTGTCCCCCTCCTCTCCTCTTCTCCTTTCTCACCTGTCCACGACTCCTGCACGGTCCCGCGCGTCTCCGGTATCTTGCTGTTCTGTCTTCTGTGCTGCCAGGACCTCTCGTGATGTCACAATCACATGACTGCCTGCTATTGGTTCCTGGCAGTCATGTGATTGTGACATCACAGCAGGTCTTATCAGCACAGACAGCAAGATACCTGGAGACACCGGAGATGCCGGGAGACGTCGGGGGCCTCATGGACAGGTGAGCATAGATTTTTTTATTTTTAATTAACCCATTCATTCACTTTTGGAGCGATTTTAGTGTACTGAGCATGCTCAGTACACTAAAATCGGTCCGAGGAGACATGAGATGTTTCCTCGGACCCTTCTCCATAGGGCCCCATGTTAAATTGATCGGGTCGGATCGGATGTGCACTAAATGCCATCCGATCTGGTCTGATCCGAATCTGTCAGATTTTATTTTCGGTGCAAAAATTGGACAGATTCGGATCGGACCAGATCGGATGGCATTTAGTGCACATCCGATTCGGTCCGATGCCCATAGGCATACATGGAGTCCGAAAATCGGTCCGATGCTGTCCGATTTTCATCGGACAGCATCGGAAATGCTAAAATCGTTATGTGAAAGCAGCCCGGGGCCGTGCACTTCCTACACTGTCGGCTGCTGCAGGGCTCCTTCACATGCCTCTCCTTCCTGGCCGACTTCATCTGTGCGGGCTGAGCTCATCTGGGTGGTAAGAGGGGATATTTTGCCTCCTAGGCAGAAGGTTTCTGCACAGTTTGATGTCGGGATTGTGTCTTGTCCCTGCGGTCTCTGTCTGAGGCACAGAGGATTTATAGCTACTGATTGAATTTTCACTGCCCGATCTGTGGAATCTCAACCAGCTGCTATAAATCCCATCAATCCCACAGACAGAGCGACCGACAGCAGAGAAATGTACTGGACAGATAACTGTGACCTGGGCAGCAGAACAGCACTAATAACACCCTTTGTCTCCCTCCCTCTCTATGTATAATAATGTGTGTGTGTATGTATGTACTGTAAATGTGTGTACACATCAATATATATATCTATAATCAGCAATGGTGTGCAGTCATTCCGGCATGCACTGCGGCAGCGCCGCGAGCGATGGCGTGCATGCACCATCGCGAGCCGCATTTTTACCGGCGCCGTGAGCGCATCATCTCCATCCACTGCCCCGCCAGCACCGCCGTCCAGTTGCCGGAGCTGACCGTCCTCACCTCACCCTCCTCCAGCGGCTCCGTGCTCAGCCAGGGAGCCCAGCACAGCGCACACAGCACAGCCAGGATCCCCAACACCCTGGAGCCCGCCATCATCCTGCACACAGCGGCCAGGACGTCTGCCACCACCACGGACGCCTGTGCACTCTGCCACCACCGCAGCCGCCTGTGTACTCTGCCACCACCGCAGCCGCCTGTGTACTCTGCCACCACCCCAGCCGCCTGTGTACTCTGCCACCACCCCAGCCGCCTGTGTACTCTGCCACCACCACGGACGCCTGTGTACTCTGCCACCACCACAGACGCCTGTGTACTCTGCCACCACCGCAGCCGCCTGTGTACTCTGCCACCACCGCAGCCGCCTGTGTACTCTGCCACCACCGCAGCCGCCTGTGTACTCTGCCACCACCGCAGCCGCCTGTGTACTCTGCCACCACCCCAGCCGCCTGTGTACTCTGCCACCACCCCAGCCGCCTGTGTACTCTGCCACCACCACAGCCACCTGTGTACTCTGCCACCACCACAGCCGCCTGTGCACTCTGCCACCACCACAGCCGCCTGTGTACTCTGCCACCACCACAGCCGCCTGTGTACTCTGCCGCCACCCCGCCACAGCCGCCTGTGTACTCTGCCGCCACCGCCACAGCCGCCTGTGTACTCTGCCACCCGCCACAGCCGCCTGTGTACTCTGCCACCGCCACAGCCGCCTGTGTACTCTGCCACCGCCACAGCCGCCTGTGTACTCTGCCACCGCCACAGCCGCCTGTGTACTCTGCCACCGCCACAGCCGCCTGTGTACTCTGCCACCACCGCAGCCGCCTGTGTACTCTGCCCCCACCGCAGCCGCCTGTATACTTTGCTACTATGCTTTTAATTCTTTACAGTTTTTTTCTTTACACATGCACTATACCACAATCATTTACAGTCACATTCAATTACAACACACTGTGTCGTGTAAAGACACACACACTGCAAACACAAGATACAACATATAATACACATCGGCCAAAAAACACCACTGCAGCACTCAGCTACTACCAATGATATACATTGGCCAATGTGTGTACTAAGAACTTCAGAAATAAAAAAATAAGAATTTTGAGTTTTTTGAAAAAAATGTAAGTTTTTAAACTTTTTTCTCATATATATACAGCTTGTTAGCATATGTACATCATTGGTAGTAGCTGAGTGCTGCAGAGAATTTTTTTCTAATTGTGTGATCCAGCGTCCCTGCTGGCACCAGTTCACATTATATCTGTGAGTGCTGTGCAGTTTTTATTCTCATATATATATATATATATATATATATATATATATATATATATATACAGATACTGAGGATTACACCCAGTATACAGGACAGGAGCAGTGGTACTGTGCAGTGTATATATACAGAATAATACAGATACTGAGGATTACACCCAGTATACAGGACAGGAGCAGTGGTACTGTGCAGTGTATATACAGAGTAATACAGATACTGAGGATTACACCCAGTATACTGGAGAGGAGAAGTGGTACTGTGCAGTGTATATACAGAGTAATACAGATACTGAGGATTACACCCAGTATACAGGACAGGAGAAGTGGTACTGTGCAGTGTATATACAGAGTAATACAGATACTGAGGATTACACCCAGTATACAGGACAGGAGAAGTGGTGCTGTGCAGTGTATATATACAGAATAATACAGATACTGAGGATCACACCCAGTATACAGGACAGGAGAAGTGGTACTGTGCAGTGTATATATACAGCATAATACAGATACTGAGGATTACACCCAGTATACAGGACAGGAGAAGTGGTACTGTGCAGAGTATATATACAGATACTGAGGATTACACCTAGTATACAGGACAGGAGAAATGGTACTGTGCAGTGTATATATACAGAATAATACAGATACTGAGGATTACACCCAGTATACAGGACAGGAGAAGTGGTACTGTGCAGTGTATATATACAGAATAATACAGATACTGAGGATTACACCCAGTATACAGGACAGGAGAAGTGGTACTGTGCAGTGTATATATACAGAATAATACAGATACTGAGGATTACACCCAGTATACAGGACAGGAGAAGTGGTACTGTGCAGTGTATATATACAGAATAATACAGATACTGAGGATTACACCCCGTATACAGGACAGGAGAAGTGGTACTGTGCAGAGTATATATACAGAATAATACAGATACTGAGGATTACACCCAGTATACAGGACAGGAGAAGTGTACTGTGCAGTGTATATTTACAGAATAATACAGATACTGAGGATTACACCCAGTATACAGGACAGGAGAAGTGGTACTGTGCAGTGTATATATACAGAATAATACAGATACTGAGGATTACACCCAGTATACAGGACAGGAGAAGTGGTACTGTGCAGTGTATATATACAGAATAATACAGATACTGAGGATTACACCCAGTATACAGGACAGGAGAAGTGGTACTATGCAGTGTATATATACAGAATAATACAGATACTGAGGATTACACCCAGTATACAGGACAGGAGAAGTGGTACTGTGCAGTGTATATATACAGAATAATACAGATACTGAGGATTACACCCAGTATACAGGACAGGAGAAGTGGTGCTGTGCAGTGTATATATACAGGATTATACAGATACTGAGGATTACACCCAGTATACAGGACAGGAGAAGTGGTACTGTGCAGTGTATATATACAGAATAATACAGATACTGAGGATTACACCCAGTATACAGGACAGGAGAAGTGGTACTGTGCAGAGTATATATACAGAATAATACAGATACTGAGGATTACACCCAGTATACAGGACAGGAGAAGTGGTACTGTGCAGTGTATATACAGAATAATACAGATACTGAGGATTACACCCAGTATACAGGACAGGAGAAGTGGTACTGTGCAGTGTATATACAGAATAATACAGATACTGAGGATTACACCCAGTATACAGGACAGGAGAAGTGGTGCTGTGCAGTGTATATATACAGGATTATACAGATACTGAGGATTACACCCAGTATACAGGACAGGAGAAGTGGTACTGTGCAGTGTATATATACAGAATAATACAGATACTGAGGATTACACCCAGTATACAGGACAGGAGAAGTGGTACTATGCAGTGTATATATACAGAATAATACAGATACTGAGGATTACACCCTGTATACAGGACAGGAGAAGTGGCACTGTGCAGTGTATATATACAGAATAATACAGATACTGAGGATTACACCCAGTATACAGGACAGGAGAAGTGGTACTGTGCAGTGTATATATACCTAATAATACAGATACTGAGGATTACACCCAGTATACAGGACAGGAGAAGTGGTACTGTGCAGTGTATATATACAGAATAATACAGATACTGAGGATTACACCCAGTATACAGGACAGGAGAAGTGGTACTGTGCTTCACCATTCACATGTAACTTCTCAGATAACTCCTTTAAGAAAGTGATGAGGCCACGACAACATAAAAGCACATTTCACTAATCGGGGCTGATGGGTGATATAGTGTGTGGGCTGGTGGGGGTTTGTTTTCCAGGGCTGCTTTTTAGTCCCAGTCCGGCCCTGATCACAACTACCGGTAGTGGTGAGTGAGCACTACCATTCTCAGGTGCTCAGTACTCAAAATGATCAGGTCTGACGTATGTAACTTGCGTGCTGAGTATAAGAAGTCAATGGGAAACTCAAGCATTCTTTCTTAAGATCTTCTGCAAAAAACGCTCAAGTTTCCAAATGATTTCCCTTATACTTGGTACTTGAGTTGCGCCTGTCCGAGGGTCCAACCTGCTCAATTCGAGTACCGAGCATCTGAGCATTGTAGTACTCATCACTACACATCATAACATCATGATGTCATGACGTGTGCCATAAGAACCATCCTGGCAGGGGCGGACTGGCCCAGGCTGGTGCTTTTGGCCCAATTTAGGGCCGCCCCTTTATTAAATGGGCCGGCGCCTGATGATGCTTGGCGGCCGCAGCTGCTGCAATTATACAGCCTGTAGTGCGCGGTAAGTTTCTCACCCGGCCGTAACCGCTAGCACCCCCCCTTCTCGCTCCTCACCCGGCCGCAACCACTAGCATCCCATCCCCCAACCCACCCCCTTGCTCCTCATCCCGGCCACAACCGCTAGCGCCCCCCACAAACCCCCCGCCCCCTACTCATCAGGGCTGCCGGATCAGGCTGACACCCGGGCCGAGCTCCACCAGTCAGCCCCTGCATCCTGGGTCTCATCAGAGCCATTAATCCTGACTCAATGTGATATCAGCACAACCGACGAGGACAGGAAGGTGGATGGTGGAGAGGTGTTGGGTGAGAGAAGTCAGTGGTAAAGTGAGTATATGATTTTTCTTTTACCTTTAGATGTCTCTTTATGGTTCCGAAAAATGGAAAGAAGTCAATTTGTTGAATCCTTGCAGATGTGACTTACAAAAGAATCTTCTTTATGGTAATAGCAAATTTTTGTAAAATTTGAGTACAATACAATTGCTCTCGAATATATTTGCTCATCTCCACTAATACTCTCTAAATTTGTATGTAATATCAGTACTTTAAAATATGTATCAATGGCCATCTTCAGCACCGCTCTCTCTTCTGGACCATGTGATATCGGATCAGACTAGCCAGCTCACACTGGGGTTGAGATTTGGACGGGAAGTTGCTTTCTTCATACAAGTATTTAGGCCTTCTTCCTGACTCCCATAGACTTCCATTGAGAAAACAGTCCTCGCTTCACAAAGCAGAGGCTATGTGACTTGGTGATCCAGAAGCGGACTGGAGCGGCATTGGAAACTGGAGAAGTCGGTGATTGGAAACAATTATAATATTCTACTACTTTAGTATATTACACCATATTCATAATTTAGAAATAATTAGGGTAAATATTGTTAGTAGAGCTACTTTAAAGGGAATGTCAGCAGGTTGTTGCTATGTAAGCTGAGGACAGCGTCTGTAGGTGTTAATAAACAAAAATCAACCATGCCTCTCTTATCAGACTCTGTGCTATTGTTTATGTAAACTAAAGTCTTTATAACCTGATTATTATCGTTGCTGGACTACAATGTCACGCACATGGCCCATCTTCTGACACCTCACTGTCAAAGTACAATCTCTATTGAGAGGCTGGTCTGGGCAGGGGGTAGCTCTATGCTAAAACTAATTGCTTTGATTTTGTCAGAACTGCTGCAACCAGTAATCTAAGTTAAACATCATTGGATTCAGGGTCTCTTTGCCTATATTATGCTGCTCTCAGTTGAGGTAGCATAAACCTACTGATAGATTCCCTTTAAACTACCCATTTTTAACATTTGTTTTAAAAACAAAATCTAAAATAAAATATTGCAGCAAAATAAAGGATAAATATGCAATAATTGAAAAATACAAAAGAGTCATTGCTCTTCGAATACATGGATAAAAAAAGCAACATTGGAGAAAAAAAAGGAGATTAACATACGATGGAAAATAAGAGTCCCCAACTAAATGTTGATTTGATTATTCTATTCCTGTCCTGTGTACTTTTCCTGTTGAAGGACAAGTGTCATGTTGCTTGGACAAATGCATCATCTTCTTCGTAGAACGTTTGGTATGATGGACACCCAAATGATTTTATTGGCTTTCCCCACCATTGACCATCTGTTACAGGTGAGTCAGGAGGAATGGATGATGCCGCTCTCAGAAGGTCCCAGCGTTTGGCCAGTCAAAGTCCTAAGAAAATGTATCTATTGCTTTAAGAGGCATATCCCTTTTAGTTGAATCTGGAGGTCACTAAGGACCCAGCTGTTTCCTTACCTTGAGCTGCCTATATATTCCCCTTGACTCCCAGGATGCACTGCTGGTGGTAGCTGTTCAGGTGTTCCTGATTACATCTTAGCTCAAAGCAGTGTTTCCTGGAGTCTGCTGGTTTGCTGCTTGGATCTGCTCAAGCTAAGTGTATTTCTTCCCTCTTTGTTTGTTTCCCTTGTGTGTTTCTCTAGTTACTAGCCGGGCTAACTAGTGATCACCTGTTCTGATCCCTGTGTAGTGGTAGTCCAGGGACAGTCAGGGAATAGGTATCCTGGTGGCAACAGCTGTGGAAACTGTATAGGGACGTTAGGGGAGCCAGGTGTCAGCGCTAGTTGTTCTAGGGGGTCACCATCCCCCTTTTTTGCCTTTAGCATCAGGGACTCCTTTCCCCTCCCCTGTCGTCGTTCAGCGCTGGGTATCTCCCTACATCCAGCGTGACACCATCCCAGTCCGACTTCTTACTGCATTAACCATGTAATACGATTTACACCAAATCTACCCAAGAAGACTGGATGGGAATTGAAAACGCTCTTCGTATTCACGGGAAATGTGACATCGGTAATAGTGATTGATCTTAGTATCTTGTAACATGGAGCAAACTGACTGGGAACATTTGTTATCTGAAATTACATTCGCCGTAGAGACGTAAACGTCCATTATTTCCATTGCTTTATTTAATCTCCACTCACTGATGTGTTTTATTGTCTGCATAACAAAGTTGCAAATGGAGAAGACTGGTATGAACTCCATATGTCACTCCTTACACCCACGCCATAGGCGTCTGACAATAAACATCACTCAGATTCACATTTCTTAGATTCCTGTGCTGAAGAAACATTCTTGATGCATGCTCTAAGCCTTAAATGAATGCCATGTTTGTGGATCGCGTCTCTGGTTCATGGCGCTTCTGTTTATCCCGACGATATTACATTTGTCATTCTCCGCTTATTAAAAACCTAATCTATTACTTATCTGACAGCAGATTACACAAAAGTGAATTATGCGCTATCATCTCACCATAGATAGACAGATGTGCCCCGAACCATTTCAGTGCCAGAATTTACAAAAACGGGGTGGTCAACAAAAACCAGCGCCTCACTTAGGACCACTCACAGAACTGGACAGATGGTCTGCTGGTCAATATCAAGATCTTCAGATCCCAGGAAAAAAGCAGTGTACATGTGAAAATAGAGTAACACAAGATGTGTGGCCGATAACAAAAAATACCCGCCACGTGTAGGATATTGGAGATATAATGTCATGCCAATCAGTTGTATCAAATCTCAACTGAGATTACAAACCTCCTATACATAGTGTGAATCTGAGACAGGACATCTATATATATCTATAGATACACTGCGAAAGTATTCGGACTACTCGCTACTCCCGAGTACTCATAAGATACTCGGAAAGTAGCGGGTAGCCGAATACCGCTACTATTCGTCGAGTTCCGAATAGTAGTGAGTATACTCGCTCATCCCTAGAAGAGGCCGTGCTTGGTGTAGGGCGGTTGCATCGTGCTCCTAAAAAGACATCGACCACGCCGGTAATTTGTGGTTCAGGGATGGACCTCTGATCCACGTCGGAGCCGGTACCCTGCTTCGGACTGGGCCAGGGTATTTGGTTACCTTCCTACTGCCCCTTTCTCTTCTGGATCACAAGGTTGATGCGCCCTCTCCGTTACTTCTCCTCTGCTGTTCTCTGCTGTTACTCTTTACTGTGCTGTTCTGTCCTTGTCTTGTCTACTTCTCGCTGTTCCTACTTTCACCACTCACTTTATAGCCTAGCTTCTCCTCCCACCAGGACCAGTTACCCTGGTAAGGGGCGTCTGATTGGTCCCCTATCACTAGGTGTGTGTGTGGTGATGGAGCTTCAGGCTTCTACTACTCCTTACCAGAGCAAAGTATACTGCACCTTCTGTTAGGGGTGCAGTACCCTTTTGTAGCTGACTAGCGGGGCGCTACATAAGTAACCTGCCCTAGCTCAATGGTTATATAGGGTTTGGGCTGTGTAAGTAGTCCTATTGACTGTGTATAAAGCATAAATGTGGAAAACTAAATCTCAAAGGGAACCTGTCAGCTACTTTATGCCCCCAAACCTGTCACTACCTGTCCCTGCAGCTGCGTAGTACATCCCTGACCATCCCTGTAACTAACAAGTGGTATTGTGGTGTCTTTGAAAGTGCAGACACTCTGGGCGTTCAGTGGTTATTACGCCCGAGTGAGCTTGATAACCTAATTTCCAGTATGCATTTGAAATCTGTGAACTTCTTCCTGGTATGACATGCCGGTCGCGATATTTCCTGTGCATTGAGGGGGTTTATTGGATGTGAGTAAAAAGCCATGATGCCAGTGCTGACTATGGTCAGCTTGCAGCACAAAAAGTGCATGTGCACATACTAATTTCTAACTGTACTTTAAAAATGAGATATTTTGCAAACAATTGATCAATTCTTTGAGCCACCCTGCCACTTCACAGCAATCTCAAATAGGGCTGTCCTACTCTATGCAGTGCTGGCTTCATGGCTTTTTTATTGGTTATTGGGTGTACTCCCAGCTTTAGAATGCGCACTGTGCATGCTCTAGAGCCAAACAAGTACACCCAATTACCACTCCCCCCCACGCACTGTGCACGACCGGAATTGATGTGACTATGATCCGCCCCAGGGTATGGGATACTCGGAACTGGGCTATCATACAGTTCCGGGGAATAACAGGGGTCGAGTCCCGATTCCGTGGCCCTTGGGGCAGCTTTAAAAAGGCGGCTAACTCCTTTGGCATGGTAGGAAAAAGGGATGATGAATAAGGGAGTTATTTGTGACACCACCCATGGTATGTGGCTATTAGTGGCCACTGCTGCTGCAGAACCTCCAGGGCTGATGGACGGACAGCTGGGATGGAGCGGCTCCCCACGGGCAGAGCAGATCCCCAGGACAGTGGATGTGGTAAGGGTGTAGGGTGCAGGATGGCGGGCACAAAGCAACAGACAGACTCACAGTTTGTAGGTTTCTCAGACCTTTACTGGTGCAATGGTAGTACTTGCAACTGGTTAACTGAGTTTGTGCACCTGAGAGCAACTCCAGGTTCTCCACACCTGGCAAGTCCTGAGGCCTCCTTGCTGCGTTCTGTTGCGGGTACTTGCTGCCGTATAAACTAAGCTGTTGACCCCATTCTCACTTTTGCTAGGTGCCGTATGACAGGCAACCCGAGTCCTTTATTAGCCCCAAGTCTCAGGCAGCTGCTCCTGGGCTCTATGCATTGCTTTGCCTTCGGGCACAGTGTGGCTGGAGAACTTGGAATCCTGCACCTTCTGGTATTGGCTGCCAGGTCAATAGGCCCTGCACAGCCTCGGACTCCGGTGTCCATTCTGTGGCGCTGTCCACTGGGGTAAGTACGGGATTGCTTCCACTCCCCAGGCTTTTCCCTGTCCACTTCCTCAGACCCTTGCCTTGTCTCCCGCTGAGTTAGCGATCCTGGAATGAGCTTAACGCAGCTACCAGTCCACCAGGATGTCTTCCTCAGTCCTCCTAGGAACTGAACTGCTGTACCTAGGATAAGCTTAGCATTGCTCGATCCTCCAGGTACTCTTCACAGTCCTCGCAGGAACTGAACTACTGTAACTCCGCCCCAGACCAGAATTTATAGGGGAGCTCACCCTGAACCCGGGTCTTGGTCCCCCCTTCAGGCCTGTAGGCAGAAAGGTGTTGTGTGCTTTAAGTTTGCCTGGTGTGAATACCCTTCTGTTGCTCTTGAGTGTGACGCTACCACCTGGGGCGATAATAACACTGTGGCACCTGAACCCTAGGGTGCCACAATGACGGCTTTATACCAGTAGGAAGCCCACAGATTCCAAATGCCGGGTGAACATTTGAAATGAGGTTATCTTGCCCACGGGGGGGAGGGGGAAATAACCACAGAGCGAGGGGGGACATGAACGCCCAGAGTGTCTGCACTTCCAAAGACATCACTAATTACCATAGGGACATGTAAGTAATTAAATTGTTTTTCTCAGCGATTACAGTACACATTTAGATCAGACAGAGATGGTTAGGGATTAGGGATGAGCGAGTACCGTAGTATTCGGAATAGCTATACCCGCAACGAGTAGGTCCCGGTACTTGGTACTCGATGCGAGTATAGCGATTCCGAGTACTACTGCAAAAGTCCTGTAAAAGAGAAGAAAAGTGGTTACAAAATAAAAAAATCGGATACTCACCTTAACCAACGGCTGCACCGGGACCGGCCGATGGACATCTATGCATGGAAAAGGACCTTTTACTCTCCCAGCCAATCAGATGGCTGGGAGAGATCTGGCCAATCAGATGCCGCCACGTCACAATCACGTGATCGCTTGCGGCCACCTGATTGGCCAGATGGCAAGGTCCTCTCAGGTACACCGAGGACCTTGCCATCTGGCCAATCAGGTGGCCGCTAGCGATCACGTGATTGTGACGTGGCGGCATCTGATTGGCCAGATCTCTCCCAGCCATCTGTTTGGCTGGGAGAGTAAAAGGTCCTTTTCCATGCATAGATGTCCATCGGCCGGTCCCAGTGCAGCCATCGGTTAAGGTGAGTATCCGATTTTTTTATTTTGTAACCACTTTTCTTCTCTTTTACAGGACTTTTGCAGCGTATCTATTGATACACTGCAAAAGTACTCGGTACTTGCTACTCCCGAGTAATCCTAATTTACTCGGCGAGTAGCGAGTACCCGAATACCGCTACTATTCAGCGAGTAGCCGAATAGTAGCGAGTAGACTCGCTCATCCCTATTAGGGATGTACTAGGAAACTGCAGGGACGGTAGTGATAGGTTTGGGGACATAAATGACCTGACAGGTTAACGTTAAAGGAGTTATCCCATAAACAATACATATCACTTCGCCAAAGGATACATGATAAATGTATGATTTCAGGGGGCATGCCACCATTCCTGAAATAAAGGGCCCAAAGTCCCTGATGGAGCTGTACTGAGCATGTGCAATGTCTGTGAATGGAGCAGCTGGTTCACATATTCACAAATGGTCTTTAGGTCCCTCGTTCTCTGAGTTTGTGATATTTATGATGTTCCAGGAATCGTACAGTTATCATCTATCCTGGGGATTAGAGATATATGGTTTTTATATGACAACCCGCTTACAATAATTGCCGGATGAAGGGGAGAGATGCAGCCAGGAGAACAACTCATGAGGCCTCTCTGCTCCAGATACGTAATAAGGTGACCTGTTGACCACAAAATATGTACATGTGTGATAGGGATGGAGGAAAAGGTGTTTGGATATATAGATATAAACACTGTAAATGTACGCAGTCTACATTAATACTTGCCCTCCTGAGAGCTATAAGGCTGAACGCTAGACAACCGGGGGGTGGATTATATCTGCAATCTCCTTCTTTGAGCATCAAGAGATCTTCATGTTTGGTTCCATTAATGGTCCTGTTCCCTCATTCAGTGATGCAGCCTTTCATGCAGATCAGCATATATACTTTATAATTGGTACATAGCTTTCATGTATGCTTTCTATTCTCAATAATAAGGCTTTGTGTGTTTTCCTTCTCGTGGTTGTGTTAGTTAATGATGTCGTTGAGGATGAACCCTAATGAACACCACGTATGGAAGTGATACTAAGCTGCGCAGCACGATGCATGTCCTCTATGTAGTGTGAGCTCCAGGTGCTCCTCATTATATGGACAAACTCTATATCCATATAATAGAAAATATACGTAATGGTGACATACCAGTGAGAAGATATTTCTACTATAGGTCATGCATTTTACTGTGTAAATATTTTATTATAAATTATAATTAGCTAGAGGATGATTGTTGGCTGATTTGATCAGTTTTTCTAGAATCGACCAAAAATTTAGTTAAGATTTATTTTACTCACTTATATAGCACATTACAGACATCATCACTGTCCCCATTGGAGCTCACTATCTACATTCCCTATCAGTATGTCTTTGGAGTGAGGGAGGAAACCAGACAACCCGGAGGAAACTCACACAAACACAGGAGAACATACTAGCTCCTTGCAGATGCTTTCCTTGGTGAGCTTTCAACCCAAAACCCCAACAGTAACATCTAGTGATAAACAAGTGACTCGCCCCGTGGGGGCCGTAGGGTACTCAGAATCGTGCCTGACGTCGTCGTTGGGGAATAGGATGTCACGGTGGCATGACCCGATCCGTGGCCCCGGAGCACTCAATAAAAGGGGGGAATACGGGTTTAGGGATTGGTTGTTGTGACGCTCCCATGGTATTTGACTATTAGTGGCTGATGCTGCGATGCGGGACCTCTGGGGATGATGGGAGTGCAGCTGTGATGGTTTCACTCCCCACCGGTGGAGCGGTTCCCCAGGGCAACCAGTGAAGGCTATGACGTTAGTAGGCCGTTGGGGGGTGCAAGACTGAGGGGGTGGAATAATCGACAGACACACAATACGTAGTCTCCGTTACCTTTACCGGCAGTAGTAGCAGTAGCAGGTTTACTCCAG
This sequence comes from Allobates femoralis, assembly GCA_033576535.1. Lineage (NCBI taxonomy): Eukaryota > Metazoa > Chordata > Amphibia > Anura > Aromobatidae > Allobates > Allobates femoralis. The sequence continues at coordinate 8,558,116 of JARQOC010000009.1, forward strand.
GGTACCATCCACAAGAGATGTTGGGAATCTGAATGGCCTGGAAGCAAGTTAGGGATCTCATCACCTGGTGAGTTCTGAGGCCTCCCTGTTTTGCTAATCTTGACGGGTCCAGGCTGCCTGTAGCTAGCTGCGACCCTCTCCTCCTGCGTACAGTCTCTCAACAGTATGGCAGGCAGCTTGAGCCCTTCTCCAGTATCCCACTTCTGGGGATGTCCCTGTGCTCTCTCTGGTGCTGCTGTGCCTCCAGGTGCTTTGGTGGGGCCGGGAGACGTGGTATCACCCGCCCCTCCAGATTTTGCTGCCGGGCCTGTAGTCCGGCCTCGGACTCTGGTGTACGGTTCAAGCACTTGTGGCGCCCCTGCGGGTATTAGCCACAGTATAAGATCATAATAGTTGCACTCACTTAGAAAGCCATGCCACTGCACTACCACCTTTGGCCAGTAAAGGGAGCTCCAGAGACACCAGAGACTTCCCTAGAGATAAAACACTGGTTTGAGGTAAATTTTCAGACAGTTGGAGCCAGGAGCTCAGAGTGACAGGAGCTGCATTGAGTTCCTGAGGACTGGCTGACAATTTCCAGGGCCAAGCCATCGGTCTGAGGAGGAGAAAACTGATAAGAGGAACACTTTCAGAATCGGGTAGCATCATTATCTACCCTAGATAAAAAGCGCAGATACGGATACCGGATCCGTGGCTGCATTAGTTATATACAATACAGCAACCGGAAAAACGTGAGGTAACAACAAGCTTCACAGGGCCAGACACAGCAACATACTAAGAGTTCAGCAGTACTCCCGGAGGGGGTAAGCAGAGAGAGACAAAGGACTCAAGTTGCCTGTTGAGTGGGACCCAGAGAGGACAGATTTGGGCCGGCAGCGAGTTCACACACGGCAGCAGGGCCACATAGACAGCGCAAGCAGGAGGTAAAGGACCCGGTGGGGCCTGAGCAACTGAACCCCTATTGCAGACTCCGGAGACGGGACTTGTTGTATTATAGTTTGGTTGAAAGTAAACCAGTTAAACCTCATCTGTGCCTCAGCCTCTGATTTAACAGCTACCATCTATCCAGGATTGGGACCATCACCGCTGAGAGAATTTGCTGTGAATCAAGTAAGTGTCTGTGTCCTTAACATCTCCTCACCATACTTCCATCTTCATCCATCATTAACTTTAACATCACCTGTCCAGGGGACCCTACAGCCCTACCCGGAAAAGGGCTATACCATCTCAGCTGCCTCTCATCATCATCCCCTGGCCAGTACAAGGCAGCGGTGGCCATATATAGCCACATTATTCCAGGTGGCGTCACGACAATAACATCTACAAACTTTATAAACTATATAAACTTCTAAATCCCCTGTAAATACCCCCTTTTAGGAGTGTGCCAGCCTGGGGCCACGGCCTGGGTCCAGCCACCAGTGACTCCCCCAAGGAAAGGGACCCTGCGCCGGGTATCCCGGTCCCCTAAGCTGGGCGGCACATCTCTCTTTGGCGTCACGAACAGGATCCACCGTGCCTGGTTAAATCGGGTACTGTGTGCCGTGATTAATGCCGAAAATTGTGAGAAAATCCGAGAAAAATTGACTTTTTTTTTTATTTTTTATCAAAAAGTGATTTTCCCATTGGAAACCATTGAAATAGACTTTTCCCCATTGACTAACATTGAAACAAAATGGCCGCCAGCCTCTGAGGTAAAATTGCATCATCACTAATTACCTCATAACTGCCACAGCACGAGACTGCTATTTGAACTGTGTCATAGCCCTGAGCTCTGATCTGACTGAAAAATTTCAGATTCCGCCATTACTGAGCTCGCGGCGAGCAGAAGCAGCAGGGGGCGTGTCTTTGTGGGCGGCACCAAGCTGAGAGCTCTGACGTCGGCAAAAGGGGAAAACCAATCCTGCTGCACAGCGGAACGATTATACGCCATCCCGACGGAAGCAGAGGACCGGAAGGGTCCGGATTAACTAAGGGGGCGCAACATGTCGCAGCACGGAGACGCCGAAACACTCGGCGACACAAATGCAGCTGAAGCACAAAACAGAGCGCTCGGCAGCACAGCGGCGCAAGGTGCAGCGCCCATTATGCCGATGTTGATGCCATATACCCCAGGTGCTCCTTGGCTTCCAGTGTATGAAGGTAAGCCTAATACTTTTGATGATTTTAAAGAAAAACTGCTGGCCTATTTAAACATGTTTCCAATGGCAGAAGCTCAGCGTGTCGGTTTGCTGATGGCACAGTTAAGTGGTAATGCCAAGCGAGAAGTCACAGCATGGTCCGCTGATCTAAAAGACACTGCTGAGCATATTCTAGCTGGATTAAAGGCAGTATTTGAAACTACTGCTGGTAGCAAAGCAAAGACCAAATTCTTCAATTGCAAACAAAAGGCCAATGAGAGTGTGAGAGACTTTGCCCTGAATTTACAGGAGGCCCTTAAAGCGCTTACACTGGCTGAACCAATGTTTAACACTGGCGCTGATAAATTGCTAAAAGATCAATTCATTGAGGGACTATTAACCCCTTCTCATCGAGGGCATGCGAGTATGCTGACTTTCAAGGACCCTGAAGTGACATTTGCCCAGTTAAAGGAGAGCACTATTCGTCTCCAGCAGGCAGAGGCACTTTGGGATCAGGATCCTGAGCCATCCATTACAGAAACCCCTCAACAACAGAGAATGCCAGTGACATCAGTTAAGCCCCTGGAGGCGAGTGCTAATTATGCTTTCCAGCAAAAGCTTGACTCTCTAACAGACATTGTCACCTCAATGGCTAAAACCATGCAGGAAATGAGAGAATCACAGACTACACCCAAGATGGAGTTGGCGAACCGCAGAGAGGATATTCCCTGGATGAGACCCCAGAGATACCCAGCGTGGAGAGGACGACCCAACGACCGTTACCAGCCGGATGGACAGCCTATTTGCTGCCGTTGCCGGAAGCCAGGCCACATCGCCCGCAATTGTGATTTAAACAAGGATCCCCTGGGAATGCGGGCCGCTTCGCAGGAGTGAACTTTCAAGGCCCAACATCCTGGCACGATAAGTACGTCGGAGGACGTCCCATTATCCCTATCGTGCTGGACGGTATTCCCCTCAATGCCTTGTTGGACACTGGTTCCCAGATTTCATCTATACCACATATCCTTTATAAGAGGTACTGGGCAGATTCAGACATTGATAAAAGACCATCTAATGTTGAGCTAAGTATATATGCTAGTAATGGAAAATTGGTACCACAAGTAGGATTTAGAGAGATGACCATTAAGATTGGTAGAGTAGAATTAAAGAATCAGGGTATCATAATTGTTGATGTTAACCGACGGGAACCTTCTGTATTGATAGGTATGAATGTTTTAGAAAATTGTTTTTCCGAGGTTATTACTATTTTACAGCAATTTGCGGAAACTGCCCAATCCTGCCAGCAGAGAATTCTCCGGAGAGAGATAAAAGCATTGGTGCTGAAGCAACAAGTAGAGGTTGCAGGTGGAGAAATCGGCAGTGTGAGGGTAAGTGACCCAACTCCTATAGTGATACCTCCAAAAACTGAAATGCTGGTATGGTGTAGAGCAGCCATTGGTATTAAAGGACGAGATTACCAAGCCTTGGTAGAGCCTGTGTACACTGATAGTAGACCCACAATATTAACGGCTAGAGGAATAGTCGAGGTACACAGGGGAAGAGTGCCCATACGTCTTTTGAATTGTGGAGAGGAAGAGGTCACTTTACCAAGGTACGCTACCATGGCCAAGCTATACACTGTTGACAACAATGCCATCATAGCTATTGGGCCCTTGAATCCGTCATGTCAGGCGGACGACAATGGTTCAAGTGGAGAATTAGACGATTGGTGTCAGCAGTTGCATATAGGTACAGATTCAACACCTACCCACCAAAAACAAGGGGTGTACCGACTAGTAGAAGAATATGAACGGGTCTTCAGTAAACACCCATTAGACTTCGGACAGATTAAAGGGGTAGAACATACAATTCCTACCGGTAACCACCCACCAATAAAAGAGAGATATAGACCCATACCGCCCGCTCATTATCAATGTGCTAAAGACATGCTGAGGGAGATGAAAGAGGCCGGGGTAATAAGAGACAGTTGTAGTCCCTGGGCAGCCCCTCTGGTAATAGTTAAAAAGAAAGACGGAACCATGAGAATGTGCGTAGACTACCGGCAGATTAATCACATTACCCATAAAGACGCCTACCCCTTACCTAGAATTGAAGAGTCATTAGCTGCTTTAAGATCTGCTAACTATTTTTCCACCTTAGACTTAACAAGTGGGTATTGGCAAGTCCCTGTGGCTGAGGAAGATAAAGAGAAGACAGCATTTACCACACCAATGGGTCTCTGTGAATTTAATTGTATGCCGTTCGGACTCTGCAACGCACCCGGTACCTTTCAGCGATTGATGGAATGCTGTCTCGGACACAAGAACTTTGAAGCCGTCCTTCTGTACCTAGATGATGTAATAGTCTACTCAAAGACTTACGAACAACATCTACAAGACCTGGCAGAAGTGTTCGAGGCCTTATCCCGGTATGGTATGAAGATCAAGCCATCAAAATGTCACCTTCTAAAGCCAAAGGTACAATACCTGGGACACGTTGTAAGTTCAGAAGGAGTAGCACCGGATCCCGAGAAAGTAACCGCAATAAGGGATTGGCCAAGACCTACCAGCGTGAAACAGGTGAGGCAATTCCTGGGACTGGTGGGCTACTATCGTAGATTCATCCAAGGGTTCACCAAGCTAGCAGCACCTCTACAAGACATCCTGGTAGGGCAGTCGAAGAAGCCTTCAAACCGCAATCTTCCTTTCCAGTGGAGTGATGAGAGGGAAGATTCCTTTGAAAAGTTGAAGAAGGCATTGACCGGAGAAGAAGTTCTGGCATACCCCGATTACCATCAACCTTTCATCCTTTACACAGATGCCAGTAATGTGGGACTGGGAGCAGTACTATCTCAGAAGCAAGGAGGCAAGGAGAAAGTCATCGCCTTTGCAAGTAGAAAGCTCCGGCCTACTGAAAGAAATCCTGAAAATTACAGCTCCTTCAAGTTAGAACTACTGGCAGTAGTCTGGGCTGTGACTGAGCGTTTCAAACACTACTTGGCAGCTGCAGAATTCACCGTCTATACTGATAACAACCCATTGACCCACCTGGATACAGCCAAGCTAGGTGTGCTGGAACAGCGATGGATAGCCCGGCTGTCTAATTACAACTTCGTGATCAAGTATAGAGCAGGCCGAAAGAATGGAAATGCAGACGCCTTATCCCGGATGCCGCACTTGAGAGACGTGGAAGAAGAACCGGTAGAACTTGAAGAAATTGAACTACCCGCCTTCCATCGTCCCAAGGTAGGACAGTATCAATCCAGTGCCTACCAGAAACATCAACAAGTGAATCTCAACCCATTAGCACACCACAGATGGGCTGACACTCAAGACAGCAATCCAGCTGTGAAGTTGGTGAAAGAACTGCTGACTGAGCAAAGTGCGTATCCCAATGAAAATGCACCGAAAGAGACACATCAACTCTGGAAAGAGAGAGGCAAAATGTTCCTGTACCAAGGAAAGCTGTGCAGAAGATATACCAATCCAAAGACGCATGAGCTAGTATGGCAGATCATTGTGCCTAAACAAGATGTAAAAATGGTCCTAGAAGCTTATCACAATGGTGCTGGTCACTTCGGGTGGAAAAAGCTAGAAGTACTTTTAAGAGACAGATTCTACTGGGTTGGAATGAGAAGATCAATTGAAGAATGGTGCAGAAACTGTGGTCCGTGCAACCTCAGAAGAAAAGATCTAAAAAACCAAAGAGCACCACTCCAGCCTATAGTTACCAAGCAACCACTTGAGCTCGTAGCAATAGACCACGTGAAATTGACACCAAGCCGGTCCGGCTATGTCTATGCTTTAACCATCGTGGACCATTACTCACGCTTCCTGGTAGTAGTGCCCGTGAAAGATCTCACTGCAAAGACAGCAGCTAAGGCGTTCCAGACATACTTTTGCAGACCTCATGGATATCCGGAACAAGTACTCGCAGACCAAGGTACAGCATTTGAATCAGAGATCTTCAGAGAATTTTGCAATATGTATGGCTGCAAGAAGATCCGTACAACAGCCTATCATCCGCAAACAAATGGCTTATGCGAAAAAATGAACCATATTGTAATCGATCTCTTAAAGACTTTACCAGAGACAGAGAGAAATCTATGGCCAGAGAAATTGCCTGACTTGGTAGACCTCTATAACAATGTCCCGGTAAGCTCCACAAACTGTACCCCAGCTTACCTTATGCGTGCAAGACCTGGCAAGCTACCAATAGATCTAGAAATGGGCATCGTAAAACCTGACGCAGAAGTGCAGGATTCCAACTGGGACTCCCTACGCCAACAACAGTATCGCCAAGTGCAAGAATGCGTAGAAAGGAATCTCCAGAAAACTAGAGAAAGACAAGAGCAATACTTCAACCAGAATGCTCTAGCAACCCCATTAAAACCTGGTGATCAAGTGCTCAAGAGAAACCGTCGCACTAATAAATTGGACAATCAGTGGGAATCCGTCCCATATACAGTTTTACCAATGAGAGTGAACAATCCTAAAATGTGTCTTATAAGCAAAGATGGTGGATTAACATCAGTACTAGTGTCAAGAGACAATCTAAAACTATGTCCAGAGACATTGAAGGAAAAAGAAGTCATTCAACATGAACCAGAAGTTATTCAACCAGTACCGGTTCAACCTGTTAAAGAAAAAGAAGAAGATGGAGTATATCACACCTATCTAGGAGACTTTCCTAAAACCTGGCCAACCTACAATGGTGCAGTAGTAGTTCCCATGATGGCCTTCTATCAAACACCAGAGCCTGTAATACCAGAAGTCCCAAGACAGGAAGAACAAATTCCTAGTAATAATAGTCCTGGACACGGTGGAATTGCCAACCCCACAAATGTGGAATTATCCCTAGCAGAACCAGAAGTACTTACTAGGTATACGTCCACTCACACCATCACATTGAGTACACCCAGTACACAAGCGTTACGCAGATCACAGCGTAGTACTCAGGGTCAATTACCAGCAAAATATGCAGACTACCAAATGTAAATAGATATTTAGTTGTTAATCAGTAGTTATTAGATGTAACGTTAAAAAGCTCAGTACCTGCAGAGACTATTCTGTATGAACTACTTGCATATTCTTGAACTCTTTTCTTCATTTATCAGCCCGGAGGCGGTAAATTAAAGCTCCGGAAAGACTGTTTTTTGAACATTCTTAAATTATTCATAAACTTTGTTGGAAAAATGGACGCTAATTGCAGTGCCTTTCCTAACAAATAAATAGCCCTCAAGGACAGAGCTGTATTAATGGACGCTATTTGAAGTGACTTTTTACAAGACTCTATTTTTTAAACTGGAGTGGTTTTTGTAACTTTTTATTTTTTTTTAAGACTCTGTAGATATTATCTGTTATATCTTATGTTTATTGTCCCACAGTCCCGGAGTACTGTTCTTAACTAAGGGGGAATGTGGCGCCCCTGCGGGTATTAGCCACAGTATAAGATCATAATAGTTGCACTCACTTAGAAAGCCATGCCACTGCACTACCACCTTTGGCCAGTAAAGGGAGCTCCAGAGACACCAGAGACTTCCCTAGAGATAAAACACTGGTTTGAGGTAAATTTTCAGACAGTTGGAGCCAGGAGCTCAGAGTGACAGGAGCTGCATTGAGTTCCTGAGGACTGGCTGACAATTTCCAGGGCCAAGCCATCGGTCTGAGGAGGAGAAAACTGATAAGAGGAACACTTTCAGAATCGGGTAGCATCATTATCTACCCTAGATAAAAAGCGCAGATACGGATACCGGATCCGTGGCTGCATTAGTTATATACAATACAGCAACCGGAAAAACGTGAGGTAACAACAAGCTTCACAGGGCCAGACACAGCAACATACTAAGAGTTCAGCAGTACTCCCGGAGGGGGTAAGCAGAGAGAGACAAAGGACTCAAGTTGCCTGTTGAGTGGGACCCAGAGAGGACAGATTTGGGCCGGCAGCGAGTTCACACACGGCAGCAGGGCCACATAGACAGCGCAAGCAGGAGGTAAAGGACCCGGTGGGGCCTGAGCAACTGAACCCCTATTGCAGACTCCGGAGACGGGACTTGTTGTATTATAGTTTGGTTGAAAGTAAACCAGTTAAACCTCATCTGTGCCTCAGCCTCTGATTTAACAGCTACCATCTATCCAGGATTGGGACCATCACCGCTGAGAGAATTTGCTGTGAATCAAGTAAGTGTCTGTGTCCTTAACATCTCCTCACCATACTTCCATCTTCATCCATCATTAACTTTAACATCACCTGTCCAGGGGACCCTACAGCCCTACCCGGAAAAGGGCTATACCATCTCAGCTGCCTCTCATCATCATCCCCTGGCCAGTACAAGGCAGCGGTGGCCATATATAGCCACATTATTCCAGGTGGCGTCACGACAATAACATCTACAAACTTTATAAACTATATAAACTTCTAAATCCCCTGTAAATACCCCCTTTTAGGAGTGTGCCAGCCTGGGGCCACGGCCTGGGTCCAGCCACCAGTGACTCCCCCAAGGAAAGGGACCCTGCGCCGGGTATCCCGGTCCCCTAAGCTGGGCGGCACACACTCTACTCTGGGGTGAGCTGGTCATCTGGCTCCACTCCCCAGGCCTTCTCTCTCTTTCCTCAGACCCTTTCCTACGGGTTCCTCACGCTTGCTGCATCCTTCCTGGGATGAGCTCCTCTGGCTCCAGTCCCCCCTGGACATCTGTGTCACGGGTGGCACGGATGACAGGGTGGAGGCCACGCGCAGACGATCCCAGCGGGTGGCCCACCAGCCATAATGGGGGAGGATGGTCCGTCTCTTTCAGGGGCATTTACCTTCTGTGTAGATGGAGAGAGGGTGTGATGGGATCTCGCTGTTATGGGGGGACGGCTGTGGAGGTCTTGTGCTCGGTCTGGTTTTATCCACCAATATGGTGGGTCACTAGGACCCAGCAGATTCCTTCCACCTTTATAAGGAGGTTCATTACCCTTCCTCGGTGCAGGTGATAGTTCCTTGTGCACTCATTATCCTTGCTCCAGCAGACGCTGAGGTTGTGGAGGTTGCTGAGTTCTGCTGTCAGATAAGTGTTTCCTTTTCCCTAATGTCTGTCTTCCCTGGTGTTTGTCTTTAGTTGATAGTGGAGGGGTCTAGTGAACCTCTCCATCTGATCCTTAGATAAGATAGTGCTAGGATCAGAGAGGGACGAGGTTCGTGGTCGGCGACAGTTGAGGAGACTGTATAGGGACGTTAGGGCAGACAGGGTCAGCCCTAGGAAGTCTAGGGGTTACCGTCTCCTTCTTGTGCCCTTAGCGTTAGGGACTCCTTATTCCCCCCCCCCGTCGTTATCCTACGCTGGGTGTCTTCCCTACTCCCAGCGTGACAATCTGTCACTTCCTTCTTCCCTCTAACATTCTGCCTAACCCTTCCCCCAGGCCAGAATTTATAGGGAAGCTCCCCTGAATCCGGGTTCAGAGCTCCCCCTGCTGGTCTGGAAAAAGGAAAAGTGTTACATGCTGTGTGCTTACCTGGTGTGGATACCCCTTCTTGCTTCCAAGCTGGACATTATTCCCCCGGTCCTGGCCCCAGCATCACCTGCTCATATTTGGCCACTTTCTCTTGGCACTTGGCTTGCTGCTTCCTACCATCCCCATCACCCCATATCTTGGGTCGCCTTGGGTTCGTGTGCAATCCTCAACGGAACAATTCATGTGAGATGGGTGAGATATGGTTCACACTCCTAGCATTGCAGCTTGGGCTTGTGCATTGTTTGTCTTAGATTGTCTTTATATTCCTTCACGTGCATTGGTTATTGTGTGGCATTAATATAGCTCTTTGACATTTAAAGCCTTTCTTTATATTAGGATTATATCTTCTTCTCACTTTGCATTTTTTGATGGGCTTATTACTGTACTGTGTTTTATCATTTGAACACTGCTCTAGTTTTTCTGGCATTATTACTTCAGTATTGCATGTGTTGAAGATGTACTCTTTCTACTCTGTACTAGCAGGGGCCCCTCCCAATTTGGGCTACTTATTGTTTTGTATTGGTTTTAACTGTTTTTAATTTGTGTGTACATGTTGACCTTAATAAAATTATCTTTTTGTACTATATTTGACCCTGTGGTGCGCCGCTGTATTTGTCAATTCTTTCTCTTCCGGTACATTTAGCCTCTGTTGACAACCGGCACCCCTTTTTTATTTATTTCAACTCTATTGGAGTAGTGCACCCATTTTTTGTTATTACGTAATCCTTCCACCGTTGGCTGATGAAGAGTTATTTAATAAATTGTCTTTACCACAACCAGTCCTGTGGTCTATTGGTCCATATTTAAACTTAGAGTTCATGAATATGCAAGATTTCATACAGTAAGTCCTGTAGGCACGATACGCTTGGCTCTTACTTGTTTACTTAGTTGCATGAAAACAAAAACATTTTTACACTTTAAACCTGGGTTAAACTGGTCCATGTAACTCACATTTTAGCTAGGCATTACTACTTAACATTCACACCTATAACAAATTATAACTACTCACACGCAACTCAACTGGGTTACCTTCTGTCTATGTACATTAAAGCGTTCTACAGTTCTGCTTACTGCTTGTGCTTCCACGGTTGAGCCTCTGGGTTCAGGTCTCCACTCGGCCTTGGAAACACAATGTCTAGCTGGCGAGTAGGTAGGGTAGCCTGAAGGGAACTTGCAGCTCTGTCTCTGGCTGCAGGGTCTGGTGCAGCAACCGGGTCTGAAGCTGCTGCTGCTGGCTATCCATCAGGGTTTGGTGCTGCAGCCGGTGTTAAAGCGGCCAGGCTTGGTGCCTCAGCCATCTCTGGCTCAAGAGTCACTGACCTTACTGGTTCTGGGATCCTCTCCGGACCACAGGGGGAGTCCGTTTCCTCGACTCTACGTGCTGGAGTCCTCCAGGCACCACTTGCCATGGTGCTACTACAGTTCTCTGCTCTCTTGAACTCCTGGTTCACCGGGAGCACATGGTCCGGGTCCTCCTCCAGGCTGCTGGGGGAGTCTATTGATTCCACCACAAACGTCGGGGCTCTCTGACCGCCACCTGCCATGGTGCCCACCGGGCCTCTTGCTGCCTCTCCTGCAGTCTGCACAGTTGCACTTTTTCTGTGTTCCTTCTGCCCTCTCCACTTTGTGGGAGGTTTTTTCCTCTTTCACCGTCAGCCACACCAGTAGGTGGTTCCCTCCAGCTAACGGACAAGTCTCCTTATGTTACAGTTTTTTAGTGGGCAGGTACGGATATACACGCCATTTGGCAACCTGGTCCACGATGGTGGCGCTTGTTCTTTTTGGCGGGGCCATTATACAGTCTTATAGTACAGTCTCTAGGTGCACGAGACCCGGTTCTACAAGGTCGGTACATCCTGTTCATGACGCCAAGTTGACTCGCCCCGTGGGGGCCAGGGGGTACTCAGATCCAGGCCTGAAGACGTAGTCGGGGAATGAAATGTCATGATGGCGTGACCCGGTCCGTGGCCCTGCGGTCAAAAAAATGGGGGATATGGGTTTAGAGATTGGTTGTCATGATGCCACCCGTGGTATTCAGCTATTAGTGGCCAATGCTGCGATGTGAGATCTCTGGGGATGATGGGAGTGCAGCTGTGATGGTTTTGCTCCCACCGGTGGAGCGATTCCCCAGGGCAACCAGTGAAGTCTATGGCGGTAGGCCATTGAGGGGTGTAGGACTGAGGGCACGGTATAATCGGCAGACACACAGTACGTAGTTTCTGTTACCTTTACTGGCTGTAGTAGCAAGTTTACTCCAGGGTACCGTCCACAAGAGATGTTGGGAATCTGGATGGCCTGGAAGCAAGTTGGGAATCTCCTCACCCAGTGAGTTCTGAGGCCTCCCTTTTGCGCTAATCTTGGTGGGTCCTGGATGCCTGTAGCTAGCTGCGACCCTCTCCTCCTGTGTACAGTCTCTCAACAGTATGGCAGGCAGCTCGAGTCCTTCTCCAGTATCCAACTTCTGGGGATTTCCCTGGGCTCTCTCAGGTGCTGCTGTGCCACCAGGTGCTTTGGTGGGGCCGGGAGACGTGGAATCTCCCACCCCTCCGGATTTTGCTGCCGGGTCTGTAGTCCCTGCACAACCTCGGACTCCGGTGTCCAGTTCTGGCACTCTGCTCTTGGGTGAGTGTCTGGGGCCACAAGGGACTGGGTACTCAGGTCTCGGGCGGTCAGGTGCAGGGATGTCACGGGTGGTCAGTGGCCGAGCCTGTGCCCTTGGGTGACAATGAAAAAGGGGTATTTACAGGGATTAAAGTTATTGTCGATTGTGAGGCCACCTGTAGGTCCGGTGATGGCACCGGCGCTGCTGGGACCTCCGGGGTATGGGTGGCAGCAAGGTGTTGTAACCCTCTACAGGCAGGGCTGAGTCCCCGGGTGTTGGAAGTAGCAATAGCGGAATAGCGCAGCATAGTCATTATGGTGTGGGTCTAGAATGATGGACATGCACACAGAAAGTCTCTTTTGGTACCTTTACTGATGGAAACCGGTACACGTCCAGGGATGAAGGATGCACTTTGGGACTTCCACACCGAGTGAGGTGTAGGCCTTCTTGTCCTGTTCCTTCTCTCTAGTCTGGTGTGTGTGAAATGAAGCCTGACCTTCTGCGTCTGTTACACCCGTGTTGCTGCACTGAGGGCTATCTCTGTGGGCTACCACTATCTCTCCTGCTGTTCCTGGCTCTCAAATGTGGGTGTTGTGGGTTTCCGGGGAGCTAAGCCTCCATGGTGTGCTGCATTTTCTGCTGGGCTGTTCTCTTTCCCTGTTGCAGACTCGGTCTCCAGTGACTGGTGTTCTGATGGGGTCAGGATGGCTCCTCTGCCTCCTCTGTAGTGTTCCTCACCTCTGCCTGTGGTCCTCTCTCTCTCTGGACCTCACGCTGGCTCTGGAGGTGCACTGATGTCAGGCCTAGCACGGCTCCGGTAACCAGTTTTAGCTCACTAGGCACTGAGCTGACTTCACAGTTCTCCTAGTGACTGCATACTCTGGCTACGTCCGCCCCCAGCACCTGTATTTATAGGGGATCTGGCTTAACAGCAGCCAGTGAAGCTCCCTGCAGGGCTGGGGTGGAAGGTGTTAGGTGTAAGTGAGGTACCAGATGTGGAAATCCCTTAGTGTACTAGTGAGTTCTGTGGCTTACCTTGTACAGGGCGCCATATGAGCTAGTCATCTGGCTCCACTCCTCAGGCCTTCTCTCCTTCCTCAGACCCTCACCTACGGGTCCCTCATGCTTGCTGCATCTTTCCTGGGATAAGCTCCTCTGGTTTCAGACCCCCCATGACATCTTGCCACTTCCTCCTTCCGGGGTGAATCCTCCTTCCAGGGTGGAAGGTGTTGTATGTAGTAGGTACCTGCTGTGGAAATCCAGCTGTGCATTAGGGAGATCTTTGGCTACCTGCGTGAGTAGGGCGCCACACTAACACTCTACAAGAAAGAGTGGCAATAAGAGCCTACACTCTATAGAGGAGAGGACCCCACTGACCATAAAAGTTTACAATCTACAGGAGAGATAGGACCATACTGACCATAAGAGATTACATTCTATAGGAGAGAAAGAGAGGACCCCGCTGACCATAAGTAATTATGGTCTACAGGAGCGAAAGAGGGCCCTGCTTACAATAGGAGCTTACACTGTACAGGAGAGAGAGAGAGGGAGATGGAGAGAGAGAGAGAGAGAGAGACCCCACTGACCATAAGCGCTTACACTCTATAGGACAGAGAGGACCCCACTGATGGTAGGAGCTTACACTCTACAAGTGAGAGAGAGGACCTCACTGACCATAAGAGCTTACACTCTATAGGACAGAGAGGACCCCACTGATGGTAGGAGCTTACACTCTACAAGTGAGAGAGAGGACCTCACTGACCATAAGAGCTTACACTCTATATGAGAGAGCGGACCCCACTGACCATAAGAGCTTACACTCTATATGAGAGAGAGGACCCCACTGACGGTAAGAGCTTACACTCTACAGAAGATAGAGAGGACCCTGCTGACCATAAGAGCTTACATTCCACAGGAGAGAGAGAGGACCCCACTGACTATAAGAGTTCACACGCTACAGGTGAGAGAGAGGACATTACTGACCATAAAAGCTTAAATTCCACAGAAGATAGAGGACCATGAATCGAATCTTGAAAATTGTTTGAATTCTTATGAAACCGTGAAGTTTAGAAGATGCCACTCGAACTCGATCGTCCGGTCATCTCTACTTTTTGTTGCTCATCTCAATTCTCATCAACTACACCCCAGATCTAGAGGCCACCTACTCACTGCAGGAGTATGCCAAAAAGTTGACTATAACCACTTCCAATCACCTTCCTAAACGGTTCCCAGTACATTGTTTTGGCTCTAAGACACCTCCTTCTGTATTTTTTCCCTTACACATGAAGGGCAAACAGTACCTAATATGGAAAGGAATAGAGTAAACCTCTTTGAATTCTTCAGATAAGCTTTGTAATAAAACATTTAAAATATATTAAAAATCCAAATGTCACATTTTTCTGATACAGTGAAACATTTTCTTTCTAAACCCTTACGACTGCCATTTGAGATTATCTTGGAGAAACACATGTTAGCGGGTTTAATAAAGAGGTTCTTGTAGCGGAGGCTTAAATTATATATTTCATGTTAATGTAACCTTTTATAGAATAATTGCTCTCACAACTGGAGTTGTAGCTCTCCAGAGATAACACTTCGGATTCTTTCATTATTTTATCAAAGTTGGTTTTGCGGCATATACATTGTTGAATGTATGTAGAGAGTGGTAAATGATTTTCTTTTTAAATGCTTTGCTGTTATTAAATTATTGAAGTTGGATGGTATCAGGCTCCATGGTGGTATTTTCTTCATGGTACAAAAGACATTGTTTCACATAACTGGAGAATGGTAGTAGTGGAGGGGAGTGGGATTTCTATCTCAGCCGCCCCCTTCACTTTTTCTACTCATAATCAACTACAAATGAATTTGTAATGTGTAAAAACTTAGCAAAGAGCAGAGAACCAGCAAAAAAATCTCTATTTGTCTCCTCAATAAGGGGTGGCTTCACATTAGCGTTCCCCTCCGCAGTGTTCTGCGGAGGGGAATCGCCATGTGTGCGCAGCGGCCGCCAGCTCCTATCTTTATAATGGGTGCGCACGGTGCTGCGCTTGACAGTGCATGACCGTGCGCACCCATTCACTCCCATATGTGATCTGTGCGCAGGCGGATGCCTGCGCACAAATCACACAGTCTCGTCCGCACCAGCAATGCAACATGTCACGTCCCTGGTGCGGACGAGACTGTGTGATTTGTGCGCAGGCATCCGCCTGCGCACAGATCACATATGGGAGTGATGGGTGCGCACGGTCATGCGCTGTCAAGCGCAGCACCGTGCGCTCCCATTATAAAGATAGGAGCTGGCGGCCACTGCGCACACATGGCGATTCCCCTCCCCAGAACGCTGCGGAGGGGAACGCTAATGTGAAGCCAGCCTAAGGGGTGGCTTCTCCACTTCATCCACCATGCAACTGACTGGAAGCCAGTGGCTGCAGGGAGAATCAAATGTTATTTTTTCCCTGTAGCCACTCCTTCCACAATTGTCTCTTCAGCGCGAGCTGACTCTTCTGCTTCCTCCACCCGAATGACAGAGAGCCAGTAACTGCAGGGAGAATAAAATTGTATTTTTTCCCTTAAGCCACTCCACTCCTTCATCAATTGTCTCTTCAGTGAGAGCTGACTCTTCTGCTTCCTCCACCCCAATGACTGAAAGCCAGTAACTGCAGGGAGAATAAAATTGTATTTTTTCCCTGTAGCCACTCCACTCCTTCAACAGTTGTCTCTTCAGTGAGAGGTGACTCTCTTGTTTCGTCCACTTCCCCAATAACTGGAACACAGTTGCTACAGGGAGAATAAAATTTTATTTTTTTCCTGTAGCCACTCCTTTACCAATTGTCTCTTCAGTAAGGGTTGACTCTCCTGCTTCCTCCCCCTCCAAATGACTGAAAGCCAGTGTCTACAAGGAGAATAAAATTGTATTTTCCCCTATAGCCACTCCTTTACCAATTGTCTCTTCAGTAAGGGTTGACTCTCCTGCTTCCTCCCCCTCCAAATGACTGAAAGCCAATGTCTACAAGGAGAATACAATTGTATTTTCCCCTAAAGCCACTTCTTTAACAATTGTCTCTTCAGTAAGAGGTGAAGCGCCTGCCTCCTCCACCCAAATGACAGGATGCCAGTGGCTGCAGGGAGAATTACATTGTATTTTTTACCTGTAGCCACTGCTTCTATGATGCCTCTCTGGTGGTACAGCAATGCACAGACCTCATAATTTACATGCCAAAAATGTCAGTGTCCTAACTTATGCCAAAGATTGACTGCAGCCATTATGTAGACTATCTATGGCACAAGACCACTGCAGGAAGTAAGTGCAAACCAACAGAAAACACTACATGAAGGGGAGGGAACCTGTCACATACAGAAACAATATTTGCCTGTAGTTAAAAGGGTAATACACAGGGATATAGCATTTTAATCCTTTGTAACCAGCTGACTGGAGCAGTGGCTACAGGGAAAAAAAATAATGTTATTCTCCCTGCAGCCATTGGCTTTCAGTCATTCGGGTGGTGGAGGAAACAGAAGAGTTAGCCCTCACTAAACTGTGAACACACTATAATTCCTAATGGCCCCTTTGATTGACAGCCTTATCTGTAAACATACGCTGCAAAAAAAGGTAATTTAATGTCTGGGCAAATAAAGTTCCTTTTAAACATAGGAAAAAGTATTGTTTTATTTAACCCATTTGTGTCTGTGGCAATTTTTATTATAAATACAGTACTGGAAAATCCATTTATTAGTAACAGATTATCCTATGTTTGATTATTTCTAGCCAGAGTTGAGAAGACTGACTATAAGTGAATTGACTGTTCTATGAATATTTCAAAAAATTACAACTCCCAACAAATTTAGATTTTGTAGGCCTCCATATTGCTCAGTTCTGATGGAGGAGATACAGAAAAGATTTATACTCCTCCCTCCTTGACTTTCTCTAGTAATTTGTCTGGTCACCAGCATTTATTTAGCAGATAGCCAAGCATGATCCCATGTGGTCGTCTTCCTGGGCCTATATAGGGCTCATTAAGACACACACCTGTTTCTTATTATTAAGACTTTTTGTTTTCCTATGCCCTGTTTGCCTGCTTCCTGGTCTTCTGCAGTCTCCAGTACTTCTGCTGCTTCCTGAACTCCTGTCTGCCTGCGGCCTCCTGTGCTTCCTCTACCTGTTTCGCTGGCTCCTGTATGCTTGTGGCCTGTGCTTCTCCTACTTGCTTCCCATTCTCCTGTCTGCCTGCAGCCTCCAGTGCGTCTCCTACCTGCTTCCCATTCTCCTGTCTGCCTGCAGCCTCCAGTGCTTCTACTACTTGCTACTCAGTCTTGTGTATGCCTATGGCTTCCAGTGCTTCTCCTACCTGCTGCCTGGTCTCTTGTCTGCCTGCAACCTCCAGTGCTTCTGCTACCTGCTTCCGGCCTCCTGCCTCCCTGTGGCTTCCAGGTCTTCTTCTACCTGCTTCCAGTCTCCTACCTCCCTGTGGCCTCCATTTCTTATTCTACCTGCTTCCTGGTCTCCTTCTTCCCCGTAGCTTCCTGTGCTACTACTACTCAATTTCCTCCCCTTCCTAGTGCAACAACACTCGTTGCCTTTGTGTCCACCCACACCTTGGGCTTGGAGAATCCACCTCACCAGATGAAATAGATGAAATATATTGACTCCTCTCCCTTATTTTTCTACATCTGGGTCTTCGGATGGATTGCCCCGCTGAATAGACCCCACATTTTAACATGAGTCAGCGACATTCATGACGTTCCACATGACCTCACCAGATAAGTGAAAACTAATTGGAGAAGCCAAATACTATTCCAACTGGAGGGACAACATACAATAAAACCCCTGATCTGTGAACGTTGAGTAGATTACACACCCCGACGCGTGTTTCGCCTACCCATCGTCTACACCTGCTGGAAGACCAAAGTTTCACTTGACTCTAGATATTTAAATAGTTGCATGTTAACTATAATTTTAGGGTCTTAAAGGGGCTGTATAATCAAGAAATTAATTGATGGGACACATATATAGGAGTGTGACTGCAATCTTGCTTAGAAGACACATAGGTCTGCATTATTTCTTTAGATGCAATAAACAAGGGTTGAGGAACTTTATTCTAGAATAAAACTATTCGACAGTATAAAAGATAATAACACCCCGACGCGTGTTTCGTCTACCCATCGTCTACACCTGCTGGAAGACCAGAGTTTCACTTGACTCTAGATATTTAAATAGTTGTATGTTAACTATAATTTTAGGGTCTTAAAGGGCTATATAATCAAGAAATTATTGATGAGACAAATGTATAGGAGTGTGACTGCAATCAGTTGCATAGAAGACACATAGGTCTGCATTATTTCTTTAGATGCAATAAACAAGGGGTTGAGGAACTTTATTCTAGAATAAAACCAACCGACAGTATAAAAGATAATAACACCCCGACGCGTGTTTCGTCTACCCATCGTCTACACCTGCTGGAAGACCAGAGTTTCACTTGACTCTAGATATTTAAATAGTTGTATGTTAACTATAATTTTAGGGTCTTAAAGGGGCTATATAATCAAGAAATTAATTGATGAGACAAATGTATAGGAGTGTGACTGCAATCAGTTGCATAGAAGACACATAGGTCTGCATTATTTCTTTAGATGCAATAAACAAGGGTTGAGGAACTTTATTCTAGAATAAAACCAACCGACAGTATAAAAGATAATAACACCCGACGCGTGTTTCGTCTACCCATCGTCTACACCTGCTGGAAGACCAGAGTTTCACTTGACTCTAGATATTTAAATAGTTGTATGTTAACTATAATTTTAGGGTCTTAAAGGGCTATATAATCAAGAAATTAATTGATGAGACAAATGTATAGGAGTGTGACTGCAATCAGTTGCATAGAAGACACATAGGTCTGCATTATTTCTTTAGATGCAATCAACAAGGGGTTGAGGAACTTTATTCTAGAATAAAACCAACCGACAGTATAAAAGATAGTAAAAAATAGCTTTTTTTTTAAATTCTAACGGAACATAAGATAATCATATGTGAAATTGTGGCTGGAAACGAATAAAATTCCCGTTCCGTCCTCCCAGGCAGTGTCCTTACTGACTGCCTCATTCCATATTCACCATAACCTTGTCAGAGGGAGGAAGAGAGATTTATTTTGTCACCGTCCTATAATTGTTCCAGAGTTTGTGTTGGTCAGACGGACTAATTTCATGCCATGTCCTATTTTTGTTAGCAGCTCTGTCAGGGAAATTACATATTCAACGCTAATAGACAATTTGTTCCATCAATTTTGATTACACGTGGCCACAACTTGACCTTTTTAGTATTCTCTCCTTTTATCCGCCACTTTCAACAATGCCCAAGAGCACGGCCGGCACGGGTAAAGGATATTGTAGAGGTAGGAAGAACAAAATGTTAAGGAACTAATGATAAATATTAAGGCAGGTACGGCAGACCCGGCTCATTTCTTATTTTTTTCTTAATAAAGGCACACATGTTATTCTTAAGAATAACCCATAGAATGTCACGGGAACGTTCTGACCCAATGTTCTTAAGTGGAAATGCATTGTGTAACAGTGAGTTATAATATTTTAGCCAAAAAGATGAAATCTGGAAAAAAGTTTTAAATAATCTAACTTGAAACTACAAGTACTGAGAAATAGTAATTGGTTCCAAAATTCACTATTAGAAGAAAAAATAGGATTAAAGAAAAATAATTACCTAGATAATAAATAAAAAGAGGCATTTCCAAAGCCACTGGAAGCCAGAGAAAAAAAAGACAGTATTGTACATGTAGAGGTACAGCTAGGAAAGAGCAAAGTAAATGCAGTACAGATGGATTGTAGTGTAAGATGAGAGTGATAGACTACATGTAGGATAGACAGCAATATAGCAAAAAATAAAGAGCAGCACAGTATACCCAGCCTAAGTAATGACAGAGCATACCAGTACAGTACATACAGTACAGTACATGTAATACAGGCATGGGCGTACCCAGGATCAAAACTGGGGGGGGGGCAAGCCATGGTCGTTCGGAACATCATATCTGGCCCGGTGCATTGTGGGGGCTGATCATGTGTTTGGCCGGCTCCAGCGCATGCGCAGTGCTCATATTGAAGCCGGGACGACAAATGATCAACCCCCACAATGCCCCGGGTTGGATATGACGTTTCGGCCGTGCGTCAGAGTACCACAGGAGGCGGGAATTTCAGAAAGAGCTGACAGGTTCCCTTTAAAGGGAACCTGTCACTCCCTTTGACGTTCTAACCCCTACCCACCACTTTATACATGGTGTATTTGGGATTCCTGAGACCACTCTGCATGCTCAGCGGTTCCCCTGTGTACCTTAAAAATGAACTTTTAATATCTCCTGAGCGGTATGGAAATTAGCTGAAAATGGTCTGGGAGGATCTGCTCAATCTAGTCCTTGTCGCCCCACTGGTTGAAATACCCGCCTCACTCCTGTGAAAAGGCCACCGCTCCTGTGTATGTCACATTGCTCTCATGCTTGCACAGTGGCGCAGGTCTGCGTGCTCAGTGAAAGCGCACCTGTGACCGAGTCTCGCGAGCACAAAACAACAGCACAAACACCACAAAACTACATCACCAGACCCACCAGAGACACAGAAATACATCCATATAAGCTCCATTAGTGCAGAAACACTATGTCAAAACTCTCAGTACAGAAATACATCACCAGACCCTCATCAGTGTAGAAACACAGCATCAAAACCCTCCTCAGTAGAGAAATACATCCATATAACCCCTACTGAATACAGAAGCACTATGTCAAAACCCACATCAATACATCACCAGACCCACCAGAGATACAGAAATACATAAATAGAACCTTCATCAGTAACACAATTCATCATCACAACCACCATCAGTACTTGGTAAAACAATTGTAATGTCAGGTCACACATTTGTACTGCATGAACCTACAACTCCTACTACATCCTTAACAATGGTAAGGACTACTGGGAGTTATTGTTACTAGCCATCAATTGAAGCATACAAGAACCACAGTACTCATGAGAATTAGTCATTATCACAAATAATTATTTACATCCAGGTACCTTATAGATGACGTTGTCTCCGATCGGGGGTCGTCTATTTCTTTTCTTCATCTTGTCCAGGCACCTTGATGACTTTTCACATCTGCAGTTCATCTCTGCAGACATCCATCTTCTCCGGTCTTCTGCAGGACATCGCGGCACGATACCGTTAAAAATAGCAGAATTGTCAAAATTCTTGTAAGTAAAAATATCTGCCCTACACTGTGCCCGGAATAAATAATTACTCCTCCTCACTGTTCCCTGCACATAATATGATTTACACACTGTCCCTCTCATGGCACATGCCCTCCACACTGCCCTCTCCCTCCATACTGGGTGCCCTGGTCACACTGTCCTCTAACACTATGTCCCCCTATACTGCCCACTGTTTATACTGTTCTATCTTATCAAACTCCCCATCCTCAACATACTATTTTGCATGCTGCCCCCTCTCTATACAACCCCACACTACTCACACTCTATTCTGTGCCGCAGCCATCCCCCTCACTCCACATACTGTGTCTACACCGATCCCCCTTCACTCCACATATTGTGCCACAGCTTTCCCCCCTCACTCCTTAAACTGTATCCACACCCATATAACCCCCCTAACTCCTTATACTGTGCCAACACCTATCCCTCCTCACTCCACATACTGTGTCGCAACCATGCCCCTCACTCCGCATACTGTCTCCACACCATATAATCCCCCCTCACTCCACATACTGTGCTGCAGCCATCTTTCCCGTACTCTTATACTGGATCCAAAAATTTACCCTCTTGCTTTCCATACTGTCCTCCACATAGTGTCTATACCCATCTCCCCTTGCTCCATATTTGTCCTCAAACCCCCCATTTTCTCTTCATGCTGTCTCCAAATACACCACTCCCCCACCCTCTCCCCCTCGTTGCTCCTTTCATTCTCCCCCCATCCTCTCCCCCTGTTTGGTTCACATATTCTCTCCCCACCCTGTCCCCCAGTTTTCTCCTCATACACCCCATCCACTCCCTCCACCCTGCCCCCCGTTTTCTCCTCATACTCCCACCATCCACCCCCCCCGTCCTCTCAGTTTGCTCTTCATACTCCCCCAGCTTGTGCCTCATACTCTCTCCCCACCTTGTTCCCCCAGTTTGCTCCTCATACTCCCCCCATTCTGCTTCTCATACACCCCATATCCTCCCTATCCTCTCCCCCCAGTTTGCTCTCATACACCCCTTATACACCCCCTAGCCTTTCCCCCAGTTTGCTCCTCATACTCCCCCAACCCTGTTCCCCTTCCCCTAATTACGTTAATCCCCCTGTCTTCCTCAGCTCCAGTGTGGAATGCTGCGTTCCATCCATCTGTCGCCTCTGCGGGTGACGTCATCAGTGTAATCAGGTGACCTGATGACGTGGCCCTGACCCAGAAATGCTAAACTAAACACTACAATACCTCCCAGTGTCATTCCACAGTATATATAGTACAGGTAGCGTGCAGGTCAGTTACATATAGTACAGGGTAGAGAGCAATACAGTACATATAGTACAGGTAAAGAATAATGTAGTGCATATAATACAGGTAGAGAGCAGTACAGTATATGTATTACAGGCAGAGAACAGTACAGGACATGTAGTACAGATAGAGAGCAGTACAGTACATATAGTACAGGTAGAGAGCAGTACAGTACATATAGTACAGGTAGAGAGTAGTACAGTGCATATAGTACAGATAGAGAGCAGTGCAGTACATATAGTACAGGTAGAGCATACAGTACATATAGTCAGGTAGAGCACAGTACAGTACATATAGTACAGTAGAGAGCTAGTACAGTACATATAGTACAGTAGAGAGCAGTACAGTACATATAGTACAGGTAGAGAGCAGTACAGTACATATAGTACAGGTAGAGGCAGTACAGTATATATAGTACAGGTAGAGAGCAGTACAGTACATATAGTACAGGTAGAGGCAGTACAGTATATATAGTACAGGTAGAGGGCAGTACAGTACATATAGTACAGGTAGAGAGCAGTACAGTACATATAGTACAGGTAGAGGCAGTACAGTATATATAGTACAGGTAGAGCGCAGTACAGTACATATAGTACAGGTAGAGGGCAGTACAGTATATATAGTACAGGTAGATGGCAGTACAGTACATATAGTACAGGTAGAGGGCAGTACAGTAATAGTACAGTAAGGCTGACATTTTAAAAGATATAAAAAGTGTTTTGATTTGCTTTTCATCATGTTTTAAATGAAGAAATATAAATGAATAAATATTATATTATTATTATGTTTTATATATATACCGGTGTCCTGGTGGTTACAGATGACTCAGTGCAATTACCACCAATTGTCACCAATCAGGTAACTAAATCAGGCACCAAAATTGTGCAACCAAAATGAATGCAGATGAAGGGCCATGTTTGTGCATTGATCAGTGTGTGTCAGGCCCCCTATTGTATTATGATTGCAGAATGCTGCGTTGTGTTCCCAGATATAATGCAATCATCAGTTACCTACTGACTATAATTAAATTCTGGGGAAGCTGTAGTGATTATGAGCAATCTCATAAATGCATGATCACATTACTAGAAATCACCCATGTAGCCTGGAAGATGGCAGATATACTGTATGTTGGGAAAGTTCAACACGTCTTAGGGTTTGTGCCGACATAGAGTGAGCGCTGTGATTTTTGACGTCCAAAATCCACGCCATGTTTCAAAGATCTGCACAGATATGTTGGTGTCTCTTGGTGCGATTTTGGAGTGTTTTTTTCATACTGATTTTGCTATATTTTTTCTTGATTGTTTAATGTGAGCGTGGGGCTTGGCTGAATTTTTCTTCATTAGCACATGTACAGCAGGCAGCTACGGGCTGACACCCACCATCAGTTGCCTTAGCAAAAATACAGGGAAGACCTTTTTTCAAAATTCTTTTGTAAGAATTTTTTTAAAATAACGTGGGGCCCAGA
Source organism: Allobates femoralis (assembly GCA_033576535.1). Lineage (NCBI taxonomy): Eukaryota > Metazoa > Chordata > Amphibia > Anura > Aromobatidae > Allobates > Allobates femoralis. The sequence goes on from JARQOC010000009.1 coordinate 8,582,331, forward strand.
ACATTTAGGCATCCCCATGCTGAGGATTCCAGCCCCAGACTGTCTAGTTTTACTGGCTGGCAACCAAAATATAGCAAAGCCCCAAATATTTTTTTTTCATTATTTCAAGAAACCATTAAAAAAGGGCTCCCCTGAATTTTTGATTACCAGCCCAGTAAAACTAGGCAGCTGGGGGTGGGTGGCAGCTCATACCTTCTTGCTGTACCTGGGCTGGTGACCAAAAAAACAGCAGAGCCCCATGTCATCAGCACATAGCCATAAACAAAAGCTGCAGACACAAAACGGCTATCTTGGACAGACTAGGCACAAGCCCTCCATTAGGCAGCACCCAAGATCACCCTGACTCTCTTTAACCCCTATTCAAGGATCTGGATTTACAACAGGATCCCTGAGATTGCTGCCTATGCAATCAAGAAAAAAGAAAGTCGCCAAGAAGGGTCAAAGCTGGGAGGTCAGGAAAAGGACGAAACAGGATTGTTCAATTAGTCAATGAGCCGGGTCAAACCAAGATGGCAGCAAGGTACAAAATTGTGAGGCAGAAAAAGCATCCAAAAACAGGCGGAGTATAGCAGGAAAACACAGGACACTAGTCGGGGAAGCAAAAGTTATTTCTGGCAGCTTCCAGCAGAAGGCTGAAGGTATTAGTAGGGTGTGGTGCTTTAGAATAGGCTGAAGCAGTAGTTAATGATGTCAGTTGGGCGCACACACAGTAGTACTACAGGTTCCCAGCGGCGTAACGAGGTTTCATGGCGCCCGGGGCAAAGATTTATTTTGGCGCCTCCCCACACGTGATGACCAGGGGTGCCACCTGAGCCAGAGTAGGTGAGAGCGGGGATGAGCTGTCAGCTTTCAGTCCAGCCGCCCCTGCAGCCTTAGGTGAGGAGCAGGGGGGTGGCTGTCAGCTCTCGCCGCCCCACCCCCACCCTGCACTGTATCAGCGGGACTTACCCACTGGAGCTGGCGGCGGCGCCCATCACACAGGAAGGAAGCTGGAGTGTGATGCTGGCACCGCCCCCGTCTACACTGCACTCCCCCTGGCTGCTGCCGCTTGGTCTCAGGGTCACGGTGACAGAGCGGCCCAGGTGATGGTGCTGGCGCCCCCTCTGAGTTGTGCCCCTGGACAAAGGATCCGGCTGCACCCCCCTAGATACACCGCTGCAGGTTCCAGCCACACTAACCTTAGTGGATGGAATGGAGCTTGCACTCTACAGAGTTTCTGGCTATCACCAGCAGTACCTAAAACAGTGAATACGGCGGTGCTGTAGATTGCAGCAGATGTCGTAGGAGCAGGCTCTGTCGGGATGTGACAGTATCTCTTTGCTGAGTCTCTACCTAATACCTCCATCTGGGTTAAAAAACCTCCACTTTATGGGCGGGCAGGAACATAGAAAATTAATATAGCCTCAGCTGGTGGGAAACAGTGCACAGTCAGAAGGCATGACCCATATTAATAAGAAAGCTGACGGCACTTCCTACCAAGCAAGTGTGAACAGGCGTATACTGAAGACTGCAAAAGAAGAAGACTGGGAAAAATGCGACTCACTCATTTCATGCCAAAATATGTTTGCATCAAGTACACGACACAGTGTTTTGAAAAGTCACGGAAAATATTAGATATAACTTTAAATCCCCAAAGTGGCCGGCAACGTATCCTGGGAAACTGAGGACATAATCTCCATAGCAGAGAAAGAGAGCATCAACCACTAATAAGTTATATTGACAGAACGCATTCACTTTTAGCATTAATTCAATATATCAATGTTCTCTTGATCGGGTGAAATGACGGAATCGCTCCATGATATCAATTACAAAGTGAATCTTCTTAATAAAGGATTGAGTTGCATCCTCATGCACTACAATGGCTTGATCAGGTTTTTGTCACTGTCGTGTCCTTTTAATTTAAACTATGAAGTTATTCCACATTTGCATTTGTTAATATCCGTCCTGTCCACAGCTGTGTCAGAGGCATATGATTTTATCTAAATTATCCACATAAAATCAGGTGTCGCCTTACCCGCCGTGTGCTCGTAGATCACAGTGACAGCGTGGACTATATTAAAAGTTAATGTTACCGCTGTGTTGCAATGCCAATGACAGTTACTGCCCGGGCACCGTCTCCTCTGGAATCCTAATAAGCTGATACAGGATTCTAAGCCAAGATCTACAGAGGATAAATAGTGTCTGTGGATTCCTATTAATGCTGTCAGATTAAACAGCTCTCACTTAATAGCCCTTAAAGAACAATGACAATGAACTGTATGGCAAGAGTACACAATATACCGTAACTAATTGTCATGTAAAAGTATAAGACACCCAGAGTACGGATCAACAAAGGGAAGACAACAGGGATGGAATAGAAATGTCACTTCCTAATGAAGAACACCTCTTGCCCTCCCTAACGTCCCTATACGGGTCCTCCCCCCCCCCCCATTGCTGTCTTGTGCCTATGCCCCCACTTGACCAGAACTTAACCTGGTTAGTGTACAAAACGACAAGGATGCTAGTCTCATCTCTACATGAATAAAACACAAGGAAGGGAGACAGATAGGAGAAAATAAACACAAATTTGTAAGCTCCAGAACTCAGCAATAGAGGCAAGACAAAGTCTTGTTTGAAGTTTGCCACAAGCCACCTGGGAGACACCAAACATGTGGAATAAGGGGCTCTGCTCAGGTGAAACCAAAATCAAACTTTTGGCCACAATGCAAAACGATATGTTTGGCGTAAAACGAACACAGCTCATCACCCTCAAAACACCATCCCCACTGTCACACATGGTGGTTGCAGCATCATGTTTGAGCCTGCTTCCCTTAAGCAGGGACAGGGTAAGATGGTTAAAATTGATGGAAAATGGATTCCATGACCAGCATTAGCTGACAAGACATGTGACACTTTATAGGGGATGGGAGTGGTCACCAAAAGGCAATACCTGCGGTTTAGTTTGCAGTGAACAACCAGACAGGAAAGGGTCTTGACCCATGCAGCATCAAAATTATATACATTTAAATACAAGTTAATGGCCTGATCTATAAGGTGTTGCGACCTTCAAGTTCCACATTGCTGAAGGACTCCTCAAGACGGGAGACACCCATGCCACTGATCTACTGTCGTGCTAGTAGTCTACCGTGATTCTATAACTTTTATTCAATCATGTATTCTTTTAGAATATTGACAATGTTTTTTTTTTAAAGGAATCCATCAGCAGGTTTTTGCTATGTGATTTGGCAGCACCATGATGCAGGGACAGAGACCTTGATTCCAGTGATTTGTCATGTAATCTACTGGGTACTGAAGTTGTGATACAATCTCAGTTTTCTCTGCTGTAGATCTAGCAGAGCTGAGTCCTGGATAATTACACCCACATTACTGATTGGCTGCTTTCTGTGTACACTGTATATTGACAAAAAGCTGGGTTGGTACGAGTTTGCAGATACCAAACATGTATACTTTTACTGTTATCTACATGGTGAAAAAAAGGTTCAGACGTTTGCCTAAAAAAATGAATGGCGCCATATTCTGAGACCAGAGAAGTTCTCATTTTTTGGGATCTGGGGTTGTGTGATGGATTATTTTTCGAGTCTTGAGCTGACGGTTCTAATGATATCATGTTTGGGTAGATGCCATGTTTTGATTGCTTCTGCAGTACAGAGCAATGCTTCAGCATCCCTCTATGCTCCAAAAATGATAATCTACAGCGAATGCCGCCGCTCAGGCAGTGTTCACATAATATGACTCATGTCATTAACAAGAATTGTCATCTGACCCGTCACTGTCATTGCAACACCTCGGAGCCCCGTGATCACTTCACGGGTTCGTCGATGGCAGCAGGGATCACCTCGATCTCTCCTGCTGTATTTATATCGCTCTAAGGGGTTAACAGCAACAGGTAGATCTCCAATCCACTTGCACTGATCAGATCATCCGGCATGTGCAAACAGCGATGCAAGCTCTGCGCAAGAGCTCGCATAGAAGGGAGGAAGACGACCTATGACGTACCCAGTCGTAAAGGGATTAAAGTGAAGATGTAAAGAAGAGTGGGTGTATGAGTATTATTGTGTCAGCAGAAAAAGAAGTATATAAGGGCATGGGGAAGACAAAGCTCTGTGAAGCAGAACGAAGACATTGTTCTTGAGAATAAATTGTGTCTGAAGAATTTTATTTGGTAAAGTAAATAGAGTTGTCACAGACTGTTGTCGTAAAGAAGTCACGCAACAAAGACATCAAGGCATATTGGCAATTGCTCAACTTCATGGTTGTGTCAACAAACCTGCACCTTGTGTTTCATGCATAAACTGTACAGCTACCCCTCTGGAGTAATGAAAGGAAACGCAAAATAAAAATGTGATTTCTACTAAATTACTGCTTTTTATTAGAAATTTAATATTATTTATTATTATTCATCAGCCTTCTGCTCAATCTCGAAACATGGCAACTTGATGGATGAATGCTCTATAGGAAGATCGATCTTGCGCGAGACTAGACAGGTCTACTTGGGTGTTCTTGGCCATTATCTTGACAGTATCAAGCCATTGGGTTGCTGATTTTCCTGTTTGCCTTGTACCTTCTATTCTTCCTACCGTAATTTCCTTCTCTAGTGAATTTTCTCTTCGCAATGTCATGGCAATCAATAGTTAATAATTTATATAAGTTTATTGAAGTCATTCAGAAATCTTCCAACATCATGTTTATATAAATCTTTGCACTTTCCTCTAGTTATCTCTTCTCCTTCTTCTTCTTCTTCTTCCTCCCCTCCTCCGGAATTTCTCTGTCTCATATTCTATATAATGTTTTGATTTAGATGGAGCAGTGCTGAAGCTCTTGTCAAGATGTTCCCGTACCGAATGTATTAACCAAGGCTAAACTGAATTGCTAACACACGAAATATGATTGAATGTTCTCTTCAGAATAAAATGCAACACCCCTTTAATATCTCTTTAAGAAGCCGTATAAAACTGGCTAAACCCTCCCTTAATAAAGGTCTTTGTCATTAAGCTCTACTTTGACTTGTTGTCAGCGTGGTTCTTACTGGTGGCGTACACACACTGAGACAAAGCATCAATTTGGCGGCAGACACTTAAGAGGACAGCCCACCCGAAAGATGTGAGGCCTCCCATGACAGTATGATGTGTCCAAAGTTGGCATGTTGTAGCTTGGTGATCTTTGCGTCCAGTGACATGTCTGGCTTGATTTGTCCAGTATTGACTTGTCTGTTCTTCTTGCCATCCATAGTATTGCTATCATCCTTCTCCAGCTCCACATTTTGAAGGTGTTGATTGTTCGGTCTTGTTCCTTTATTGTCCAGGTTTCACTTCCATATGTTACTACAGTAAAGACCAGACTTTGGTCGAGCCATGTCTTCACCACCAGTGAAATGTTCCTTGATGTGAAGACCTTGTCCAGTGACTTCATTGTAGATTTTCCTATGGCTATTCTACTATTGACTTCCGGTGTCGTTGCTGCATCTTGAGTGATAATTGATCCGAGGAGGTTGAAGTCCTTCATCACTTCTAGTTCCTCACCGTCCATCTCAATGGTCAATATCCTTCTATTAAGTTGACTAAATACTTCAGTAGAACTGTGTTTTTCATCCTATGGTGAGATCTGATAACACTTTGGTTTGAACTTTTATTTTTGCTTTTTTTGTGGTTTCCTTTGTTTGTGGTTTGTAAACACAAGATTCATTTTGTCTGTCTCTCGTTAGACAATGATGAGGTTTAAGCGTTTAATTAATCATGCTTTGTTTTGACTGATTAAGTGTCTTTTATCTTGCCTGGGCTCTGTTTGAAGCACCCGCATTTGCAAATGTTAATTTCTGAATGTAATTAGCCCTTAATCTAATTGCATCTTCAGTTCTACATTGTATTTTTATTTTAGAAATTCAATGTTTTGTAAAAATGTCCCTTTCATAAAGACATATTCTGGATGCTATTGTGTAATATTTGTTTTTATCATAATGCAATTCTTCAATTCTTCAATTTATTGGGCTATTCCTCTGTTCAGAATACATTTTGTTAAGTATTTCTAGAAATAGGCCAACGACAGGTTGTTCTGCTCCTGAGACTACTAGTGATCAGCTAAAAATCTGAAGGAGAATTCAGTAGCAAAGGTTTCATTTCCCAGATGCTCTACAACTGGTAGAAGAAAGAACTGCATGGTGCTAGCTCCATGGTAGGCACTCGTAGAGCCATGTAGAATCCTCCAAGGAAATAAAAATGCTATGGTAGATGATCAGCATCGCTCTTCTACTAACCACTGAAATATTGTTAGCCTGGACAATCCCTTTAAGAGTGTTGTCTACTCTCTTTTCAGGAGCACACTGCTCTCTTGCATCATGACTTCCTGTTTGCGGGGGAACACCGTGCTCCAGAAGATTGACATCTAAGACAAAAGCCAAGGTCTGTACTGTGTACACTCCCATGCTGTTTTTGGAGGCAGCTTTGACTCTGCAACACGATGAAGCACAGGGGCACCCAGACAGCAAACTAGTGTCTTTCCATGCCTAGGAAGCAGGCCTACACTGATAGACTGCAGTGGTAGTTGGCAACTTAAGCGACAAGCAGAAGAATTTAAAGGTAAATTGCAAAGTTGCTTAAAAAGCATTTTGCTATTTCACTCAATAAAGCAGTTGAGAGAACCCATATATATATATATCATATCACAATCATGTGGGATTAGTGGATGAGGGCAGGTATATCTCGCTCCCAGGTATCGGTCCTATGTGACTTATCCTGGTCAGTATCACCTGGCTACTAATGAATTAATGGGAGGCGGTGGGTGGAGGTAAAAGGAAGCTAGGAGGTCGGGTGTGTGTCTCAGCCTGGGAACACAGAAAGTCTGTGTGTGAGACACGTGTGAGTGGAAGCATTGCTCAGTGTTTATGTGGTTTGGCTGGAAGGGAGAAGCCCTCCAGTCTGCAGTTAGGATATCATCCTGTATAGTTAGAGCTGGACAGGCAAGGATTTATTTTGTTGCTGTTTTTTTTTGCTTTTTGTTTTTGCTTTCACCTGAATAAATCTGACCCAGTGTCAGTTGCACCCAAGAGTTTACATATCCCGGTAGATTTTTTGCCTTCTTCAGAGAATATGAATGATAACACAATACCTTTTTTTCCACTCATGGTTAGTGTTTGGGTGAAGCCATTTATTGTCAAACTACTGTGTTTCCTCTTTTTAAATCATAATGACAACAAAAAACATCCAAATGACCTTGATCAAAAGTTCACATACCCTGGTGATTTTGGCCTGATAACATGCACAGAAGTTGACACAGAGAGGTGTGAATGGCTAATAAAGGTAACATCCTCACCTGTGACCAGTTTGCTTGTAATCCATGTAGACCAACAAAAATTTCGGCCACAATTGCCAGGAAAATTGTTCAGGTACAAAGTAAAACTTGCAAATAACATCAGCTGAAGTACAGGACTCACTGAAATCTAGCGCAGTAGCAGTTTCCCGATGCACAATGAGGAGGCACTTGAAGAAAAATGGACTGCATGGTCGAGTTGCCAGAAGAAAGCCATTACTGCTCAAATGCCACAAAGTATCTCCCCTACAATACACCAAACAGCACAGAGACAAGCCTCCAAACATCTGGAACAAGGTAATTTAGAGTGATGAGACTAAAATAAAACATTTTAGGCACAACCATAATTGTTACATTTGGAGAGGTGTCGACAAGGCCTATGATGAAAGGAACACCATTCCTACTGTAAAGCATGGAGGTGGATCACTGATGATGTGTGGATGTGTGAGCTACAAAGGCATAGGAAACTTGGTGAAAACTGAAGGAAAGATTAATGCAGCACCTTATCAGCAAATAATGGAGGCAAATTTGGACATTCCAACATGACAACAATCTAAAAACAAGGTTAAGTCAAGCTGTCATTGGCTACAGAAGAACAAAGTGAAGGTTCTGGAGTGGACACCTCAGTCTCCTGACCACAATATCATTGAGCCTCTCTGGGGAGAACTCAAGAGCGCAGTTCATGCAAGAAAGCCCAGGAATTTACAGGAACTGGAGGCTTTTTGCCAAGAAGAATGGGCAGCCTTACCATCTGAGAAAATATAGAGCCTCATCCACAACTACCACAAAAGACTTCAAGCCATCATTGATGTCAGAGGGGGCAATACACGGTATTAAGAATTGGGATATGTGAACTTTTCATTAGGGCGTAAACTTTTGAGCACAACAAATATATATAAGAAAGGTAAATAAAGCCAGCTCACCATTATTTCCGGAGTCTGTGACAATGCAGTAAGGACAAGGTCCAGTAAGGAATCCAGGTGGTGCTCTTTTCTTTTAAAATGTAACTTTTATTGTAAGTAGTTACAAGGGTCACATCTCCACACTGGTAGCACTTAATCCATATAGGGGGGTTCCCCTTACAGACTACGCCTTTCACCACTTTTTAATGTGTCTTCATCATGGTCTAAAAGTGGAATGAAATGTCTCTAACTTATAGTCTGGTCTACCTGTGAGACTCTCACTGGTGTAAGGAATTATCTTTAATTAAGAAAAATAACCCACTGTGAAGACAGACCTAGACATAGATTGGAGACGTGGAAATGGTTCAAAACAAGTTAGAGGAACCACATATAATCATAGTTGTCATTGATATGTAAAGGGGAGTTTTTTTGAAAAAATTGACACATAAATGTAGTGTACCATCATAATATCAGCAGTGGAACAACCAGTAATGTGGTTTACTATATGTGGCTTTTGGAAGGCAATTGTAAGTACCATATAAATTGAGGATCCCGAATATACATGAAAAAAAAAAATACAATTTGGGATTCCTTAATTTATATGGTACTTACAATTGCGTTCCTAAAGCCAATTCTATTAGCAATCAAGAAAAGTCCAGTGCAACTATATATTTAGTCAGGAAAATACAAAAATATTGATATATAAATGCCAAAAGATGTACAAAAGGCCAAGAAAGCAAAAAATCTTCCAGGGTATGTATATTTATGAGCATAACCCTATAGATAGATAGATAGATAGATAGATAGATAGATAGATAGACAGACAGGGTCAGACTGGCCTACTGGGGCCCCGGGAAATCCCTCGGTGGGCCCCAGGTCCCCATAGCTCTGCCCCTTTCGCCCCATCCCCTACCATCCTCTCCTCCAACAGCACAGGGTGGGTCCCCCACCAGAGCCCCCGTTACTAAGCATATCTGACTTGCAGAGCGCGCCAGATATGGTTAGTCTCTGAGGCTGAGCAGTACACAGCTGGGAGACGGGATCTCTCTGCTGTGTACCGCCGCCTCCTGTGCACAGCGATGCTAGTGGCGCGGCCGCACGTGCACAGGAGGTCGGAGTCCAAAGGCAATGATGTCATCAATCCGGGACTCTTCTGTGTGTGCATACCGGCAGTCTGTCACTCTAATGGATCGTGAGGTGAATAAAGTGGGTTTTTTTTTCTTATGCAGAGCTGGGGCCAGGAGAAGGGACATAAATATGAGGCGGGGGCCCAGAGAGGATGGGATGTATATGTATATATATATATTCAGTACAGACCAAACGTTTGGACACACCTTCTCATTCAAAGAGTTTTCTTTATTTTCATCACTAGCAGAGAAAAGAACATAGGACCTACAGTCACATATGGTGGAGGTCACATATGTTTTGGGTTGTTTTGCTGCCTCTGGCACTGGATGTCTTGATTGTGTGCCAGACGTGAAATCTGAAGATTACAAAAGGATTTTTGGGTCTCAATGTAGAGTCCAGTGTCAGACAGCTGGGTGTGCATCCTAGGTCATGGGTCTTCCAGCGGGATAATGATCCTAAACATCAAGAAGCCCCAAAAATGGAGGAAACAAAGCACTGGAGAGTTCTGAAGTGGCAGCAATGAGTCCAGATCTAAATCCCATTGATCACCTGTGGAGACCATAGTGACCTGCCTCTGCAACATGTACCTGCCATTTGCAATGCAGCAAGCCTCTGCATATTGTTTGATGAGTGGAGGTCACTTATCGTTCATCCTTGAAGTTTTCTTTTCTTTTAAGTTAGGCCAGGGTCACACATGGCATCAGTTTTTGCCTAGGATTCGTTTTTGGGATAATTTGTGTCATTTTTTTTTCTAAATCCAAAAACGCATATGCGTTAACACATGCGTTTTTGCTCAGCATCCCAAAAAATGCTGCTAGCAGTGTTTTTGGGTGCAGTAAAAAAAAGCATGTGTTTTTTTAACATGGGGCCCTATGGGAAACGCTAGTGTTAGCACATGGTACATATAAGCACCATGCGTTAATAATGAGCACAAGGAGAGGGGTACTCAGACACCGGGATGGATTTGATAGATGTGATGGGGAATCACGGGTGGTCGGGTTCCCGGTTACGTGCCCTGGCTTTCATTTCTTTGGTGGGGAAATATTTACAAGGAATTAAAAAGTACGTGACGCCACCTGTGGATCCCTATAATTTGGATACCGGTGCTGCAGGCTGGCCGCTGAGTTGATGATGGGTGCAGCTCAGTGTGGTACAGCTCCCCACAGGTGGAGCTTTTCCTCAGGGCAGAGGTGATGGAGGATGAGTGGATGAGGGGAGTAGTTGTTCTTACCCCTCTGAAGAGATGATGAGGCCCTCCGGGCACTGGCGGGAAGGAAGACAGACACTGACTCAACTTCAACTCCACTTTACTTGGTACCGGCATATGATATAGGAAACACAGTAAAATCTGGTTTAACGGGTACTATTTGTCAGTTCAGGGAACCCCTATGGAGTCTCTAGATGTTCCTTCCTTATTAACTTTCAGGGTCTCAATTCTACCTTCCTCTCTGTCTTTCACCACCTTTGCAGAGCTCTCTCACCAGTCCCCTGGTCTTGTACGGTGAGGCACGGTTTCACCTTGACCGGTATGGACGGGAGCAGCAGGAATGCACTCTCTCTCCCGCCAACAGAATCCAGACTGTTCTTCACGTAGTCTTGGACTGATTATGGGCCTGACGAGTGAGGTACTGTCTTGTGGCGCCTACGGCTACCCGGTGATTAAGGGCCCACGGCTTATCGGCTTATCGGTTTGCGATCAGGGATGAACCGTTGACTGCCTCGGCTTCCGTGTTGCCGGTGTTTTCCCCACACTAAATCAGCCGGCTTCAACCAGTTCTGGTTCGTGCCCTTCTGTCCGGGTCACCCTCCTGGAGATGGGTGATCCTCCTGTCAGAGGGCTGTAAGGCGCGTCCTATCTCACTGCCTTCCCAGCACTGTCCCTGACGCTGACTGAACCCCTGACTGACACTAACTGTCACTTAAGTCTCCAGCTCTAACCTAGGCTCCACCCTCTTTTGGACCTACTGAATAATCAGTCGTTCTACTCTAAGGTGACCTAGTGTTGGGTGCTGACTTAGACTCCATAGGTTAAACCTAAACCCACAGCTACAGAGGCACTACATATAATTGCAAAGTGTAATACCTTCCCGTGGCGCCCAGCCATGGGGGCGCTACATTAACGCATGCGTTTTTGCATGTGTTTTCTTTGGAAAAAATGACTACATCCAAAAAATGTCCAGGGACACAGGAGGTACAAAAAGCACCCTAACAAAAAAGGATCTGTTTTTATAAACACTCTAAAAAACTGTTTGGCATGTGTGACCCTGGCCTTAAGGATTAGAAATAAGGCTTTTTCTATTTGCAGCAATTATATTGTGTGGCATGTTCCATGTTTCTTGGCACTTCGGAGACGCCATTCACCAACTTATGCTGTAAAATAATAAAAAAAAAACTGAATAATAATAACATGCTAATTAAATATTTCTTGCTTATAAAACTGTAAACCATTAGTTAATTATACAGTAGAGTTACCTTCACATATACAGTGAAGGAAATAAGTATTTGATCCCAGGCTGATTTTGTAAGTTTGCCCACTGACAAAGACATGAACAGTCAATAATGTTAAGGGTCGTTTAATTTTAACAGTGAGAGATAGAATATTAAACATACAATTCAGAAAATCACATTGCATAAATAATATAAATGTATTTTCTTTTTGAATAGAGAAATAAGTATTTCATCACTCTGGCAAACAAGACTTAATACTTGGTGGCAAAACCCTTGTTGGCAAACACAGCAGTCAGATGTTCTTGTAGTTGATGATGATATTTGAGCACATGTCAGGAGGAATTTTAGTCCACTCCTCTTTGCAGATCATCTCTAAATCATTAAGATTTTGAGGCTGTCGCTCGGTAACTTGAGCTTCAGCTCCTCCATAAATTTTCTACAGGATTAAGGTCTGGAGACTGGCTAGGCCACTCCATGACCTCAATGTGCTTCTTTTTGAGCCACTCCTTTGTTGCCTTGGCTGTATGTTTCGGGTTATTGTCATACTGGAAGACCCAGCCATGACCCATTTTTAATGTCCTGGCAAAGGGAAGGAGGTTGTAACTCAGGATTTTACGGTACATGGTTCCAGCCATTGTCCCATTGATGCGGTGAAGTAGTCCTGCTCCCTTAGCAGAGAAACATCCCCAAAACATAATGTTTCCACCACCATGCTTCACTGTGGGATGGTGTTCTTTGGGTCATAGGCAGCATTTCTCTTCCTCCATACATGGTGAGTTGAGTTAGTGCCAAAGAGCTCAATTTTTGTCTCATCTCCCCACAGCACATTCTCCCAATCACTGTCCGAATCACCAAGGTGTTCATTGGCAGACTTCAGACGGGCGGCACATGTGCCTTCTTGAGCAGTGAGATTTTTCAGCCACTGCAGGAGTTTAATCCATTACGGTGTAACTTGTTACCAATGGTTTTCTTGGTGACAGTGGTCCCAGCTGCCTTGGGATCATTAACAAATTCCCCCCGTGTAGTGTTAGGCTGATCTCTCACCTTCCTCATGATCCTGGATACCCCATGTATGGAACGCCAGATCAATGTCGATTCACACTCATTTTGTATTTCTTTCATTTTCTTTCTATTGCACTAACAGTTGTCTCCTTCTCACCCAGTGTATTATGGTTATACTTATACTTATGGTTATGTAGCCCATTCCAGCCTTGTGCCGGTCTAGGATCTTTTCCCTGACATCCTTAGAAAGCTCTTTGGTCTTGCCCATGTTGTAGAGGTTAGATGACTGATTCATTGAGTGTGTGACACGAGTCTTTTACACAGGTGACAATATAAGACCACTGTCTTTAATGCAGGTGATGAGTTGATTAGGAGCGTCTGGTCTGTCGGGTCCGGAACTCCTAATGGTTGGTGGGGGATCAAATACTTCTCACTACAAAATGCAAATAATTTTTATAATTTAGACAATGTGATTTTCTGGATATTATTTGTGATATTCTATCTCTCACTATTAAAATTAACCTTTCCTTAAATTTATAGACTGTCCATGTCTTTGTCAGTGGGCAAACTTACAAATCTGGCAAGGGATCAAATACGTAGTTCTTTCATTGGATCAAAATCCTAATCCAGAAGCAGATTGGGTTCCATCTTTTGCTTGCAGCAACCTGCGATGATATTAACCAGCCGGATATGTTGTTTAGTGTCTGCATCGAGGAAAAAGGTGAAAAAAAAAATCTAAGAAAACATTTCTTTGTTTAGCATAAAAACTCCCTCCCCCTCTCACCGGCTCGGCTTTGAGTCATTCGTTCCTAACATTTAATTAAATTGTGACACCTTGACAGCTAGCAAGCAAAAATACATAGAATAATCAACCCAACTTCACAGGCTGTCAGGGCGCCTTTCAATTAGCTGTTATTAGGGCTCATAAGTAATGAATTTCAATGTCCCTTTTACAATACAAATATTCATCGAAGGGAAGAGGAAGCGGGGAAGCGGTGCGGCATAAATGAATTTGTAACGAAGCAGTTCAGTCCTGGCTTTTTTTCCGATCTTTCCTGACTTATTGCTATTTGTAGAGACAATGTAACCATTTCAAAGGACCCTTTGTCACAGAGGCGAAGGTTAATTATGGCAAAGCCACGTTTTTCGTTTTCTTTCGTGGTGTACTATGGCAACCTTTATTCTACAGTTGGCTTTTACTCTTACGTTGAAGAACGTATCAATGTTTCAATTTGCTTTAAAAGAAAATGACCTATTGTACGGATCAAGTTTTTATATGAAATATTTGTCTTTCTATTTCCCATATATGAAAGGGAGCCTGCCAATGCCACGGTTATATGTGTCCAAGGACGCTCATTCAGATGAAACGTGTTACAAAGCAGAGACCTGCTGGGCTCCTGCACTCCAATACAAGCAACCGGCCAATCAGAGGTCACTAGTGTTACGGCAAAACGCCAGATTCTAATCAGCGGTTAGTGGACGGAGGAATAACAGACAGCAAGTTTCAGTTTGCTATATCAGAATGTTCCTGAAGGGCAGGTTTATTATATAGACAGATGCACTATATTTTATTTGATATAGGGTACACCTATTGAAATATTCTTAAGTACGGTGCTACCTTCTAAAATGTAGAAGGTAGAAGGTAGCACCCGTACTTAAGTATATAGACAGATGCTAATACATGAGTTAATCAAACTTCAAATCCATTGGTTACATTCTCAATTCTTCACAATGATTGGTTCTCCAACAATACCTTCTATACGGTGATTGGCTCCCTATGATGTCAAGAGTTGGCAGAGTAGATGAAAGTCCCCAAAGGCTCTTAGCAGGGCGTATAGCTCTACACCCTTATCTTATCTTGACCAGATGGAGCCATGAAGGGACATGTCTTTTACATGTTCCTACTCAATAACAACTTAGTGGATGCCATCCTATAGTTCATATTATAAGTCCAAAATGGAGACTTCGGTAAGTCAAACAATTACTCCCAATGTCAGATAATTGCCCTGACAGTAGTTAGTTATTGACGGCGCATGGCAGTGACGTCATGCGCTACTTGTCGCCTACATGTTGAGGTCATTTTCCCCCTTCTGTTCTATAGAAGAGGACGATGCACTGTGCGGGAGCAGAGGAAGGTGAGAAGTAGTGTTTATTTATTTTTTTTACATTTCTTGGAGAAGAACCGCAACATTATACCAGGATGGAGGACATTATGCCCGGAAACAAAGACATTATACTAGGAAGGGGCCAAGAATGGAGATCATTATACCAGGAAAGGTATATATTATAAAAGGAAGGAGCGAGGATGGAGAGAATAGAGGACATTATACTAGGATGGAGAACCAGGAAATGGAAACATTATACCAGGAAGGGGCCCAGAATGGAGGACATTATACCTGGAAAGGAAGACATTTCATCAGGAAGTACCCAAGGATGAAGGACATTATTATTGAAAGAGGCCGATTATAGAGGAATCTATACCAGAATGGAGAGGACATTAAACCAGGATGGAGAACATTATACCTGAAAACGAAGACATTATACTAGGAAGGGGCCCAGAATGGAGACCATTATACCAGGAAAGGCATATATTATAAAAGGAAGAGGCCAGTATAGAGTACATTATACCAGGTTGGAGAACATTATTCCTGGAAACGGAAACATTATACCAGGAAGGGACCCAGGATGGAGGACTTTGTGCCAGGAAATGGAGAAATTATGCCAGGAAGGGGCCCATAATGGATGACATTATACCTGAAAAGAAAGAAATTTTATTAGGAAGTACCCCAGAATTGAGGACATTATACCAGGATGGGGGACATTATTACTGAAAGAGGTCCAGGTTAGAGGACATTATATATTATATATGATGGAGGATATTATACCTGGAAACTGAGAAATTATACTAGGAAGGGGTCCAGAATGGAGATCATTATACCAGAAAAGTTATATACAGTATTATAAAAAGAGGTCCATGATGGAGAAAATTATACCAGGATGGAGAAGGTTATACCTGGAAATGAAGACATTATACCACGAAGGGGCCCAAGATGGAGGACATTATACCAGGAAAGGGAGAAATTATACCAGGAAGGGGCCCAGCATGGAGGACATTATACCTAGAAAGGGAGACATTATACTTGAAGAGGGCCCAGGATGGAAGATAATATACCAGAATGGGGGACATTATTACTGAAAGAGGCCCAGGTAGAGAACATTATACCATGATGGTTGACAATACACCCGGAAACGAAAACATTACACCAGGAAGGGGCCCGGATGGAGGACTATACCAGAAAAGGAAGAAATTATACCAGGAAGGGGCCCAGAATGGAAATCTTTATACGAGGAAAGGCAGATATACCAGGAAGGGGCTCATGATGGAGGACATTATATCTATAAAGGGAAACATTATACTCAGAGAGGGCCCAGGATGGAAGATATTATACCACGATGGGTGACATTATTACTGAAAGAGACCCAGGATAGAGGACATTATGCCATGATGGAGGACAATACTTCTAGAAACAGAGCCATTACACCAGGAAGGGGCCAAGGATTGAAGACATTATACCAGGAAAGGCAGATCTACAAGGAAGCGGCCCAGGATTGAGGACATTATTCCAGGACATGGGGGACATTATTACTGGAAGGGATCAAGGATGGAGGACGTTATACCAGGAAGATGCCTAGAATCTAGGACATAATACATGGAATGGACCTAGGATTGGGGAAATTAGTATTAAAAGAGGACAAGAGTGCAGACATTATTACAGCATGGGGATCATTATTTCAGGAAGAATCCAGGAACAGCGACATTTCTACAGGGTGGGTGGCAGGGGCGTAACTACAACAGGTGCAGGGGTTGCGATCGCACCCGGGCCCTGCACCCTAGGGGGGCCCCAAAAGTCCCTTTGGCCCATAGAAAAAGACTATTGCTGTTAAAGATTTGCAATAATTGGGGGCCCCGTTGGAGCTCTTGCATCGGGGCCCCAGGGCCAGAAGTTACGCCACTGGTGGGTGGCATTATAACATGGGGGGAAAACACATATGTCTTCATAGGTTCTGAAATACTACATTTGATGAACATGCAGATGGGACCCCTGGTACAAATATTTCTTCCATCTTCTAGTTTCTTCTCTTTTAAGGCCACCGGCACTGCTATTCTTTCTTCACTAGGTGCCATGCCGTCATGTGAGGTCTACCATACATCGGTTTCATGCTTTACAGTCCATGTGGTGGCATGGGGCGTAAAGTAAGACAATGGCGCTGGAGGATTGGAAAGCAGAGAAGAAAGAAGACTAAAGAATATTGATAGACAAGCTACTCAGTGTACCAGATGTGGTGAGAGAGGTATGGGAAGGGCTGAAGAGAGGTGAATATCAGATTTTTTTTCCGCTTTTGTCACTTTCAGAATCTAAAAAAATAGCACCATTTTGCTTGAATTCGAGCAATTTGAAATACAAAAATTTGGATTTCGGTGAATCCAAATTTTTGTGGGAAAATTTGATATTGCATTCAATTTGTTAAAACTGTTATTCACTTGTGACATGCTCGCCACCAGGACCGTGGGGTGCTGGGCAAGACAGGTATTTCTGGGGATGTCACGGTGGCGTGACCCGACTCTGTGCACCTGGCCGTGTCATAAAAATGGGAAGTATATATGGGGGAATAAGTCGTGACGCCACCCGTGGTATTCGGCAATCGGATGGCCGATGCTGCGGTTCAGATCCACTGGGACGATTGGTAATGCAGCAGATATGTTAAAGCTCTCCACTGGTAGAGTGAGGCCCCAGGGCAGTTATAAGGTTAATTTGTTGATGGCAACTGCTGTAGTACAGGGCAGGTGATGTAGTAAATAAATCTGAGGACACAGCAGGGTGCAGTCTTCACACTTTACTCAGAGTTCTCACAGTTCTCCAGGTTACAACAACCAACCGGGTGTTGTGTCCTCCGAGTCAGGGTTCCAGCCAACTCTCAGGTAACTTGAGTTCACTTTACCGGGACCCCCTTCTGGTGTACCTTTCCAGGTCATTTTAATGCACTGGCTCTCACCCTCCTGCTCTACGCCTCACACACAGTGTCCCAAGCCAACAGCCGCGGGTCCTGTCAGGCAAAGTCTTCCTTGTCCCCTTGACCCTATCTGGCCGTCTTTTTAGCGAATATTTGTGGATGTGGCTTCTGCACATAAAGATACTGCAGCCTCTGGTTTGCTTGTTGAGTCCTACAGTCTCTCCACTAGTCTGGGGCCAATTCCCACTGCGACCTGGTCCCCCCACCCGACTACGGTCGGCATGGATTCGGGCGCCACTGGTGGATCCCTCACTTCCCGTGCCCTAGGACCCCTTCTCTCTCTCTGGAGCACCTCATTGGCTCTTCTATCTCTCCTCTCGATTCCCTTTTCCTTGGACGAGTTTCTCTCCACTCCACTCCCCAGGACGTCTCTCTCTGACTACCTAACTGACTAACTGATGTTTTCCTCATGTTCACTCTACTTCCTCTTCTTCCGATGTGTTCTACCCTTATCTACTTCCTTTACTTCTGTGGTGTCCTACCCCTCTCTACCACCTCCACCCAACCCCTTTACCTAGTTCCCCCTCCAGCCTGAGATGGGGCCTCCCAAAATATGGTCCGCCTAGATCCCCTGCCCTGGAGTGGTGTGGTGTTGGGTGCGGGGGTACCAGGTAGTGTCCACTCCTTACCCGGCGTGTTCTGTGTGACGCGTGCGCTCAGACTCCGCCCCTCTTCAGACCTGTGTCCCTGGCACTTCCTCTCCTGCGCTCCCCATAGCCGGTAATGGTGGCGGGGACGCAGGAAAGCGCAGGAGCTGCCCATCTCTGCGTTTATGTGCAGCCCTGCGTTTGCCTGAAAAGTACCTGCGCTTGCTTTTTGTGCTAGCGCAGGCAGGCAAGTGAAGGTAACTGCATAGACGCACAAATGTGAAAGGGGCCTAAGTGAACGCAGAGCAGAACAGCACATGACACGCCCATTTTGGCAGATCTTGGAGAAACTGGTGTGAAAAGCCAGGTCATAGCCTTCATTCATCAAAACCAGAGCTTTTCTTGATGAGGGTACGTGGTGGAGTCAGATGCTCCTGATTCACAAACAGTGGAGTGCCTCTTCGTGGATCAGGAGCATCTGATGAGTGGTGCATCACACGGTTGGATTTCTGTCGCACTGAACACCACAGCTTGTCATGAATTAGACATCCCAACTCCTTCCATTTTGACGGAGCTGGGAGAAACTGGTGGGACAATGCCAACATCTGCAACATTTTTGAGCAACTAGGAGTTGCCTCAAAATTTTGCAACTTTCAAAAGTGGTCTAGCAAAATTATGTTCATGAATCCGGGTCATAGACTTCTCCTTCCTAGATCGAAAACTTCATTTGTGACCAAGAAAAAGAGCAATGAGCAAAAATAATCCAGTCCCGGCCTGAGGAAGGAATGGAAAAAGTGACATCCGGAGATGAAACCTTCCATTCCTTAACATCTCAGGGTTTACATCCATAGCATTAACCACACTGAGCAGAATGGAAAGAAAGGAAACACTGGAACCTACTGTGCGGAGTATACAATAGAAAATAACACAAGAGCTAATTAGAAATCAGCCCACATAGAAAGTTATTGTTCTTCCCACATCTGACACTTCTTATTACAATATTGTCAGTCAACAAGCAGCTATGGTGAGGAGAAAAGACGCAGGTTGCAATCTTAATCAAGGTGAATAGATGCTATATGGTACTAATGGGTAAAACAAGGATTCTATTATTTTGAACAAAGCTTTTATATTTTTGAAAATGTTTATTCCACAATGTTTTTGATCTTTAGAGTGAACCTGTCACTGAGTTTTTTCCCATGTAAGCTGTGGCCCACCAGTAAGCCCTTATATACAGCATCCTCTCTGCATAAATAAAAAAATAATCTTTATTATACTCATCTAAATTATGAAATCTATGGCTGTCAGAAGAAAGGGCGGAAAATCCAAATTCCTGGTTTGGAAAGTTTTAACTGCTACCTGTTATAGGATTGTAATGTGACCAGGATTGGTAGTCATGGTCTAGGGGTCAGTGCCCTCACCCTGGCATGTGACAGGCACAGGTTGTGGGTGGACACTTACTTTAGCTTTCTGCTTCAGTACTTCCCTCCACAGCTCTGCTTTCACTGCATGGTTCCGGTGTCAGGTCACCAAGGAGGAATCCACTACAGTTTAAAACTTTCTGTAATTTACTAGCAAAATAGTCCTTCATTCATAGGATAGGCAAATGCTTATTTGTTCACTTGAGTTCACCATCTTCCCACCAACTTACCCTTCCCCTGGATGGCAGGCTAAATCTCACCAGCTATCCAGGGAAGGAAGGACTGGTGTGGCTCTACTTCCGACTGTCCTTCCGTACAGGTCAATGTATAACATTGTGGTTGGAGTGTTGCACCAAGCCTTGTCTAACGGGGTCTGTCATTTCCAACCTGACAAGCTGTTTGTGGATAGCCATATGATGGAGCTACCTCCTCACTATTGACACATCTCTCTTCACTTGCTGGTGTGGATTTTCCCACCTGCTCCTCACTTTACCTCCTTCAACTTGCACTCCAGCTTGGGCCTGATCTCCTCACCTCCCTCCTGCACGTCACTTCGGTCTACATTTTCATCCTTTTACTTATTGCTTCCCTTTCTTCTCCTTCTCTTCCTCTTGACTTCTAAACCAGGAAAGACATTACTTTATATATCTAAATCCATTCCTTGTGGGCCAGCTTCTCGCTAACTCTTTTAGCTCTATTTTCCATTCCTTGTGGGCCAGCTTCACTCTAACTCTTTTAGCTCTACTTTCCATTCCTTGTGGGCCAGCTTCACTCTAACTCTTTTAGCTCTACTTTCCATTCCTTGTGGGCCAGCTTCACTCTAACTCTTTTAGCTCTACTTTCCATTCCTTGTGCGCCAGCTTCACTCTAACTCTTTTAGCTCTACTTTCCATTCCTTGTGGGCCAGCTTCACACTGACTCTTTTAGCACTACTTTCTCTAAGCCCCAGTTTCCTCCTACAACAGACTAGTTACACCTAGGGGTGTCTGGCAATATCGTACCCAGCTCCAGAAAAAGACTACATTATCATAACCATACACATGAACATACATCACATACACAGCATATAAAAGAGCACATAAAAACAGTAAGTCTTCAGGGGCAGTCTTTACTGACATCAGCCACCTCCTTGTAGGGTCTCAAAGGAATTATAAGAATAAGGAAAGAAGATAATAACTCAACATTCTATTTTATGTTTTCTGCATGTGTTACTAGTGACTTTTATGCAAATCCAGATCCAATACGTGAACTGATTGAACTTTTTGAGAGTGAAAATGAGCAATTTACGGATTTCTAAGCTTAGTACCGTGCTCTACTAGGAGTCAGTGGTTATAACAATGAGTCATTATTTTGCCTTAAAATTAGTGCACCAAATATGCCACGCCGAGCACAGACATGCAAGTGCAGTCAAGGAGAAATTAAGTACCAAAGCTGTTATCTTGCGCAAAGTCATACACCGAATTACATCCGAGAAATGAAAGCGGAGACACGGAGATTTGGAGGCTGCTTAAATATCCTGCCTGTTTTGCTGATTAAAAATTCATGAAAATCAAGAGCAAAGAGTCTCTCAGCATGAAATTACAGTTATAAAAGACAGCTTGCATGTTCGCTAGCTGGAAATCCGAGACAACCACACAGGCAGTCGGAACTGAAGAGCTTTGTAAACCATTTAACCTTCCCCACTGACTCCAGAGCCGAGGTAGAATTTTCATTGACTCTTCGTTACTTTCAACATTTTACCTAAAAGAAAAATGTAAAACATTAGTGGAGGGTGGTTGTGCTGGTAGAAATGCCACAGGTATTGATGAAGTTGTCTATAATACATCCAGACTTCAAAGCCATTTAAAAAGCAAAATGGAGCCCATGTTGTATCCAAAGTGTTGGGGGAACCTAGAGGAGATAGAATCTTGTTTCAAGGATTAAAGAGGGCACCCCAAGAAAGAATAAAAGTTTTTAATGATTATTTGCTCTTTTTAAGGTTAGGTCCACATTAGCGTTGCGACATACAGGACATCGCTTGGCGCGTTCAACTGTCCGCTGGAGAAAGTGCGAGATTCCAAACGCAGGCACATTTGTGGCTACATTTGCAAGTGCTGGGGATCCTATACTATGATAACTTAGCGTTAATGCTGCTCTATGGCGGATCCGGCCAGGCGGATGGCACAACGCTATAGTGTGGACCTAGCATAATTCAATGTTAGTTACTGATAATTCTAGGCCTGGGGAAGTCCAGGCCTCAAGGGCTGCCACCCCTGTTGGCAGCCCTTGAGGCCTGAATTTCCCCACGCCTGGAATTATCAGTAACTAACATTGAATTAGGTTAGGTACACATATATATCCCACCCAGGCGACCTCTTAACTGTGAGGTTTCTGAAGTATTTTTTAAAGCTTACAAGGGGGCTAGAGACATGGAGCCCTTCCCTGAATGCAGCAGAGATGCTGCATTCAGTGGTGCATTTAGTTTGCCATGCACCAGGGGGCTGACAGGTCCCCTTTAAGAGAATAAAGACTTTGATGGGAGTACTTCCTTAAAAAGGTGTCACCACTGGGGAATGTAATGGCATATTGCTAGTATAAATACCCTACTTTCTATTGAGCAGGAGGAATCTTTAGCAGTAATTCAATGCCTGTCTTCTTATTCGAGTTTACATTAGGGACATTTCACATCAGCGTTTTTTTAAATTCGTGGCAAGGTTTTTTTTCCTTCACTGCAAGTGTCTATAGAGAATGAATGGGGCTTGCGAAAGTCAGCTGTCATGCGGTATATGCGGCAAAGCTGCCGGATCTGCCGCAATCAGCAGGAAACGCTGATGTGAAAGCAGCCTTAGTTATATACTTATATAGACCACAATACTTAAAGCGAACCTGTCACCCCTCCAGGCATCTAAAGATAACATAGCCACCTTCTGCAGCACTAAGGCTGCATTCTGACAAGGTGTCTATAGCATTTATGCTCCCTTGATTCACTGAAATAATAAAGACTTATATAAAATCTGTTTCAAACCAGACCCAAGACCGGGAGGCGGGTTTTCAAGTGTCTGTCTCCTTCCTCTGTGGTGTCAGTCATCCCTCTCTGCTCTCTGTGTGCCGCCTCCAGGGCCACCTCCCTGCATTACAGAGCTTTGTCAGCTCTGCTACAACATAGAGCTGCTGGTATAGGAGACCCCACAGTAGTAAATCTAGCAGGAGGATCCTTAGCAGACAAAGCACTGCCTGCTACGTAGCAGCCCTTGAGCTGAGCAGGTTTCACTTTCAGTTTCTTGTACCCAGCAGCATTGCTCCTCAGCCCCTGATCTAAAGTACAAACTCAACTCTGCTGCACTGCTGACATCTCAAGGGCTGC
Source organism: Allobates femoralis (assembly GCA_033576535.1). NCBI lineage: Eukaryota > Metazoa > Chordata > Amphibia > Anura > Aromobatidae > Allobates > Allobates femoralis. Next base: position 8,605,534 of record JARQOC010000009.1, read on the forward strand.
TACGTAGCAGGCAGTGCTTTGCCTGCTCAGGGTCCTCCTGCTAGATATACTACTGTGGGGTCTCCTATAACAGCAGCTCTATTTTGTAGCAGAGCTGACAAAGCTCAGCTCTGAGTGCAGGGAGGTGGCCCTGGAGTGGTGCACAGAGAGCAGAGAGGGATGACTGACACCACAGAGGAGGGAGACAGACACATGAAAACCCGCCTCCCGGTCTTGGGTCTGGTTTGAAACAGATTTTATATAAGTCTTTATTTCAGTGAATCAAGGGAGCATAAATGCTATAGACACCTTGTCAGAATGCAGCCTTAGTGCTGCAGAAGGTGGCTATGTTATCTTTAGATGCCTGGAGGGGGTGACAGGTTCGCTTTAAAGGGTGGAGATGGCCGTAATAGGACAGAAGCAACCAAAATCTCCTCCAACAAATTGCCAGCCATCAGAAACTTAAAGAGGACCTGTCACCCCCCCCCCATGGATTAGAATCTAAGGGCAGCACTGAATGCAGCATGTCTGCTGTATTCAGGCAAGGGGTCCCCCATGGCTCTGTGGGGCTGCTACCCCGATATGTAGGCTTATAAAAACTTTTAGTAATTTTCCATGGGGCGGCCCTTGTGCTTCAGCCACCTCGTAGCACAGGGCAATTACACGCCCTCTGTATCTCTGTACCGCCCATGTCCTCGTGCCAGTCATGAAATCCTCCCTCTGCGCGTCCTTGTGCTGGTGACGCAGGTGCAGAGCGAGGTATTGCTTACGACCGCCCCCGGTGGCTGTCCCACCTCCTGCTCTGACGTCAGAGCCTTTTCCCGCCCTGCAACTTTTAACACTAGAAGTCCCAGAGAGGGGTCATTTAACATTTCTACCTTTGGAACTTAGAGACGGGTCGAATGACCTGAAGGATTTTAGGCCACATTTACAAATGAAAGGATGCTAATTGGAACCATCAGAGTTGTCAGTTTGGACTAAGGGTCATTTGACCCTCTTTCGGGACTTCAGGGGGGAGCTCGAAATTCCTGGGACTTCTAGTGTCAAGCAAAATCATGATCATGAATCCGGATCATAGACTTCTCCCTCCTAAATCGAAAACTTCATTTGTGACCAAGCAAAAGAGCAGTGAGCAAAAATAATCCAGTTCCAGCCTGAGGAAGGAATGCAAAAAATGACATCCGGGAGATTAAACATTCCATTCCTTAACATCTCAGGGTTTACATCCATAGCATTAACCACACTGAGCAGAAAGAAAGCAAAAACTGGAAACTACTGTGCGGAGTATACAATAGAAAATAACACAATAGCTAATTAGAAATCAGCCCACATAGAAAGTTATTGTTCTTCCCACATCTGACACGTCTTATTACAATATTGTCAGTCAACAAGCAGCTATGGTGAGGAGAAAAGACGCAGGTTGCGATCTTAATCAAGGTGAATGTATGCTATATGGTACTAATGGGTAAAACAAGGATTATATTATTTTGAACAAAGCTTTTATATTTTTGAAAATGTTTATTCCACAATGTTTTTGATCTTTAAAGTGAACCTGTCACTGAGTTTTATCCCATGTAAGCTGTGGCCACCACCAGTAAGCCCTTATATACAGCATCTGTGGCGCCCCGCAACAAGTGCGTCACAGGAGGGTATTGCATCCCTGACTGAAGATGCAATATTCTCCATCTCAGTAATGACATGGTTAATACTCAGAGCTCCATACTCTACATGCACCACTAGAATAGAGGGCCAATTAGATCCTGATGGGCGGAGTGTAGCAGTAGTGTGTAGGAGTAAAGTAGGAGAGGAAGGAGTAGTGGTCGCAAGGGAAGGGAACGTAGGAGAAGTGGGCTCTGCACAGTGCCATGCAGCCCTGAAGACCACCTACCGGTTGGCGCCATTAATCAGTGCCCTATACCGGAACCTGGGTGACTACCTAAACAGGTCAAAATACACCTGTGCCCACCAACTACCGGATCACTGGTTCCGAAGCGAGCAGACGTCCACCGCCGCTCAGCCAACCAGAAGTGAAGGAATCGCTTCCTAGGAGCACCTCACTGCAGCCGCAACTAAGCCGTCTTGCCAGCGGAGTACACACTACAGGGAACCAGGCTCCTCTCACACCGGGCCATATAGCCGGCAGGGAAATTCAAGTAGCCCCCCTTGTACCCGAACTGGCGCACTAAGGCGACATCGGCAAATAGAACAGGTTAAGAAAGGAGGAACACCGCGGAGCTCTGAAACAACACCGGTCATTGCTGGGACCACCTGGTCCATTTCCTGTTGACTGTATACCCTGTACCATCTTCCCGGTTACAGTAAACACCCGTTATAAAACACCCGTTATAGAAGAATTCGGTGTCCGTGTCTCCTTCAGAACTGTTTCAATCTACATTTGCAGCACTACAAAGCTGTCATATTCCATCAAAGACAGCTCCTGGCACCGGGGTCTCCCGCTCATCCTGTGGGGAGCGTCCCATCTTGCTGCCGTACATTCCCCAGAGGCAATAGCAGCGCCGGTGAAATCACCGGATTCCCGCAGGTGGCGTCACGACAAGTAAGAATTAACTCCTATCCGTTCAACAAAACCCCTTTTGATCTGAACCACCAGGCCCCACAGCCTCGGGCGCGGAACCGTGATGGGAGAAGCAACGCCCGAGACGTGAAGACCCCGGCTACGGTGAGTCACATCCTCTCTGCATAAATAAAAAAATAATATTTTATTGTACTCATCTAAATGATGAAAGCTATGGCTGTCCGACGAAAGGGCGGAAAATCCAAATTCCTGGTTTGGAAAATTTTAACTGCTACCTGTTATAGGATTGTAATGTGACCAGGATTGGTAGTCATGGTCTATGGGGTCAGTGCCCTCACCCTGGCATAAATCACAGGATAGGCAAATACTTATTTGTTCTCTTGAGTTCACCATCTTCCCACCAACTGGCAGGTTAGATCTCATCAGCTATCCAGGGAAGGGAAGGACTGGTGCGGCTCTACTTCCGACTGTCCTTCCGTACAGGTCAATGTATAACATTGTGGTTGGAGTGTTGCACCCAGCCTTGTCTAACAGGATCTGTCATTTCCAACCTGACAAGCTGTTTGTGGCTAGACATATGATGGAGCTACCTCACCACTATATATATATTATTTAATATATATATAGTATATATATTATATATATATACTTATCTTTTCCTCAAATATTCCTGTAGCAGTAATGCAGTGCCAAAGTATTCTTATTTTAGGCCCCTTTCACACTGGTGTTCTTTTTTAAATGCAGCTGATCCGGCAGATTTACCGCATCTACCGCCTAATGGCTGCACTTGCAGCACTCTTGCAGCAAGCCCCATGCATTGTCTATTGGGCTTGCGGTCGGGTGCCGCAAGTGCGGTTCTGCCGGTTGCGGCAGATGCGATACTTGCGGCGGCGAAAAAAAAACGCCACTGACAGCGTTTTTTTCGCGGCCGCAAGTGCCGCATCTGCCGCAACTAGCAAAACCGCACTTGCCGCACCTGCTGCAAGCCCCATAGACAATGCATGGGGCCTGCTGCAAGAGTGCCGCAAGTGCAGCCGCTAGGCGGCAGATGCGGTAAATCTAAGGAGAAAGGCAAAGGCGAGTCAGTCACGTTCTGGGGTCGGAATACCAGGAAGATAGCAGATCAGTGCAAAAGGTCAAGGCAAACAGATGATCAGAGGAGGTTCAAGGTCTGGCAGCAATAAGCAAAACACAGAGCACAGATAAATGAAGCCAACATGCACTGAAGAGCAAAGGCTACGACTGGCAGAGATCTGGGACTGACTGCTCAGCTAAGTCGCCGGGCAATCACAGAGAACAGGGAACATCTGAATAAGCCAACTTTTCCCATTGTCAAATTGGATATCTGAGTTATCAATCAACACACTGACAGCTCAAAATGTCCCAGCATCAGATTAGATGACTGAGCTGTCACTGACCAACCTTAAACCTAAGCATAGTACTGGTTCCATTGTGCAGAAAACTGACACTCATTGTGTCCAAGACACCCTGAGTGGAGGAATTGCGAATATATATATATATATTTGTGAAAGATATAGACAGTCCTCTGTCTTTATTCATTCCCATCTTCTATAGCAGCAAATCTAATCTATCTATATACAATCACTTTCAAGACAGAAAATCCATATAAGAGATGTTGTTCTAATAAATTCTAATAAATTCTAGCCATAGTACTCTAGTAGAAATATAGAAAAACAGATTATATGACAATGGTGATATTTACAGAGGGCTTAAGAAAACTGATGTTATAGTAGTCTTCTGATATTAACTAAAACGTTCCATGCCTGTAGCCATGACAACTAGACCCCCGTGCCGTCACCTTTTTGCATTGGACAATACCTTTATTGCAGACTTTGCGGTGCTGGGAATGAATTTGCTTAAGCAAAGTATTGGGTAAAGCATTTCTGACGGTATTTTCAATTTTAGTCTGATGTCTAAATTTTATTTTGGTGTCAATTAGATATTATACTGGGCTATGAAATTATTCAAAGAGATAGAAGAGGAAGATTAGACCAGGTTGAGAGTACCTGCATTGTGATTTCTTGCACTTGGACTTTCTATCTGTCCTCAGACGACCTCTAGAACACGGAATGTAACGTAGACTCTCGGAATCGTCTCCCTGCTCCAGTCTTCCTTACTTTAATCTTCCTCTACATTGATGAACATTGATGAACTTTCATTACTCCAATTTATTTCAGTACTTCTAATTGTTGTGAAACATTACAGAAAAATCCAATACGATTAAGCTTTTTTTTTACTTTCAATAAATGATTTAAAACTTCTTAGAGACTTCCAGTTTGCAGCTTTGACTTTTGAAGGATGTGCGCTCACGATTCAGTGTGAAGGTCATTGTGAAGGGAGGGCACGCAGAGTTAGCTGTTACTTCACCCACTGCGATTGGTGGATCTGATGCGTGTAGATAGGCTACCTTACATTCTGATCTTGCCTGTGATGATAATGGGTCTACTGAAAACTCATTTTGAAAGAACAGGAATTAAGAGTCAAAAATATCCCCAAATTGTAAAATTACTCATATTATTTAATTATGTTAATGCAGATCGTAATAAAAAAAAAAAAAAAAAATTAAAGTGTCTCTAAAGGTACCTTTACACGCCGCCACTGCGTGGTAGCAACTGCCTGGCAATGGGGATTTTTGTGCCTGTTGCCTTGAAATTGCTACGAAATGGCGGTGTGTACATGAGGCATCGGCGATCGGTATCAACCGTCAAAAACGTGAGCGTGCACGTACAGTTGATACCGGTTGCTAGGCACAGTGGCGGCGTGTAAAGGTACCTTTAATGTCATCAAGTTAAAAAACTCGATTATCTGATCTTTCATTGCTCTAGCACCAATCGATCACATTGTATCTACTCAAACCAATGACACCCCTTGCAGTCATCTGATCAGTCCAGTCATTCACAGGCGGTTAGTGGTCAAGCTCTGAAAGTATGAGATATCAATTCTGGTCAGGCAAATGCAGCAAAATGGTAGCCAGCTGCAATTTTTCTGACTTGTTAATGGCCAGGAAGGGATAAAAAAGGAAAATAAATCATATATTTTATACAGCCCTCCCCCATCCTATACCTGTCCATTTTTAGTAGCCCCTCCCATGTCCACAATTTGTGGCACCTCCTGCGCGGGTAGACTCTACAATATTATGACATTGTGGGTGACACATCATGAAGTCACAGAGCCTAATTAGCAGTTTCGGTGTTGCTCTGTGGCACAGGGGAGGGCACAGTGAGTATAAGTTTTTTTTCATTTTTTTAACCCTTAGTTATTATGTATGGGGTCTAGAGAAATGTTAGAACATAATAATGAAATTTCAATTTGCAAATGGTCATGATTCCTCCACTCCAGGTGTCTAAGACGCAACGAGTGACAGATTTTTGCACTATTGATTCAGGATGAACTGAGCTGTCAATTTGGTGAGTGACAGCTCAGTCATCTAAACCTGGTGAGAGGTTGGTGTGCTGATTGACAGTTCAGCCATCCAGTCTAAAGGGTCCGTTAAAAGCTTCAATGTCCCATCAGTGCGTACCAACGATTGACTTGCCCTGGATCGCTTGAACGACGTCTATTGATCGCTAGTGAGAGTGTCACACGTACAGATATCATGAACAACGCAGCAATGACTCCGCGACAAGCGAACAATATTAGCAGTTGTTTGGATGCCTATGTTCTTTCAGTTCTGAATAGGCGAAGTCATAAAACGACATCGTTATCAATGTGTCACACAGCACCGATGCTGCAGGTTGAAAGGACAACCAACAACTGATTTATGGTCTTGTTCTTAAACCTGCGATCAACGATCAGCCAACTTATCGTTGGTCGTATCTACGATGTCACATGCAACACGTCATAACGACGTCGTTGCACCACCCCAAAAGCCGTGATGTTTCAACTATATTGTTCATGATATCGTAGTGTGTGACGGGCCCTTAAACTGGGAGTTGCTGGGCTTCATCAGGTTTTCCCTCTTCTCTCTGATTTACCCAGCTGCTTAGCTGAGCAGTTAGTCCCAGATCTCTTTCCAGTAGTAGCCTTTTCTCTTTGGTGCTTGTGGGCCTTGTTGATATGTGTTCTGTGTTTTGATCTATTGCTATCAGCCTTGGGCCTCCTCTGACCATCTGTTTGCCTTGTCTCTTTGCTCTACATCCTCCTGCTACTATGACCATGAATTAGGACCTGACAACCCCTTTTTCCAGTACTCCTAATCCATAATGTGCTCTCTTGGCATTTCTCCCCAGAACATTTGACTATCCTGCCTCATGGCTTTTCCGTACAGTGACTAACATCACGCAAATAATAAATGTGAATTTTTCAGGATTTATTGGAGCAAATTTGCTCAAAATTCAAATCATTGCACATTTGCTAATCTCTAACCGATTGTCATGTGTTGACTGCTTTGCAGCCCATGAGTGTTGCTGCTGAGATTTAAATCTGAGGGGTTTTTTCTTTAGTTAATGCTGTAGTCTATGCTGTGTGTAGCTCTACAGGTAGAAGTGCAGGGGTATGTTATAGCATTAAGGTGGAGGTGGAGGCATTCAGATCTCTAGTCCCTTAACCTTGAAGTAGTTCCACTTCCCACTACCGGGTGTCGCAGATAGAGTACATTCTCTACTAGCACCCCGTGCAGTGAAGACATGCTGTGCTGAGCTGCACTTCTGTTGCTGTTGCCTTTCCTTTAGAGCTGCTGGGTTCTCCCAGTTTGTAGGTGGAAGTAGGGGCTCTAAGCCTAGGGCTGACCAAGAGCAAAGGGCAAGAGTGGTGGCCTGGACATCCTCACCTTCAGAGGTAATTCCAGTATCAGGGTGAGGCAGGGATCCCCAGTCTAAGGGTCAACCTATCTCCCCAGTTCACCTTTGCTCATCTTACCACCTTGCCTCCTGATTCCCTATCCACTCTACCACCCCAAGACACCAATACTGTGAAGTTGGAGAACTATTTTTATTTTTTTATTTTTGATTCATTCCAATATTCTCTATTCTATTCTTAGTTGTCCATTTTTCATCTTTTGTATTTTTTATATTTCTTAAAGTACAAAATAGTTTCTCACTTTTTTGTAATGTTGCTTAAACGCAGATGATAAAGAACGATTCAAATATGCAACTTTTGTTTTTAAGTTCAGTTTATTAACTTTTTAAGACTAGAACCAGTTCTCATACAGACCTTTGGAATATTCAGTGCATTAGAAAAAATCATGTACTTAATAATAATTGAGAAAAATATATTTTATTGGAAATCAATTTCTTCTAGCGATAATGGTCACAGTGAACTCAGCATTTCATACAAATAGTTTCCAGCAGTCATAAAGCAACATTGATAAATGCCCTGGTAGAATTTAATGTACTGTGCCTTCTGTTCATTGCTATAATAGAAAATAGACAGAAAGAGAACTTTCTGAAGTAAGTAACAATGATATGTGTTGTATGGAAAGTCTAGAGGTAATTTTGGTCTTCTTTTATATAGTTGCTGCAGAAGGTTAGGTGCGTACGAAGATTCTCGAGGCGTCTTTTGGAATGGGTATGCTCCTGAAAAATTGCTAAAAAAATACTTAAAATACTCTTCCAATTTATCCTTTTTGTAAAATATCTTGCTGGTCTTTAGAGCTATTTTCTTCTGCTTTAGGCTATGACGAATGCCTGGCGAGATACAAAAATTCTCCAAATTAGGTTACGGAAAAAAAAAACCATGCCAAAAGTACCTGAAAAACTCTTCAAAGTCCTTAACATAATGAAAAATATACAAAACACTGCAAAAAAAAAAGAATTTTCCACTGGAGAACCCATAGTTTGTGACCTCCTCAAGATAACTTCCATGTGCACATAACTCTACTCAGGTTCCTTTACCGGAATACAAGTCTGTTGTGTAGGTTCTAATGGAGAATTAATACAATTTCAGACCAGTTTAATAAATTAAGACAGCGAGTCGGCGCCCAAGGGCTGCTTGTGGCAAAATGTCAGTAGCTTGTATGCTAGAAGGAAGCTTGTATCCGTGTATGGTGGACAGTAAATAAAGATATGACATGGGGCATTCATGAGATTTATGCAATTGTTCTTATCTGCAGGACCAGAGGTGTACTACAACAATTGCACCCAGGCCCTGGAGCTTAGGAGACCCCAAAAGTTCCTTTGGCCTATGGAAAAAACTAAAGGTACCGTCACACGCAGCAATATGGCTTCCATATCGCCGTAAATTTGTGTATTTCGGCGATGTGGAAACTACATCCCCTGTGCGTAGTGGCGTAAGACAGGGAGATTTTATGGCGCCAAATCGCCAGTGGAGCGTCGCCTGATTTCCCTGCTCTGCTGAGAAATCAGCCGAATTCCACCAGGCAATTTCAGCGCATGGTGGCGTGTGACAGGGTGAGGGAGACGTACACAGTGATCGTGAAAGAAATCAAGCAGGCGTGCTAGGGTGTAGTGGTGTTCGCGTCGCATCTGCGGCGAGTGGTGAGTGATACTGCATTCCGATTGACTGCCCGTGTCAGAAGCGCCTTATTTGATGAGCGTTGCGTTCACGCAAGGCTCACCAATGGGAACGCAGTTACGTCCACCAATCGCAGTGATAGGGGCGTGGTGAGACACACTGTAGCACGCCCCTATCATAACAGTATGGAGACATCGCTGCTACAATGGTGGCGTGTGACACGGCAATGTGGAAAAGGGAAATTGCGTCCGGTCTGCGGCAGGGGATTTCCAGAATGCAGGCGAGATCTCTATGTGTGACAGGGCAACGGTGATGGGTAAAAAAGTGCCCGGGATGTTCGCGCACACGTCAAATTGCCAGCCATATGGCGGCAATATTGCTACGTGTGACGGTACCTTAATACTATTAAAGATTTGCAATAATTGGGGGCCCCGTTGGAACTTTCGCGTTGGAGCCCAAGAGCATCACGTTACCCCACTGTGTAGGACCTTTATCACAAATAACAATGACAAAAAATGGAATAACAGGATGGAAAGAGTTAGGCTGGCTTCACACACGGTTTTGGTGTATCAGGTTCTGTCCGGTGTTTTGCAGGAAACACCGGACAGATCCTGATAGCTCCGGATAGAACAGAACAGAAGGGCAAATATGCCCTCCAGTCCTGTTTTCTGCCGTACTCGGCAGATCGCAGGGTTCAAGAGCTGTCCCTGCTGAAATGTCAGGATTGCAGCTAGCGGGAGCAGGTTGTGGTACAGAAATGTGAGCGGGGAGATTTCCATGGTGCTGAAGTTCAGTGCTGACCGGCACTGAGCCTCAACACCCGGCGTCCAGGAGCTGGACTGAAATTATGTCGAATCCAGCATGATCCGTTGCCATAGACTCCCATCGCACCAGATCCAGTTTGTTCAGATTTTTGCCCCAGACACAAAAACACTGCAAGCTGATTTTTGTGTCCGGGAGAAAAATCCGAATTCTCCAGGATCCTCCCAGACAGATGGGAACTGGATGGTAAAGAGCTGCCATCCGTTCACACCGGACAGCCCCGGATCAGCAAAATCGTGGTGTGAAGCCAGCCTTAAATCCAATCTGCCAATGGAGGAGATCAGGATGGAGAATAAAGTAATGTATTAGATCTACTGTATGTGTTTCAAAGCATAAGGCTTTTTCTTTAGACAACAAAACTATACATCAATGGCAAAGAATAAAATTGAAACAAACAGCAGCCATCACTTTTATTTTTAAAATAAATATTCAGGAATAGAAAATTATGACATAAAACAAAATTGTTTTTGCACCCTCATCTTTTAAGACCAATTCTACATACATACACTCATGGTTACCTACCTACCCCCCCATCCCCACACTGTGTTCCTTGTTTTCTCTTTCAATGGGACAGTCCTACATTGACCCGTATCTACCATATTGCACAATGGCAAGAATATGTATTTAGTAGACATCAGTCACTCCCATATACCTCCCCTTGGTGACCTAATATGAGGGTCGGTCAAGAGATGCAGCTCTGGTCTTAAAAATTATGAGATTAACAATCTTGAGTATATGTTCACCCCTGGAGGTCCCAATCGAGAGCTATTAATGCCATATTTCCTATCAAAATGATAGCTTTCTATAAATAGGAAATATGGCATACATAATACCATCCATCTGCCCAATATTAACTTGTAGCTGATGCCACTGCTCTTTCAATTGACTTTTCTATCTTCTGCCTTGTTTCCTCGTCTTGCGGGGTCTTTCATTCATTAGGCCCTATAGTATCACATCTAGCACGACCCCTGTCAATGACAACATGTGGCATGATATTAATGTGCAATGTTCTCGGCATGATGGCATATGGTTTACTGAATGGATGACCAGGTAAGAAGGAAGATTAAATATAGAATACAATAATATTTATTCATTTATATAGCGCTATTAATGCCATAGCACTTTGCATACATTAGCGATACTGTCCGCATTGGGACTCACAATCTAAATATCCTATCAGTATGTCTTTGAAATGTGGGAGGAAACCGGAGTGCCCGGAGGAAACCCACACAAGCACAGGCATAACATACAAAATGCAGTCAGGGGGACAGGAATGGGACCCAGAACCCCAGCACTGCAAGGCTGCAGTGCTAACCACTGAGCCACCATGCCTTTTAAAAGAAAGAAAGATAAGCTGATCAAAGAGCATGTTTCAGGGGTACGGGAATGGGAACGGCTGTGATGCAGCAAGTAGAAGATTTTTATTTTTTGCAAACTCTAATACGTCAAAAAATGGCTCTGCAGCCCCCTGCTGAAAAAAACTGATGTGCACATGTTCGGCCTCTGGCCCATTCATTATTCATGAGGATTCCCAGCACAGCGCTTAGCTAATACTTCAATCCTATCGACAATGAATAGAGTAGAGACCTTGTATATGCAGCTCTGCTGATGTGGGATGGCGCTGTCTTGTTCTAAAAGTTCTGGAGCTTCAATCTGGGGAATGCTGGACCACTGACTATCAGCAAGTCACCCTTATCATTTCGTTAGGAGATAACTTGGTTTGCCGGAATAACACTATAATAAACCTAATATTTGAAAAAAGAAAAATGACAACTATTCTAATCTCATCTGTAGAAGTAAGAAGTGTGTACTCCAGGGGTCACCAGTAACATGGACATGTAGATGTCCACGTTGGGTTTTTGACGTACATAACAGGCTGCAATGATTCCATTATGGAAACCACAATACATATTTGTCTTTTAGCCAATGACTATTCAACTTGTCTAAGGGAATCCCTATTTTGTATGCTGACTGGTGAATTAGGTCAGAAAAGTCTTTCAGCGTTGACATGTTGGCATTATGTAATTGCTTCATGACATGTTGATGGAGAGCCGGGTAGTACAAAATAAAAGTCATGTTGTTGATGCGAATCATTGTGACTGCTGACGTTCCGGACAGCTGCTGCTAGATGCATCCAGGTAAAGGATACAGTGTCAGCATCTATACACAAAAAACAAAGCTCCTATATCCCTAGAGCCCTTGAGTATATACTATTGGCATATTGATGCACAGTCTGAGAAAAATGCGCTGATATCAGGAACCATCCAGTAGATTTTCTAGCACTTTGCAGAATCTTCATTTACTGCTTATTTAGATGTATATCGGAATGTACTATAAAATTGTCTAAGGTGTCTGTCGGTCACAGAAATCGCACGCCAGACAAAGGCCGCTCATATGGAAATAGGCGCGCAAATTCATAGTTCGAATTTTGCGCCAATTCGCAGCCCGTTGCCGGAATACACGGCGGCGCTGTCGCCGGGATACACGGGTCCGGCCGACGGTGGCCGCAGCGCGCGAGTCAGCCGGGAGATGACCAGCGTCAGCCGGTCATCTCCCAGCTGGCGAGCCGCTGACCTCTGTGCAGCAGTAGCAGCGGCTGAGCTCCGGTCAGTGGCTGCTTGCAGCGGTGGTGCCCTTCACGGCATTCAAACCGCGCTCCAAGCCACAGTACTCTTCTGAATGGTCGTCGCGGCGGAGAAGTAGCGTGGCTTGGCGCACGGTTTGAATTCCACGTCTCTGATTGGTTGCCGTGGTTGAAAATAATTTTAAATATGGCACCATGGCGCATGCCGCTCCTCTGATTTGTCGGCACTGAACCCAGCGATCAATCAGAGGAGCGGAAGTCAAACCGTGCAGCGCCACTATTCTGATTGGTCGCCGCGACTGGCGACGACCAATCAGAGGAGCGGCATTCAAACTGCGCGCCAAGTCTCTCATTGGTCGCCGCTAGCCGCGGATACCAATGAGCGTTGTGGTATGCAAATTGCGATATTGGTGCACGATTTGAACTGCCGCTCTTAGTTTGAGGCAGTTTACTCCTGTTTGGAAGGTCTGTCAGCCATTGTGACGTAGTTTATTTTTGTCTGTCAGTCAGTGTGACGCAGTTTACTTCTCTTAGGTCTGTCAGTCATTGTTACACAGTTTACTGCTGTCTGTCAGTCAGTGTGACGGAGTTTATTTTTATCAGGTCTGTCAATCATTGTGACACATTTTAATCCCGTCTTCAAGGTCTGCCAGTCACTGTGACGCAGTTTATTCCTGTCTTCAAGGTCTGTCAGTCAGTGTGACGTATTTTAATCCTGTCTATCAGGTCTGTCAGTCAGTGTGACACAGTTTATTCCTGCATTCAAGGTCTGTCAGTCAGTGTGACATATTTTACTCCTGCCTACAAGGTCTGTCAGTTAGTGTGACACAGTTTACTTCTATCGGGTCTGTCAGTCATTGTGACGCATTTTAGTCCTGTCTATAAGGTCTGTCAGTCAGTGTGACGTCCTTCATTCCTGTGTACAAGGCTGTCAGTCAGTGTGACGAACTTCACTCCTGTCTATAAGGCTGTCAGTCAGTGTGATACAGTTCACTCCTGTTTACAAGGTATTCTAGAATACCCGATGTGTTAGAATTGGGCCACCATTTGTATAGAAAGTTGAAAACTTTACAGTTTAGGAGCGAGACATTTTGCTATGTTGCTATTTAAGATAAAATGATTTCAAGATGTTGTTCCAAAAGCGATATACATAATTCACCAATCCACACAATGCATAATAAATGTTTGATTGCTCGGGTCTATCCACTACGACTCCCACGGGTCTTGAGAATACACTTCATCCCTTGACCTTCCCTCCGCTGTCCCACAGAACACCAGTGACTGTCTGTCCGCAGTTTCCAATATCATGTCCGCTCTCCATCTGAAACTCAACCTTTCCAAAACTGAACTTCTTCTGATCCAACCCTCCACTAACCTCCCTAAATCTGAGTTTCCCCTCTAAATGTGCAGCACTACAATAACTCCTACTGTTATGTTTGACACCGATCTTTCCTTCACCTCCCATGTACAATCTCCCACACGCTTTTGTCGCTTGTACCTGAAGAACATCTCTAGAATCCACCCCTTTCTGACTATGGAAACAACCAAAAATTCATAAAGTGGCCATGATCCACTTCTATCTTGATTACTGTAACTCTTTATTAATTGGCCTCCCCTTCAGGAGACTTCCCCTCTCCAGTCCATCCAGTCCACCCCCCTAAATCTCCTCCCTCATCTCTGTCTATCACTCTACCCATCCACTCCACAGTGCAGCACCCCCTTAAAACTCCTCCCTCATCTCTGTCTATCACTCTACTCATCCACTCCACAGTGCCGCACCCCCTTAAAACTCCTCCCTCATCTCTGTCTATCACTCTACTCATCCACTCCACAAACCACCACCTCTGAACAAGAAACATAAGATAAAATGTCAAGACTGGACCAAGAAATATCTTATGACTGATTTTTCAAGGATTTTATGGACTGATGAAATGAGAGTGACTCTTGATGGGCCAGATGGATGGGCCAGAGGCTGGATCAGTAAAGGGCAGAGAGCTCCACTCCGACTCAGACGTCAGCAAGCTGGAGGTGGGATACTGGTATGGGCATTTGATTCAACCAGAGCTAGGGTGGGTGAGGGACTCGGACACCGGGGCTACTGTGTGGAGAGTCACGGATGGTCAGGACCCCGATGCCGTGCCCTGGTGATCAATTATACCAGATGTTGATGGTAAATGGTGGGGGTTAAAGGGGTTATTTATAGGGGAACGTGACGCCACCTGTAGAGTCCGGTAAGATGGTAACGGCGCTGCCAGCCGGCCACTGAGGTGATGGAGAGGGGCAGCAAAGTGTGGTACAGCTCCCCACAGGTGGAGCTTTACCTCAGGGCAGCTATGATGGTGGTGAGATGGTGAGGGAGGACAGTGATGGAAATGTGGTGTAGTTCTTACCCCTCTGCTGTTGATGTTGATGATGTTAAGTTCTTTGAGCTGCGGCAGGAAGAATAACAGAAACCATTTCCAGTTTAACTTTGCTTTACTCGGTACCGGCTGATGGCATAACAATACACGGTACAGTTTGGTTTAGGGTGTTGTTACCAACTCAGGATTTCTCTTAAGGAGTCTTTAGATGTTCTCTCTCTGTCTTTCAGGGTTTCTACTTTCTCTAGTTCTCTCAGTCTTTCCCACCTTTGAAGAGCTCACCCGCCAGTCCTGCAGTCTGTGTCTAGTAGGCTTAGCTTGACTTATACCGGTCCAAATGGGAACAGCAGGAACGCACAAGTTTCCCACCTGACACCGGGTTTCAGTCTTTCCTCACTAGTGTAGGACCGTCTTTTGGGCATGAGAGGTGAGGTACCTTTGTGGGGCTGTCAGCAACCCGGTTCTGTTGGGCCTGCAGCTCGTCGGCTTTGCAGTCAGGGATGAACTCCTGGCTGCCTCGGTAGTCCGTGTCACCGGTGTCCCCTCAACATGACCAGCTGGCTCCTACCAGTCCTGGTCCGTTGCCATCTGTCCTGGGCCCCCACATAAAGATGGGGTACCCTCCACTCAGCTGGGCTGCCAGGCGTGACCACACTGTCTGCCTTCCCAGCACCGACTGAGGTACATTCTCCACTGTCACTCTACTCTATCCTAAGCTCCACCCCCACCTGTGGAACCTACCATATTACCAGTTCCCCCTACTCTAAGTGGTGCGGTCCTAAGTGAGTGCTAAAAATAGACTCCATAAGATTGAAATCCTAACCTAGCAATTTACAAATATATTACATATAGATATTAAATGCAATACCACTCTGTGGCGCATACCCGCAGGGGCGCCACACTGGTATCATCAAAGATGAATTTGTGGGACCTTTTTGGGTTGAGGATGGAGTGAAGCTCCACTCCCGGACCTACTGCCAGTTTCTGGAAGACAACTTCTTCAAGCAGTGGTACAGGAAGAAGTCGGTATCGTTCAAGAAAAACAGGATTTTCATGCAGGACAATGCTCCATCACATGCATCCAACTACTCCCCAGCGTGGCTGGCCAGTAAAGGTCTAAAAGAAGAAAAAATAATGACATGGCCCCCTTGTTCACCTGATCTGAACCCCATAGAGAACCTGTGGTCCCTCCTAAAATGTGAGATCTACAGGGAGGGAAAACAGTACACCTCTGGGAACAGTGTCTGGGAGGCTGTGGTGGCTGCTGCACGCAATGATGATCGTAAACAGATGAAGCAACTGACAGAATCTATGGATGGAGGCTGCTGAGTGTCATCATAAAGAAAGGTGGCTATATTGGTCACTCATTTTTTGGGGTTTTGTTTTTGCATGTCAGAAATGTTTATTTCTAAATTTTGTGCAGTTATATTAGTTTACCTGGTGAAAATAAACAAGTGAGATGGGAATATAATAGGTTTTTATTAAGTTGCCTAATAATTCTGCACAGTAATAGTTACCTGCACACACAGATATCCTCCTAAGAGCCAAATATAAAAAAAAACACTCCAACTTCCAAAAATATTAAGCTTTGATATTTATGAGTCTTTTAGGTTGACTGAGTACATACGTTGTTTCCCCGAAAGTAAGACCCTGTCTTACATTTTTTTGGGGGCCAAAAGTGGCCCCCGGTCTTACTTTCGGGGGGGGTCTTACATTGGGTGCCCCAGCAGTGTGGCCTACAGGCCCCCTCCTGCTGGGACACTGCGGGAGCGGGTCGCACGTCACGTGCGCCCGCTCATTACATATGCACTGCATCCCCCTGTCAATCAGCGACAGGGGGAGCAGTGCATTATACGGTATATATGGGCCCCCTCCTGCTGGCACACTACCCCCCTGTTCTGAGGCCCCCACCGCTGCTGCTGCTGCAGACATCTTACCCTCCAGGGTCTTCTTGCAGCAGCCAGCACGTCCGTCCTCTGTCCTCGGCTGTCTCCCGGATCATATGACCCGTCGCAGCGCATGACGTCATCGCGACTGCGACCGGCCGGTCACATGATCCAGGAGACAGCCAAGGACAGAGGACGGACGCGCTGGCTGCTGCAAGAAGACCCTGGAGGGTAAGATGTCTGCAGCAGCAGCAGCGGTGGGGGCCTCAGAACAGGGGGGTAGTGTGCCAGGAGGAGGGGGCCCATATATACCGTATAATGCACTGCTCCCCCTGTCGCTGATTGACAGGGGGATGCAGTGCATATGTAATGAGCGGGCGCACATGACGTGCGACCCGCTCCCGCTCCCCCCCCCCTCCGCTAGGGGCCTTACATTGGCCCCCCCGGTTGTAAGGCCTTATAATCGGGGGAGGCCTTACATTAGCAGGCCCCCCCTTTACCCCTAGGCGGCCTTACAATCGGGGGGGCCTTACTTTCGGGGAAACACGGTAGTTGTGGATCAATATAATAAATAATTCTCTAAAATACATCTGTACATATTTGAGTGTGTAGTGTGCATGTGTAATGTGTATGTTTGCACTTAATATGTATGTGTGTGTAATGTGTATGTGTGTAATGTGTATGTTTGTGTGTAAGGTGTATGTGTTCACATGTGTATAATGTATACATTTTAATGCATGCATGTGTGTAGTGTGTGTGATATGAATATGTGTCATATCGGTGTGTGCAATGTGTATGCGTGCAATTGTGGGACAGGTATTTGTGAGTGTATGATAATGTGAATTGCCGGAAATTGGATTTTAGAAAGATGGAGGGAGTCAAGCATGAAATCACAGTCCATATTCAGGACTGGGAATTTGCTATGCAGATTCTGCAATGCTAATCTGTGACAATGTTCAGTACCATACATGTGGATGACATTTAAAACTCTATATGTAATTAAGAGAAAAAGTTTGAGAATTAATATAAGTAATCAAACCTGCGGCATCCCTCTTATGTTAAAAGGAACCTGTCAACTCATTCATGCCCCCAAGCTATCAGCAGGGGCTTAACTACAACATGTGAAGGGGTTGCAATCGTACCCAGGCCCTTGAACTTAGAGGGCCTCAAAAGTCAATTTTCCCTATAGAAAAAGACTATTGCTTTTAAAGATTTGCAATTATTGGATGCCCCGTTAGAGCTTTTGCATTGGTACTCATGAGCTTCAAGTTACACCACTGGCTATCAGTATCTGTACCTGCAGCCTCATAGTACTATTCTAAGCACCCCTGCCTAAGCTAATAGATTCTAAAATGTATGGGCTGCTTCCAGGTATGACGCGCCCAGCCTCATCTATTGCCGATCCTGCGCAGTGTGGGCAGGGCCGCACCGTCCATTGGATAGTGTGAGCCTTGAGTCCCAAGCAGCAGCCAGGGGGAGCGGCATTAGAGAAGGGGGCGGTGCCAGCATCAGCGGCCGGCTTCATGAGAGACGGCGGCCGTCGCAGCGTCACCTGGTAACATGGCGGCGGCGCTCTGTCAGCGTAGGCTGCAGGGGCGGCAGGGCTGGAGACTGCTAGCACCCCGCCCCCCGGTCCTCAACTAAGGCTACAGGGGCGGCGGGGCTGAGATCTGCTAGCACCCACCCCCTCACCTCCCACGGTCCTCTATACGGCACAGGCGGCAGGGAGGCCTGGTGCACCCCTGAGTGTGGGTGATTATTGGGTGTACTTGTCCACCTCCTAGACTTTTTAGGACTTCTCTATTTTTTCATAGTTAACACGATGCTGGTTATAATAAGTCATTCCCTTCCACATGCTGAATTCACATATCCACGAAGATCCATTGAGACTCCGAAAGATTTGTTAGTTTAATATAACTGAGATTAGCCTTTTTTTGGTCACTAAGCTCAATTATTATCACATGAACACGACCTGAATGTGCTTCCCTATGGGATTACTCAATTAAAATTGTGCTACAGCTTCGCTATTTAAGACCCATCCATCCCTCAGCTCTCTGAAGAAGACTAATAAACTTGGCTTAAACCATAGAATAATCGTTTCTGTGGATTTTTAATGAACTTTCCTAACAGGTTATAATCATTATGAACAATAACTGTCGGGCGCACTAAGCCCAGGATGTTCATTTAATCCCCTAATTGCAAATCATTCCGGAATGAAGTGAGAGTTACACATTATTGTCATTCAATTTTACTAGATTTCTTCCTAAAAGGAGCCAAATTATTTTGACACGAGGACACCATAATGGGGAATCCCATACTTAAGATCTATGAATCAATGCGAAGAGCTAACAACCACGATTATCTCATTCTTGTGGACAGGTCTAAAGGCCCTGTCACACACAACGACGCTCCAGGAATCCCGACAGCGATAACGACCTGACGGGATCACTGGAGCATCGTTACTTGGTCGCTGGGGAGCTGTCAAACAGGCAGATCTCCCCAGCGATCAGGGACCTGGGAGCCACCTCCACATCGCTGGAAGTGATGTTACCAGCATCCTCCCTGCAAGCAGCTAGGAAGCTGATAACTATGATAAACACCAGGTATCCAGGCAGCGCGCGCTGCTTAGATACCCGCTGTTTATCATAGTTACCAGCGTCCTCCCTGCTTACAGGCAGCGCTAAGCAGGGAATGAAGCTGGTAACTATGATAAACACCAGGTATCCAGGCAGCGCACGCTGCCTAGATACCCGGTGTTTACCATGGTTACCAGCCCTGTGAGGTCACTGATCGCTGATCTCTCGCTGTCACACGCAGCGATGCGTGTTGACCAGCGAGAGACCTATGACCAAAAAATGTTCCTGAGCCTTTTGCAGCGATCAGCAACCTCACAGCAGGGGCCTGATGGCTGCTAGATGTCACACATAACAACATCGCTGGAGAGATCATTGTAACATCATAGTTACAACGATCTCGCTAACGATCTCGTTATGTGTGACTGGGACTTTAGTCTAGTTTGAATAACAAGCAGCCATCAATAACTTTCTTTGGCAGAATTAGTTGTTGGAGATCTTGAAAAGTCTGATTTAAAAAAAATAATAATAAATAATTTAGATTTTGTATTGGGTTTTCATTAGAGTGGCTATCTGACTGGCAAAGCTGTCCAGTTAGTTATCTATTCCTATATCTGGGAGTATATACTCATCTTAGGGCCTTTTCACATCAGCGGTAATCGCTGATCGCGGCAGTTGCGGTGAAAAAACTGCAACTGCCGCAGTTACCGCATAATGGCCGCACTTGCGGTTCACTTGCGGCAAGCCCCATGCAATGTCTATGGGGCTTGCAGTAAGTGTGCGTCAAGTGCGGTACAGTTGCGGTTTCGGCACTTGCGGCTGACCACGTTTTTTTCGCGGCCGCAACTGCGGCAAGTGCTGAAACCGCAACTATACCGCACTTCCCGCAAACCCCATAGACATTGCATGGGGCTTGCTGCAGATGAACCGCAAGTGCGGCCGTCATGCGGTAACTGTGGCAGTGGCGGTTTTTTCACCGCAACTGCTGAGATCAGCGCTTACCGCTGATGTCAAAGGAGCCTTAGAAGTTCTGAAGGTGGTTCTAATCACTGATTTACAGCAATCTCTCTATGTATCAATGCTGCCTCCAACCACTGATAAGACTCCCACTGACCTCCAAAGCCTAAAAGTGCAATCAGTCTAGAGCTGAGTTTACACAAGATAATCTATTAATGATCTTTGTTAAAAAGCTCATTTCATGATTAACTTGCCATCTAAACAGGTTGGCTGTCATCTGATGAAGGAACAACATGCTCAAACACTGCAAAAAAGATGATCATTCTTAGCGGTACATCTTCCCCGACTGGAGTAAAATTAGTGGAGAAGTGAACACTAAGGTGCACGCAACGTCTGTACTGTTCATTGAAATCAATGGGGACAAAAACGCATGCGTTTGGATGTGTTTTTGGCTGTAAAAACGCATAGAAATGCAAAAGAAGCAAAAGATGTGAAAAGGGCCTATAAAGACTTAACCCCTTCACAGCTCTGTACAGCACAAATTATCATCTCCTTTGAATGCCGGCACTCAGCCAGCGTTCACAGGAAGTGTTGTATGACAATGAGAAGGGTCATCAGCTGACCCCTGTCTGTCATGGCAATTCAACGGCAAGTGGGTTCATAAGCATAGCCTGTGGAAAAAGGCTTTTTACTCTTCTTTTAACCCCAGCAAGGATCTGTCATGATCACTATGATAGTCCTTACTTCATGGTCAGGCCGTAGATAGCCAGGATGTCCACTCTCTCTCTGTTGGCCATTAGCGGAAGTATGGCTATGACAATGTCTACTCACGCTCTTCTGGTCAATGCATAATAAAACCCTAACCCTAATCCATCTGTTTTTACTCTCTTGCACCATAAAATATGACTTATTAAAGCCTTGTAAAGTAGGAACACAGGTAGTCCTCCATGCAGTTGATGGTAAAGAGTTAAGTTTTATTGTGAAATCCCATCTATTTGATTCATCCAGCTCTCGTCTCCTGGGAAATCATCTAGGAGCGCAATCTGTATTTTAATATATCCACCACTTACATGTCTTGTTTTGCTCAGATTGGTCATGTAAGTGTTAAATTGCTATAGTGCTATCATATCAGGTCAAGTAAATGAGCAGCACTTTAGAGAGGTCAGCCTTTATATGTATCTTCAATGTAAAGATTTTCGTTGGTTTTACAATTCATCACTTATTGTATCCCACTATTGTGTTCTCGATAAAGCGGCATTTTGACAAGCGATGTGACTCCTTTGTTCTTAATGTGTGGGAGTAGAAGCAGAAGTTCTTATCCGCTGAAAGCATTTTTGTTGTGCATGATCTGTTTGCAGACTTTTCATATGTGTTTTGCAAAAATTTTGTAATAAATTGTGACATGTTAAAAGTCATGGGCATATTTCTTCAAGGAAAGATTCGTTGTTTGGGTTATGAAAAATGGAAGAATTCTGAAACACAAAGTGGCATAGCAGAATAAAATAGTCAGCACAATTCCAAGTACGAATTGAAAAAGCAGTAACAAGCAGTGCACAATTAGTCCTCAAAAGTATCAGAGCCAGAGGGGAAACTTGTGTCTCCTAATTTGAGATGGGTTCTATATTTTTCATATTTAAAAATAGCTATTAATAGTAGAGATGAATATTCTATGTTAATCTCTGGTGACTCTAAAGACCCCAAAGAATAAATAAATGTAGCATTTAAAAAAATATATATATATATTAACTCCCCACTTACCTGTCCCGTTGTTCCCACAATCTCCTGCCTGGTCAACATTTTCTTGAACTCGTATGCAGGTACTGGGGTTTATTTTTTGGACTATAAGATGCACCAGAACATAAGATGCACCCAAAATTTAGAGGATGAAAATAGGGGAAAATAATTTTAATGTTAAAATAGGGGTCTGTCTTGTAGTCTTATAGTCCATCTTATAGGCCAAATGTAATTTATGTATTGGCGGTGGTGTGGGGTCACCTTTGCAGAAAAAATGGGGCAATGCTGCAAAACTTGGGCTAAGAGGAGGGGGTGTCCCAGAAGCGCAAGTCAGATGCCATCCCGGCGATGGGCTCGATGGACATTAGGAAAATGTCACACACAACCAGGGGCAGAACTGCCGTGGTGCAGCTGGTTCAGCGGCACCAGGGCCCCGACTGGCTAGTGGGCCCCTTCAAGCTAGGGGGCCCCCGTAAGACGTTGTCAGAGGAGAGGAGGGTCAGGTAAGGGAAGCAGAAAGCTTCCTGCTTTACTTGCCTGATCCCGCCCCTCCTCTCCTCTGCCCCTCCGGCTCCTCACCATGGCTGCACCAGGGCCCCCTGAGGTCACGGTCCGCCACTGCACACAACAATTGGGATATTGGAGAGCCGAGAGATAATTCTGTGCTTGCACCATCTCCAACATGATAGACTTCAGGAAAATGGCGCTTAAGGCGGCACATGATTGAGATCTCGGCTCTCTAAGATATTAATCTGTGCATGCACCACCTTCAGCAACATTTTTCTGAAGTCCATCGCATCCATCGACAAGAGATCAATAGCATCTGCTTCACACCACCGGTATACCCCAAACTCCCAGCCCAGGGCCCTCTGCATTGCCCCACTTTTGCTGCTGCCAGCTTTCTGCATTGGCGAGCCTGCCTCCTGTGACCCCCCTACACTGTCACCATGCCTCAGTAAGCTTACATTCAGCCTACAAGATACAACCCCATGCAATTTCCATGCAATTTTAGGAGGAAAATAGCATCTTATAGTTCCAAGAAAAATCGGTAAATGTGTAACAAAATCAGATTTTGGGGGAAAACAAATGAACCTAAATTTTGATGATAATTTGCGTCTCCTTGAATAAAGTCACTTTTTAAATCTAAATTTAATCTTTAATTCCTGGTATTTGAAATTGTAATAAAGATTGGATCAGAGATGGCCTGTTTACTTATACCCCTGTTGATAGTTTGTTTGATGTCCCTCCTTGTTGTATTCTCTGCAAAACCAATTTAATGAAAATTCTGTATTTATACATAACAATGTCCCCAAAAAACTTTAGTGGTGAATAAATATGGATGTAGAATAAGAGTGTATGTAGTTTCTGTTTTTAAAAATAAAAGTGAGAAGTTGAGGAATGTGAAACTTAGGAAGTGTAAGGCATACCTAGCTGGGTGTATAGAATATTAACACTTAGCCAATAATATATATATATACATATATATATATATATACTAGCTGTAGTACCCGGCTACGCCCGGGTTAATAAATAACTGCTGTTAGCTATAACAAAATAGAATTTGAATATGTCATATTAATGACCTGTAGGAAAATAGAAGCTGAGCTGTGATTGATTGCTATAGGCAGCCTAATAAATCTCCAGCCAACAGTAAACCCTCCCCCTGGCCGGGTAGTATGTGTTACCTCACACATACACATAAAAGACAGCTCATGTTGCTGACATTTGCCTTAATTCCTATATGGCACATGTGTTGCACATTGGCTGTTTTTAATCAGATGTTTATGTTTGGAAAATAAAGATAGCACACGTATGAGGCGAGTTGTGTGAGGTGATTTGTGCACATCTGTGTCTGTCTGTGTGGTGTGTGTGTCCCTGGGGTGTGTATGTGTGTGTCCCTGTGGGATGGGGTCTGTGTGGTGTGTGTCTCTGTTGTGTGTGTCTCTTTGTGGTGTGTGTGTCCCTGTGGAGTAAGTGCATGTGCCCCTATAGGGTGTGTATGTGTGTGTGCCCCTGTGTGGGGGTCTGTGGTGTGTGTGTGTATCTGTGTTGTGTGTGTCCCTTTGTGGTGTGTGTGTGTCCCTGAGGGGTGAGTGCATGTGTCCCTATAGGGTTGTATGTATGTGTGTCCCTGTGAGGGGGTCTGTGTGGTGTGTGTGTGTCTCTTTGTGGTGTGTGTGTCCCTGTGGGGTAAGTGCATGTGCCCCTATAGGGTGTGTATGTGTGTGCCCTTGTGTAGGGGTCTGTGGTGTGTGTGTGTGTATCTGTGTTGTGTGTGTCTCTTTGTGGTGTGTGTCCCTGTGGGGTGAGTGCATGTGTCCCTATAGGGTGTGTATGTGTGTGTGTGTCCCAGTGGGGGGGTGTCTGTGTGGGGTGTGTGTGTCTCTGTGTTGTGTGTGTCCCTTTGTGGTGTGTGTGTGTCCCTGAGGGGTGAGTACATGTGTCCCTATAGGGTGGCTATGCATGTGTGTCCCTGTGGGGGGGGTCTGTGTGGTGTGTGTGTGTCTCTTTGAGGTGTGTGTGTCCCTGTGGGGTGAGTGCATGTGTCCCTATAGGGTGTGTATGTGTGTGTGTCCCTGTGGGGGGGTCTGTGTGGTGTGTGTGTCTCTTTGTGGTGTGTGTGTTCCTGTGGGGTGAGTGCATGTGTCCCTATAGGGTGGCTATGCGTGTGTGTCCCTGTGGGGTGGTCTGTGTGGTGTGTGTGTGTCTCTTTGTGGTGTGTGTGTCCCTGTGTGGTGAGTGCATGTGTCGCTATAGAGTGTGTGTGTGTCCCCTTGGGTGTGTGTGTGTGTCTTTGTGGTGTGTGTTTGTTCGGGTGCGTGGTGAGTATCCAATGTTGGGGCTGCACCTTAGCGACTATACACTTGCTGTTACTCTTTGTGTGCGTGTGGTGTGTATACATGTCCCCGTGCGTGGTGAATATCTCATGTTGGGGCCCCACCTTAGTGACTATATGCTGGTATATGCTGTTAGTCTTTGGTGCTATCATTAAGTCCCTCTCATTCACAACTGTCAACTGGTAACTGTCACTTTTGCCCCATTATGTAGATAGGGGCAAAATTGTTTGGTGAATTGGAATGCGCGGGGTTAAAATTTCGCCTCACAACATAGCCTATGACGCTCCCGGGGTTCAGACGTGTGACTGTGCAAAATTTTGTCTCTATAGCTGACAGCTGTCGATTTTCCTCCCACACGTTTCCTTTCCCCCATTATGTAGATAGGGGCAAAATTGTTTGGTGAACTGGAACGCGCAGGGTTAAAATTTCGCCTCACAACATAGACTATGACGCTCCCGGGGTCCAGACGTGTGACTGTGCAAAATTTTGCGGCTGTAGCTGCGACGGTGTAGATGCCAATCCCGGATATACATACACACACACATACATACACACACACACACATTCAGCTTTATATATTAGATATGCTTGTGTTTTTCAGGATGCGACTGGATGCAATTGCACCAGCATTATGACTGATCCGTCCCACAGATCAGTGGTTATACCGGCGCGAGAACAACCCGTTGCATCCAGTGGATTACGGTACCTGTTTCCTCCAGATCTAGTGACAAATGACATGCCCCCAAGGGGACGTGTCATTTAGAACTGTGTTCTGGACATAGGCAGTTAAAAAACCCGGGTATGGCATCCAGATCCAGCAGGATCCAGAGTCTGCCAGATCTGGGTTCCATTGGGCACATTCTGATTTAACCCATGGTGCCCTGGATCAGGGTGCTTCTGTGTTTTAACCATGCCGACCAAAAATGCGCCAAAATGCATTTTTGGTCTCAGTGAAAAAAACGGTGACACCTGGATCAGGAAAAAAGTAAAGATCTGAATGCACGATGAAGTGCCTGGGACACTGATGGGAATGCATCCAGTTTAAACTCGATACACACGGATGCCAAAAAATGCCAATATTAAACCAGCCTAAGAGATAAGCTGAGTCAATTAGGATATTACAATATATGCCCAATAAATGCCTATATACCTTTAAAACACTAATTGTTTGGAGACTTCTCCTATAGGTATGTACGAAATCGCTATAATTTAATCAGGAAAGTACAGGTTGTCTTATGTCTCACACACTGAGTGGTGACGATAATATGGGTATAGCAATTCTTAAAATGAGACCTATACCACGATTGTGAGCCCTCGCGGACAGCGTCCTCTCTCCTTCTGTACCTGTATGCTATATATTGTTCATGTACCTTGTACTTGTCTTTGTATACGCTTCCACATGTAAAACGCCATGGAATTAATGGCTCTATAATAAATAATAATAATAGCAATGCAGGAAGAAGATATTCTAGAGCGGAACAGTCTAATTCAATACTCAACAATACAAATTCTATGTTGTGAGATATACACTAAAAAAAAGAAATGGGAATGTCTTTCATAAGTTTAAACAGCTGAGTGCTTTGGTTTATAATCTTTCTGCCCATTTGTGATGTCTACTGTGTACATGACACAACACCTGCAGAAACCTTTCCAGTAGTAATGGAGGCTGTGTCTTCTGACCCACTTCCCGGGGCCATTCTGGTCCATCAGTGACAATAAATCATATCTAACAGAAAATTGTTGCTGGGTTTGAAGTGTTGCGCTGCTTCCTGTTAGTACTTGCTGGATACTATGTCCCTTATAACATTTCTTTGATTCGCAAATACAAATTCCACATGTTTCAACATCCTACTGACAAAGTAAACATGTTTCAATATCCTACCTACTCCTTCATCAGGACTACTTTTCATGTCATAAGTAGTCATAGCAAAGAGATTGATAAGCCTCTAGCTGCGAGATGCTCGGAGCTCCTGAAGCCTCACCACCCACTAAAGCCGGTTGTGTGGCCCACCAGGTGCCCACCACTGTGCCTGCCTGCTCCATGGAGCCTCCAAAGCCCCACCCCCCACCACTGCCCAACATTTCCCCCTATCCGAACACAACCTGCTGACATTCTCTCTCTCTCCCCTCCTACCACTCTCCCCTCTCTCTCATCCCTAAAGAAACCTTAAACTTATTGATTACCACTCATTCTCTGAGTCCCTTCTCCCTCTCACAGACTTAGCTTCCTCACATGACCCCGACACTGCTGCCACACTCTACAACACCACAATAACTGCAGCTCTTGATCTCACATGCCCCCTCACATACAAGAAAACCCGCACACACAGGCAACCCTGGCTCACCAACCTCATTAAAGAGCTGCGTCGAGCGTCCAGGGTGCTGAGAAGAAATCCCATTCCGTGGTGCACTTCGTCATGTACTAACAGTCCCTCTCTACCTTCAAGACTGCACTCACTGATGCAAAACAAGCCTACTTCTCATCTCTAATAACTGCCCTATCCCACAACCCCAAACAACTATTCAAAACTTTCAACTCCCTATTCCGTCCCCCTGCACCTCTTCCCTCTCCGCTCATCTCTGCCGATGACTTTGCCTCTTTCTTCAAACAGAAGATCGACAAAATCAGAGAAAACTTTGATGCACTGTCCCCCCGACCCTCCCCGTCACCACCCAGCCCTCCTCATTCAAAGGAAGCTTTTCCACCATGACAGAGGATCAACTATTCCCCCTTCTGTCATGATCACACCTCTCCACCTGTGCCCTCGACCCACTCCCCTCCCACCTAATCCAGAACCTCACCACAGTCCTCATTCTTGCCCTTACCCTCCTCTTCAACCTATCACTCACTACAGGTGTCTTCCCCTCATCCTTCAAATATGCCTTGATTACACCCATCCTCAAAAAATCCTCCCTTGATCCAGCATCTGTTTCTAACTATCGCCCCATACATCTTCTCCCCTTCGCCTCAAAACTACTTGAACAACATGTCCATTCTGAACTGTCCTCCCACCTCTCCTCCTGCTCCCTCTTCAACCGCCTACAATCCGGCTTCCGTTCCCATCACTCCATTGAAACAGCCCTAACCAAAGTCACCACCGACCTACTGACCACCAAGAGCAAGCGACACTACTCCGTCCTCTTCCTCCTCAACCTATGTGCTGCGTTCGACACCGTTGATCATTCCCTCCTACTTCAGATTCTGGAATCTCTTGGCATTACTGACCTAGCCCTCTCCTGGATCTCCTCTTATCTAGCTGACTGCACTTTCACTGTCACCCACTCCCATACCTCCTCTTTGCCCTACCCCCTATCTGTCCGTGTCCCCCAAGGCTCGGTTCTGGGACCCCTACTCTTTTCCATCTACACCCTCGGCCTAGGACAACTCATCGAGTCCAACAGCCTTCAGTATCATTGCTACACTGATGACACCCAGATCTAACCACCTGGGCCTTACATCCCCTCCCTACTATCCAAAATTCCACACTGCCTGTCCGCCATCTCCTCCTTCTTCTCTGCTCACTTCCTCAAACTAAACATGAACAAAACTGAGTTCATTGTCTTCCCCCCAAGTTGCTCTGCCCCTTTACCAGACATATCCATTATGGTACCTTTACACGCCGCTACTGGATGGTGGCAACAACCGGGTACTTCACGTGCACGAGCACGCACAAACGGTTGCAAACGGTAATCGCACCACCTTTACACGCCGCAACAAGGTGCGCTACAGTAGGTTACATCTATCTCTAGATACACCGCCGGGTGTCTCAAGTTACCTTCTGCCGAGCACCTTACCTCATTTACACACCGCTACAACAAGCTAATATGGGCGGACCTGGTGCAGCAGGGACAACACATAGGCGTGCCACAATTGTGGATTACGAGACGTTCGTACGCTGATAGGAAAAAGCAATAACATCATGATTGGCCAGGCAGCGCAGGAGGCTGATTAATACATGACGCTCGAGCAATTGTGTAGTGTGACTGGTCAGCTCCTTAAATATGCCGCCCTATGCAGCAACAACCAATCGTAACGCAGGAGCTTCCTCCAATGATCGCTGAAGGGGGGTGGTTTCCCGGAGGCTGTGTCACGCCCCAGGTACATACCAGGTACATAGCATGGTGTAGAAACAACCCTTCTGTTCCTTCTTTACACGCCGATACAGGTCACTACAATCGCCTGGGTAGCCACCTGTTTCAGGGCAGTGCTCGGAAACAGGTGCCGCTACTGGCGGGTGGCTACAACCGTCTTCACACGCCGCTTCCACGGGTTGAATTGGCGGTGCAAGATATATTTCTCTCATGTACCTGGTTGTTGCCACCATCCAGTAGCGGCTTGTAAAGGTACCATTACTGTCAATGAATGCTCACTCTCCCCAGTCCCTTATGCCAAGTGCCTCGGGGTAATCCTCGACTCTTCCCTCTCCTTCAGGCCTCACATCCAAACCCTTGCCACTTCCTGCCAACTCCAGATAAAAACATTTCCTGGATCCACATTGTCTTTGACCACGACACGGCTAAAACAATTGTTCATGCTCTCATAATTTCCCGCCTTGACTACAGTAACCTCCTGCTAACCGGCCTCCCGCTACCTCCCTAGCACCTCTCCAATCTATCCTAAACTCCGCTGCCCGACTCATCCACCTTTCTTCCTGCTACTGCCCGATCTCTCCCCTCTGCCAAGCCCTTCTTCATTATAAAAGAAAGAGGAACGAGCTTCTGTATAAAAGTGCGCGCAACCAATTGCAAGTGAAGAGGTTTATATTTATTAATGCATGAAAACAGAAAACCTTGATGGATGTTAAAAACATACACTTTCTGCCTCACAAAACATAAACAAAATAACTAGAACCCTGATGGGCAGTTGTTATTGGGGTCCAATAATTACAATTTATACATTGAGCAATGCTTATTAGTCAGAATCAAAGTTAATCCATAGGATGATTTTTGAGGATTAGACAAGTCACAAAGTGGCTGACGGAGGATTGCTTCTTAGAATACCATAGTCAACTCCTATACATCATATGTAATGCATGTAATCCCTATGGCCCTCAGGGGTCCCATTTGCAATAGACAAGGAGCAATTAGAATCTGGTCTAAGGATTGGTTACACAGGCTATGTGAACGGAGAGTCAAAGTCCCCAGTGGCTATAGTGAGACATACATTGTGATTCACTACTAGTCACATGGGTTAACAAGATAAAACAGGATAAACCATATGCAGGCAGAGCTCTCAAATATTCATAGTATTGTACACCCTGGGTGTCAGAGCCCCCTTGAAAGTGCAGCCCATTAAAGATCATGGGCGTAACCCCATAATAAATAGAGATTCCCACAGCAGGGCACTATTGGGTGACAGGGTATCCAATGCAAATAATATAACAATCATGTTAATACACAGAGAGCCCTGTACAGTTGTAGTAATCAATTAAAGAACCACCCCTAGAGTAGTAAAAAAAAGTCCAGGGTAACCATTTGATCATAGGACCCTGTGAGAATATGGGTGCCACTGTTGGGATCTAGTACAGCACTATATAGTCCAAATAGTGCTGGTAATCACATGGGAGAGAAATCAGAAAGCACGTAGGCTCTGAAGATACAATACGCATAGGTGGAGGGTCTGGAGTGTGGGCAGCAGGGACAAGCCCAACGCGTGTCGCCACTTCCGTGGCTTTGTCAGGAGCAGTGTTTGTGGGGCCATCAAGGCTTTTAATACCGGTCTATCAGATATCCTGTGTAGCTGGAAGCTGCCATATTGATCAGGGCATCAGAGATGGTGAATGGGCAGGGCAGGGAGTGGGCGGGCTCAGCACGTCATCAGTGATGGGCACATTGAAAGGCTGCGGTCTCCAGTATCTCAACAGCTAGTAGGCTGTAAGTGTGTATATGGGGGATGTACAAAGTGTTAACTTCTTCAGGCTCTGCATGCCAGCTTGAGCAGGGCTTTTTTTCCCCTTTCTTTCTCTCAGGAAGGGAACTGCAGTACAGTGTACAGAAAGTGCAAGGAAGACAATATATCCCTAGTGGGAAAACAGGCTTGATGGGGTTAATACTACCTGTTCCTCCCAAGAGCTCCTCCTCTATTCCCCTCTTATTTCTTCCTCTCACAACCCCATACAAGATTTCCCCCATGTATCTGCTATCATCTGGAACTCTCCCAACACATCAGGCACTCGCCTACCCTGGGGACCTTTAAAAGGAACGTGAAGACTCACCTCTTCCGACAAGCCTGCAACCTGCAATGAGACCTGGTCCACCACATCTTCTCATGTTCGGCACTACCCCCTTCTACTGTATCCCCACCGGTCCCTCATGGACAGTGAGCCCTCTCGGACAGGGTCCTCTCCCCTCCTGTTCCTCTTTATCTGGACTACACATATATATGTTGAACTTGTCCTTGTCTACCCTTTTATCATGTAAAGCGCCATGGAATCTAATGGCGCTATATAAATTATAATAATACTCCAATTTTCTTCTAAATATGTTATAATACTAATTGAATGGCTTTTATTAGGTTAAGGTAACTTTCTGCGCAGTGATACCTGTCTTATGTGTTAGTTTAGGAATAGAAATGAGAGGTTCGATCCACAGAGGATTGCGCCAAATTATTTTACATTTGTGATTTTGTTCAAATCTAAATATTTTGAGATTTGTTTCTTGATTTGCAAAAAACTCTTTCCCAAAAACATTCCTTCCAACATTGTTGAAGCTTCTGAGAGTTGGTGAATCTCATTTAGAGTTTCCTCCTAATACCTTGCAGTTGAGACAAACCTTGTATATAGTTGGTCAGTACCAAGATCATCACAGGTTGCTTTCCATCTCTAGATACTACTGTATCAGTGGAATATACATATCTTATGTAGATCTTTCTCTCTTTCCAGGATGAATTTTGTGCAAATCAAATTTCTCGTAAAAATTTGGTAAACTGTAATTTCAAAAGATTTGCTCATCTCTATGTGGAGCCCACTGGGACGGGTGTACTCGGTGCCGGAACGGTGTACTGCTGGGGGACGTCACGACGGTCCTGGTCCGGACCGTGTCCCGGGCCCGCACAATAAAATGGGGGTTATTTACAGGGGATTTGTCACTCGTGACGCCACCCACTATATGCGGCCAGTAATGGGGCCGCTACTGCTGCAGAACCTCCGGGGATGATGGGATAGCAGCTTGGATAAGAATAGTTCCTGTGGGCAGAACTGGGTTCCCCGGGGCAATGGTAGAGGCAATGGCAGTATATGAGGGCAAGTGGGGCTTCAGCATAAGGATCACACACACTCATGGTTTCTGTTGTTTTCTAAGTCTTTACTTGTAGATGGTATTACACAGTATTGTCCACGGAGTCTGTACCGGGTTGCTCTCACCCTGACCGGGTCCTTGGCTTCCTACTTAAGCGCTGTGTGTGGCCCTGCTGCTGCTTGTAGCTGAACTGCTGGCCCTGTCTCTGCTCACGGGTACCAATCTGCTGGGCAACTTGAGTCCTCTGTGTCACTGACCCCTCCGTGTTGCTTTGCTATGGTACAGTGAAGATGGTGGACCTTCACTATGCCGGTGTTTACTGTCCTGTCTGTCTCAGGCACAGCCTCGGATCCGGTATCCGTCATAAGCGCCTCTCCGGGGTTAAGTTTCTGGGGTAACTCTTTATCCCGGGTATGTACCTCTGTCTCCTTCTCTCAGACCTCTCAGGACCTCCACCTCTACTTGACTCTGCTCCTGCTCCAGACTAAACTGAACTAACTGTCACTCCTGCTCTGAGGTAAAATATTAGCTCCTCCCACTAGTGCAGGTGCCACCTAAGCTCCTCCCACTTTCTAGTGTAGTGTTGTGTGGGGAGTAAACCTGTGTTGATGTTTCTGCGGCACATTAACCCTTGGGGTGCCACATCTACTTAAGGGTGTCCTCCTTATTTTACTGCAGGAGTGATACTGCTAATGTACGAAGTCTAATGGTACCTTCACACGCCGTAATATCGGCTGGGAATCCTAAAGGCGATATGTCACACCGGAGAAATCACCGTGAAATTGCCTCACAGTTGCGGTGTGTGATTGGGCAATTTCGTGGCTATAAATCGCCTATCGCCTGATTCCTGAGCACTGCTCTGAAATCAGCCTCAATCATGAAGGCGAGATTCCAGGCTTTTGGCGTGTGATAGGGCGATAGCGATGGAATCAGCGTCGCCTATGATTTCCCGTAGGCGTGCCACAGCGTGCTGGAGTCCGTGCCCCGTCTGCGATGATTGGTGGTGGCTACTGTGTTCCCATTGGCTGACAGTTGACAGGGCGCCATATTTGAAGAGCTGTCCGTTCAGCAACACACATGGCGTTGATGGCGTCATGTATTAGCCAGCCTTCCAGAGCAGGCTGACCAATCGTAACGCTGTTGCGTTGTCCAATGAGCGCGTATTGGGCACTGTGTAAACCATTGTGGCACGCCTATCTCCTCGCCGCGCTGACCATGTACGCCCACATTGCCTTTGGGATTGCGGTGTGTGAAGCGGCGAGGGAATTCCACCGGAATGGTTCCGCTGGGAGTGAGGCGATTTCCGGAGCGACACATCACCTTTCTTTCAGGGCGAGATTGCGGCGTGTAATAGCACCATCGGCGATCTGAGGCGAGCATGAAAAACGTGCACGCGCACGTTAGATCGCCTCATATCACCAGCTGATATTGCGGCTTGTGAAGGTACCATTATACTGACCTGACGCCATCTTCATCTTCCATCACCACTGCTAACATTGGTCTCCAGCAGTTTATAACCTACCGGTTGCTCCAGTGTTTCATGGAGCAAAATGGAGGTCACTATTCAATGTAAGTCTATGAGAGCCTTGTTCTGCCCTCATAGACTTGCACTGAAAGCTTGTGACTGTTACCTATGACTTCTGGCAGTCAAGTTGGTGTCAAAAGATGGAGCCACAGAACCAGGAACCGATTATTTGCTATAGCAGCTGGGGGACTTATGAAGCCAGTTACGTCTGTCATGTGAGATCTCTTATAAGGACCGGCTTCTCAGGAGACCGTCAGTATCACAATATGCTGCAATAATCCTGGGATTGGAGAGATAATTATTGAAGGCGGCTATTTTATCATCTGCAGGTAGTAATCACTGCACAGTAGTATGAGAATGTGCTTGGGTGGGCGTTCAAATTACAGAATCTTTTTAATATCTGTATTAAGAATTAATTACCTTGATTGTATTAATAGCCACATGATTTTTCAGTAACTGTGCAGCTATTAACAATCAGTATTCCACTTGTGGTTAACTGCACATTCACCTCTTATTGATTTGAATAGGAGGCAGATGTTCAGTATTCGACAAGGCCACTATCAAAAGACAAGGCAGCTCCAGAACTGAGCATTTCTGGCCCCTGCTGCCGCTGACGGCACTGAGAACAGCTGATTGTTGGAGGTGCTGGGTGTCGGACCCCGGCCAATCACACAATGATGACCCCTCCTAAGGGTAGGTCATCATTGTCTAAGCAGGGTACAACTTTTTTATGTTTTTTGATCCAAAATGTTGCATTCAAGTTGATCTTAAAGGAAACCGGTAAGCTATTTTATGGCTCCCCTCCAGCTATCACTGTGTGTCCCTGTAGCTTCATAATACTATTCTAATCGTCCCTGTCTGACCTCATAGTGTAATGTTAAAGGTAAAAAAAAGCATTTATACACTTATATATTCTGAGGCAGTGTCTACACCTTGAAGGATGTAGTCACTCTGGCAGGTTAATAGTGAACTCACTATTAACTTCTCTGTATAAAGGACCTGTGTGATGTCCCGATCATGAGACCATACTGGGTGGCGCTAAGCGAGCAAAATCATTATGGTATATGAAGACTAAGCTCCACCTATTATAGTTTCATTAATAGTAAAGATTGAATGTCGACATCTGTGTGTAAAGGTGCCAGCTGGAAAACACATTATACAATAGGGTAAACCGCTGCACACTAAACACTAAAGCTAAGTTCACATTTGAGCTCTGCATTGCGTTTTGACGGATTGCTTTTTTCAATGCATTTTTTTTTTGCTCCCGTAGACTTGCATTGAAAAAACACATGCAGACGTGGTAAAAATACATCGGAAAGCACAAATGCGTTTCAATGCATGTGTTTTTACCAAGCACAGGAAATGCTGCAGGCAACGTTTCCTACGCGCTGCGTAAAAATGCATGCGTTCAAACTCAACCGCATTTTCCGATGCGTTTTTACCATGTTTGCACACTTTTTTCAATGAAAGTCTATGGGAGCAAAAACACATGAGTTTTTACTGCGTTTTATGCAAAAATGCAGTGAAAAACGCAGTACGTTCAAAACACAGCAAAAACCAGATGTGAAATGGACCTTACAAGAATGTGATCTAGGATAACGGCTAACGGATGAATGGCAAGGCAAATGTGTAAAGGTAATGCAACCGTGTATGGGGAAAAAGGTCATAGCGAACAC
This sequence comes from Allobates femoralis, assembly GCA_033576535.1. Taxonomy (NCBI): domain Eukaryota; kingdom Metazoa; phylum Chordata; class Amphibia; order Anura; family Aromobatidae; genus Allobates; species Allobates femoralis. The sequence continues at coordinate 8,640,671 of JARQOC010000009.1, forward strand.
TGCTTCAGAATGCAGAAAAATTGGGAAACTTAGCATAGCACTGGCCATTGCATGAGAGCCCGATAACCAAAGTCACGGTGTTCTCATCTTATTAGATCCCTAATCTTGTGCCTCTGCTTGTTGTATACAACTGCATGAATGGGTGTTTTTATGCCACTATGTGCAATTAAATCCTGCATGTACGGGTGTGTCTAGGAACCTGGCTACAGCAAGATAGAGGATCTAACATGGCTATAGGGTGGGAGAGGGTGCTCAGTCAGAAAATATAATAACAGTAAAGATTGACTGGCGACACCTGTGTGTAAAGGTGCTAGCTGGAAAAATCATTACACAATAAGGTAAACCGATACACACTAAACACTATGAAAAAAATGAACCTAGCATACTGGCTATAACAATGAATGGCAAGGCAATTGTGAAAAGCTAATACAAATGTGTATGGGAAAACATACATAGCAAAACTGTTTCAGAATACAGAAAAACTGAGCATTGTTTCCCCGTGCACATTTGTATTAGCTTTTCACAATTTCCTTGCCATTCATTGTTATAGCCAGTTGTGGTGTTATAGCCAGTGGTGGAGCGCCAGGTCCAGTGGTGGTGGGGCACCGGGTCCAGTGGTGGTGAGGTAGCATTGTGGTCATTGCAGGTTGTAGGCTGTTCTGAAGAGATGGGTTTTTAGGTTCCGATTGAAGGTTCCGAGTGTGGGGGACAGTCGGACGTTTTGGGGTGCAGAATTCCAGAGGATGGGGGATACTCGGACGAAGTGTTGCAGGCAGTTAGATGAGGAACGTACAAGTGTGGAGGACAGAAAGAGGTCTTGGGAGGATCGAAGATTACGAGTTGGATGATATCGGGAGATTAATTCACAGATATATGGGGGGCACAGATCGTGGACGGCTTTGTAAGGGTGCCTTCCCACTGGCGTTCCCCTCCGCAGCATTCTGCGGAGGGCAATCGCCATGTGTGCGCAGCAGCCGCCAACTCCTATCTTTAGAATGGGGACACACGGTGCTGCGCTTGACAGCGCATGACCGTGCGCACCCACCCACTCCCATATGTGATCTGTGGGCAGGCGGATGCCTGCGCACAAATCACACACTCCGGCCCGCACCAGGGACACAACATGTCGCGTCCCTGGTGCAGATGAGAGTGTGTGATCTGTACGCAGGCATCCGCCTGCGCACAAATCACATATGGGAGTGAATGGGTGCGCACGGTCATGCGCTGTCAAGCGCAGCACCGTGCGCTCCCATTATAAAGATAGGAGCTGGCGGCCGCTGCGCACACATTGCGGACCCCTCCGCAGAACGCTGCGGAGGGGAACGCTAATGTGAAGCCAGTCTAAGTCAATGTTAGTAGTTTGAATTGGATACGCCGGGAAATTGGTAGCCAGTGGAGGGATCTGCAGAGGGTAGAAGTGGAGGAATAGCGAGGAGAGAGGTGGATTAGTCGGGCAGCAGAGTTAAGGACAGATTGGAGAGATGCAAGAGTGTTAGCAGGGAGGCCACAGAGGAGGAGGTTGCAGTAGTCAAGACGGGGGAGATTCTGTTCCGGCCAGCTCATGATAGCAGCAGAGGAGGTGTAACAACAGAAAGACTGGTGATGCCCAGCGGGGGTGCTGAAAGCCAGCGAGGGGGGAGAATTTAGCGTCAGGCGGCCGATCCAGCAGATGTGGCGCCACCTGCTGGATCGGCCGCAAACATCAGCAAAATGCAGACACACGGACGCCGCTCCTACTTTTAAGCTTTAGAAACGAATATGCGGAGAGGCTGTCAAAAGAAAGAAAAACATTCTACATTCTACAAAACGACTGACAATGCTCCAGAGTTTCGTGCACTCTTTGCAAAAAAAATTGTCATACCTTCAATGATTTTTTTCCTATATTAATAATATCCTATACACTTAGTATTGTTTCTATTTAAATATTGCTGTTATTGAACCAGTCATTTTAACCATAATTGATGTAATTTAACAAATGATGAAAAGTCTCTTAGATTATCTAGAAATAACTTCTTATGTATTAAACTCCACCTTCTTTTAATCATCAAAAAAACTCAGTCCTCACCTCTGTGCTCCCTTTAATACTTAATCCACCAAAACAAAATTAGCAGAATGAAATCGAAGTGATTTCCACCCTACCTCCGAGCAGTGATGCCGTGGATCGCAGGCTCCTATACCTTTTGTTCTTTTTTTTGCTTACTTTTGGAATATTTGCTTCACTTCTTAAACACCAGTTCTTCTCCTGGAGATTCTTAAGAGATTTATTCTTACAGATGCTAGAAATAGACCAGGTAAGTTTTCATATCACGGTCATATATTACTGTAACGGCAGAGTACTGATATTTGTAAATATGAACGTTCCGCTTATTGATGAGAAAACTCTACTTTATTGCTGATCAGTGAATTTACTGTCATAGTTGTTCTCTGTTATATAGGATATGTTTGCACCAAGTTTTGAAGTCAGATGTAGAGATGAGCACATTTTTGAAATTTAAATTACTCAGTTTCACAGAATTTTCCCCCAAAATTTGAGTCATGGTTTAATCAATTCACTGCAAATTGAAAGTATTGCAAAAGCTACAATTGTCCTGAAAAGACGTGTGTAACACTCTGAGGTCTCCTAGGACTGAGTCCCACTAAAGCTATTTAATGCAAATATAGCCTTATTAGTGTTAAATTGTCCTTAGGCCGGCTTCACACTGCGGGTTAGATCTGATCTGAGACTGTCAGGGTGAACCTGACAGTCCCGGATCGGATCAGCATACAGAACCAGTAGGCTAATATGCCCTCTGGTCCGGTGTGCCGCCACTGATGAAGCAGGACCGCGGCTGGCAGGGAGCTAGCCGCGGTTCCTGAAACAACTGCGGCGTGCAGCCTCAGAGGTCCGGTTCCCGGATCCTCCCGGACCGTGGCAATCGGGTCCCATAGGCTCCCATTTTAGGGAGCGCCGGATTGCCCCAGATCCGGGAGGATTCGAGCGAATCCGGGACAATCAGGCGCAATCCGTGAATTGCCAATTAGAGGTGATATTGTCCTCTCGGACACAAAAACGCTGCAAGCAGCGATTTTGTGTCCGTGGGGGAATTCAGAATTCTCCTGGATTGTCCCGAACAAATAGAGAGCTGCTATCCAGCTTCTATCCGGCCCCATAGTATACTAGGGCCAAAAACCGGTCCGCGGCTGTCCGGATTGCATGGACAGCCACGGATCGGAACCATACCGCAGTGTGAACCCGGCCTTAGTTTACATGGTTTGGGGTAATCAGATGGTAATTGTGACATCTCTAGAGTCTGCTCCTGCAACGTCTGCATCTGCTACCAGGTGCTGCTGTGTTCACACCAAAGGTATGGCTGGTGATATAGTAGTCTGACTTATGGAAATATTTGTATAGCTGCCCAGCTGGGGTCATTAACTCTGACTTCAGCCAATTAGGAAATACTGCAGACTATTTCAATTATCTGTGTGCTTCTTTCTGCTGGTTGCCAGATATATTCCCTGGTTCACATGGCATTCCTGCTTTGTATTATTAATTTTCTGAGTTGATCTTTGCTTACTTTTGCACTATTCTCCAGCCTAACAATTTTCTGACTTGTCAGCTTTGACCCTGCTTGGCAACCTATCTATTCTTGGACTTCAACCCATCTATTGGTAGCAACCTTCTAGGCCTTGTAGTAAAGCTATACCCCTGTATAGAGGTTAAAGGGTGTCTGGTTATATCGGGGTCCTGCCTGACAGTGTAGTTTGCATTTAGTCTGTCCGAGATTCCCCTTTTTAGCTGTAACTCAAATGGATGTTACAGTAACCTGTGGTGAAGAACAGCCTGTTCCTCACACATTAATCTTTTTCACTTATGTGCTGTCATACAATATCTGCACAGTTTCTTGAGTGTTTTATGGCTTTTACTCCCTATCTCAATGACAAAGCTGTGATATCCTCACACAATCTTAATTTACCAGAATATGGCTGATACATATACCCTACTTTTGCCTTTATTTAGCTTATGATAGTCTCCAGTGATTGACTTTATCACATGTGGTGTGACCTAAAAAAAAAATTGAAACCCCAGCCCACCTTTAATACCAATAATGATTATATTAATGATAATAATAATACCAAAATCTTTTAAAACACCACTCCATTAGCTTTTTCTTTCAGAGCTGGGTGGCACTTTACTTATTAGTCCCCTGTCCCTGTAATTATACTCAGCTGCATTTATACTCGCATGTCTTCATCCTTTTTCGATGCCACATCAGTCCCATGGTGCCATCTTGTGCCCATGACTTCTGACTGTCTGAAAGCCAGACGTTATAGCACAAGAGCTCAATATAACTCTATAGGTACCTTTATACGCCGCCACTATCACTGGCAATCGGTAGCAACCGAACGTGTGCGTGCACGTTTTGAAAGGTTGCTAACGATCGCCGATTCCGCATGTACACGCCGCCATTGTGTTGTCAACTCAAGGGTATCGTGGTTCCCCGGAAGTTCCAACAGATCCTGCGGATAACTTCCTGTTGAATCCCGTCATACCTTCACACGCCGCAATCAGTAGGGGAATGTGGGTGTACATGTTCTGCGGCGCCAAAACATAGGCGTGACGGAGTTGTGTATTCCGTGATGCTAACACGCTGATTGGACAACGCAATAGCGCAGGAAGGCTGGCTAATACATGACGCCATTGCAATGGTGTAGTGTGAATGGTCAGCTCTTTAAATATGATGCCCTGTGAAGGGACAGCCAATGGTTACACAGTAGCCCCCACCAATCATCGCTGATGGGGCGCGGTATTCAGCACGCTGTGACACGCCCCGGGGAAATCACTAGGCGACGCTGAATCCATCCCTGTCCCCCGTTTACACACCAATACCAGGGCAATTCTCCCTTTGTGTTGCCTTGGATTTTAGAACACGTCTCAGAAACAGCTACCCGGAGCAACTGCGAGAAACCCGATCACTTTCCCAAATTACACGCCGCAACTTTGTAGCAATTTCAAGGCAACCGTGACAAAAATCCCGATTGCCAGGCAGTAGCTACCACGCTGTGGCGGCGTGTAAAGGTACCTTATGACAACCAGACCGAGGCTAGAACAAGGCCTGAATTAGGCAAGAAGGAGGCTAGCATAAATTTGTATTACATTGTGAGCACCGGTACACCATGAAACACTGGAGCTGATGGCAGGTCACAAAACGCCGGAAGCCAACGAGAGTAACACTGGAAAGAGATGAAGACAGCAGCAGGTGAGTACAAGACAGGGACTTAGATATAAAGTGCTTCTCCACAATGGTATAGTCAGGTTAATCATTGGCATCAGATATAGCAGATTGAAAATCAGCACAAATTCATGCCTGATTCACTTTGACAAATATAAATGTTTTCACACTTTTAGAGGACAATACAGTCTGCTTGGGTGTGACAAAGCCACTCACCATGGTTAATACCTTCTCTGACGGTAGGCTGGACAAAAAAGTACATCTATGACCATTTGGGCTATTTTCCTTTCAAAAGCCAGAAAAATATCTCCAAGTTTGCTTATATAGCAAGGCTCTAAAAGCATTGTTATCCAATAGCCATCCATTTAACTGATGCTAATGATATGCCTATCAACCCACAAGCAACCAAGCAAGTAGCTTGCTATCCTTGACATCTTGACCAAATGCACCCGTTTCATTTAATTTCTGCACCCAGCTGCTAAAGTTGTCATCGAGGCAAGTGTTGCCATTGTCGTCATCTATTTCACACTGACTGTCAGCCTCCTCCCCTGTCTGTGCCTGGTATTACTTAGTGTCCTTTTCCACACCCACCTGATGCTTCTCTCTATTCTTTCCCCCAATTTCAGCTGCATGTAACATTGACCTTGAGGGTGCCCAACAGCCTTAGGGTGGCAATGAATTTAAAAAGAAAATTCAGTAGTTCTGTCATTTGAACCTTCTCTGGCTGATGTAATCATCTACATAGTGTAAAAGAATCAAAACGCCTTTCATTTGTAATTCATAGAAATAAACAGTAGAATGATGTGCTATACCAAAAATCTCTATCTTGATCTCACCTGTCCACAAGACACTTTCCCAGAAGGATTTTGGTTTACTCACGCAAATTTTGGCAAACAGTAGTCTGGCTTTTTTATGTCTCTGTGTCAGCAAGTGTGTCCTCCTGGGTCTAATTGGATAACCCATTCTCACTTCCCATGTTAACCCCCATAAAAATAAAAAAGCCTATACTCACCTCCGTTGCCGATTCGGTTCTAGCAATGTCAGATGGAGCGTTACTGGGGCCCACTTTACATTGTTATTACACGTGAGCCCTGAGATCAAACAGGACTGGCTTTCTTCTCCCCACCATCAGACACAGGAGTACTCAACAGGAAGTAAGAACTGTGGCCGACCACACTCTAGTAAGACTTTATTGGGCCTTTTCACATCTAAGGCTGGGCTGGGCTTGCCTGCATTTGGATTTGTATGCATTTTTACCGCTAAAACACATCCAAACGCATGCGTTACTGCACCCATAGCGTTCAATGCAAAACGCATTGCAAACGCATGCAAAAAAGCAAAATGCAGCCAAAAACGCAGGCTGCCTTGTCTAGGGCTGCATTTTCAAAAGCGCATGCGTTTTGCGTTTCTGCAAATGCATGTACATTTTTGCATGCATTTACAATGCGTTTTGCATTGCACCCTATGGGTGCGTTAACGCAGGCATTTGAATGCGTTTTTAGTGTTAAAAATGCATACAAACGCAAATGCAGGCAAACGCAACCTAGCCTTAGATGTGAACTAGGCCATTAAGTCACCAACAGTTAACAGCATAGAGTGCATTCCCGGCAAGGACACATGACGATGCAAGTGACAGAGTCTCACCCTTCTGCTGGCTCGCAAAGGATCAAAACCTCCATGTCTTCAGGGGATCCAGGACCAACAACCTCAGCCAGTAGCACCCTGTTTTTGGCGTACACCCACTGATAAGAGGTTGCAGCAAGCTCAGCAAGATGTCTGAGCACAGCTAGGTATGTGGCCAAGTGACCAGATAGTCTCAATCTGGGTTCTTGTAATGAATTTGTGAGCTCAGTGTTGGGAAGCAGAGCAGTTCCATAATCCACCGGCTGGAACAATGGTCCCTAAGGTGATGTCTTGTAGAATCAAACCAGTTACAGGAGCAGGCCCTTTTTTATATCCCTAGCTATATATATATATATATATATATATATATATATATATATATATATAGCTACCATTTCAGGGCACTGTGCCCCATAGGATTGGTGGGAGAAGGCTGTTTTCTCATTCCAACTGAATACTTGTCAATCCGACTGAATAATTGCCCTCTGATGCACCGCAGGGTGCTGACGCAATTCACAATCAGCAGACATTCCACAATTTACCAGCCAAAGGCATTGGACAGTCTCCCATGAACCAATGGCTCATGTCCCTTGGCTTGCTGAACAATGAGTTAGTATATATGGCATAATTAAAAATAAGTAAATCCTGAAGTTACCTGGCGCCCACACAGAGAGCTCCACTGCCAGGAGGGCTTCCATATGCACAGTTTGCATGCACCGGAGCCGGCCGAACATGTGATCAGCCCCCACAATGCATCAGGCCAGATGTGACGTTCCTATGGCGCATCATAGTAGCAAAGGAGGTGGGAATTTCAAAAAGAGGTGGCACAGCACAAGGAACGAGGACGCCCAGCGGGACATGCAAGGAGCCAGTGAGGGAGGAAGGGTGGGAATGGAGCCTCGGAGCTCGCCTTTCCAGTCTCTGCATGTAGACTGCTTGTAAGTTATAAATCATTATTCTTAAACTTTATAGGGCACATTTAGATCAGACAAGGATGGTTAGGGATCAGCTATCAAGGCACAAGGACAGGTAGTGTTAAGTTAGAGGGTAGAACGAGCTGACAGGTTCCCTTTAAAGGATATGTTCACATTTGCCATAGAAGTGAACCAAAATTGAATAGTCACAACATTTTTGTGAAACACGGAGTCGCTCAAAATGTTTGCGTCGAGGTGTGACTTATGACAACCCATCAAAGTCATGGAAAGTGAGAGACATTTCTCCAAATGACTGACTGCAGTAACATTTTTAACAAGCCTCATACCACTGGTAGGTGTATACCTCTTAATGAATTTGGCACATCTTATTACTGCAAACCTCTCATTAAGTCTTGAAGTGTAAATGTCATTTCATTGAACAAAAATGCACTGGTTGTTAATGATGGGTCACATAGCATCTAAGATAATGCTTTTTTTATTGCCATATGACTTATTTTCTCACATTTTTTGTGCTCTTTTAAAAACTGCATTTTATGGTTGTGTGGGCATGGCTAGCATCTGATAGGGAGCAGTACATTGTGACAGCAGAGATGGGACAAGATCAGAGATTGTGAGCTGTGTGAGGAACCAGAAGAGAAGGAGCCAGATGACAGATCAGAAGCTTGTGCCAAGGAAAGGGCAGAGGAGTTTACAGTGATTCTGACATTTTGACATTGCTCAGCAACTTTTCTGCAGCCTAAAATAATCTGATACACTGTCACTTCACCAGCTGCAGTCAGGAGCTCGCACACTGTGTAGGCCACACCCCTTTTCCCTTATTCAGTGTGAAGAGGGATCTGACTAATAATGAACATATGTCTACTTCACACACAGTCTAGTGGGGACACCTTGTGGAAGGTTTATGAATTGTTTTTAACCAGAATTCTCTTATGAAGTATATTTTAAAGTTTATTAAAATCTCTTGCTCTACATTATGATTAAATAAAAAGTTAAACACTTTATTGAAACAGGATGTAGAATTCTAGATTTCAGGAAAACGCTTTCATGGTTGGTCATTTAGAAAATGAAACATTAGCTTTACCACTTAAGTCTCAATATCTTGCGATTCATTGAGTTCCTCGGATTTGCACCTTGCAGAATGAAGTTTTTGTTTTTCCTTTATTTGTCATGCAGCATTTTTATGATTATAATTGTCATTTTTAAGTAAACTTTCGACTTGCTTTCATTGGCATGGCTTTCTTTATTCCGTGCTATTTCTTTGGCTCTTTCATTGAAATATAATCCAATTTATTTCACTTGAAGCATCACATGATATTTTGTACAGCAGACCTCCTACTGTCATTCAGCTCTTATCCACAATACTGAACACACTTCAAAGCCTTCATAGAACAATATGCTTCCTCACTAAAAATGAAGGGCAAGACCTGCGCTAAAATGAAATCCTCAGCAAACTGAATTCTGCACTAAACCTTCACTTCTTAGGGGTTCTGAGCCATGGACCGAATGGAGATCATTAAAACAAACCATGATATTGCATTGATATGGCAGACATTGTAACAACATGGCCCTTAAATGGATACGGTATTTTATCTTCAGTGGCGTATCTAGAGTCTGATGAGTCCCAGTGCAACAAGTGAAGCATTTTAAAGTCTATAAAGATGTGTTGCCCTTCCCCTTCATTATGAGTAATATCCCCATACTATACTAATATCCACCATCCTCGCCCCTTCCAGGTAAGTATGTCTCCAATCTTGTACTCCTTCAAGGTATATCTGTCTCCCATTCTGAGCCCCTTCCAGGTATATATTTCACCCATCCTGGTATATATGTCCTCCATCCTGTGCCCCTTCAAGATATATCTGTCCCCCATTCTGAGCACCTTCCAGGTATGATTTTCCACTATCCTGGTATATATGACCTCCATCTTTAGCTCCTTTAAGATATATTTGTCCCGCCTTTCTTAGCCCCATCCAGGTATATTTTTCCCCCATCTTGGTCTATCTGTCCTACATTCTGAGCCCTTTCCAGGTATATATTTCCCACATCCTGGTATACATGTCCTACATCCTAAGCCCATTCAAGATGTATCTATGCCCCATTCTGAGCTCTTTTCAGGTCTATATTTCCCCCATCCTGGTATATATGTCCTCCATCCTGTGCCCATTCAAGGTATATCTGTCCTCCATTCTGAGCCCCTTCCAGGTATATATTTCTTTCATCTTGGTATATGTCCTCCATTCTGTGCCCCTTCAAGATAGATATGTCCCCCATTCTTAGACCCTACAGGGTATACATTTCCACATCTTAATATATCTGTTCCCCATTCTGAGTAATTTCCAAGTATAGATTTCCCCCATTCTTATATATATGTCCCCCATCCTGGGCCCCTTCAAGATACATCTATCCCCTATTCTGAGCCCCTTCCAGGTATATATTTTCCTTATCCTGGTATATTTGTCTGCCATTCTGAGCCCCTTCCAGGTATATATTTCACCCATCCTGGTATATATGTCCTCCATCCTGTGCCCCTTCAAGATATATCTGTCCCCCATTCTGAGCACCTTCCAGGTATGATTTTCCACTATCCTGGTATATATGACCTCCATCTTTAGCTCCTTCAAGATGTATTTGTCCCCCCCTTTCTTAGCCCCATCCAGGTATATTTTTCCCCATCTTGGTCTATCTGTCCTACATTCTGAGCCCTTTCCAGGTATATATTTCCCACATCCTGGTATACATGTCCTACATCCTAAGCCCATTCAAGATGTATCTATCCCCCATTCTGAGCTCTTTTCAGGTCTATATTTCCCCCATCCTGGTATATATGTCCTCCATCCTGTGCCCATTCAATGTATATATGTCCTCCATTCTGAGCCCCTTCCAGGTATATATTTCTTTCATCTTGGTATATGTCCTCCATTCTGTGCCCCTTCAGGATAGATATGTCCCCCATTCTTAGACCCTACAGGGTATACATTTCCACATCTTGATATATCTGTTCCCCATTCTGAGTAATTTCCAAGTATAGATTTCCCCCATTCTTATATATATGTCCCCCATCCTGGGCCCCTTCAAGATACATCTATCCCTATTCTGAGCCCCTTCCAGGTATATATTTTCCTTATCCTGGTATATCTGTCTGCCATTCTGAGCCCCTTCCAGGTGTATATTTCCCCCATCTTGGTATATACCTTGCTGATCTGACTGAATCTTTAGCCTTTTAATTGCTCAAATGAAATTGGAAAAGCTCAATTGATTGCAAGCACCTCTCACTACTCATATAAAGTACATCAATATGTAACTTGGTGTAAACAAGGAGACTTTAACTTACTAAGAACAAAAATCTTTGTAATTAGAGACAGAGGAATTGATTCTTCTAGTCTGAGACTCAGAGGTTCAGAGTAATTCATGCTTGGCAAATCAAAGTGAAAAAGAAATACATTAAGGATTTGACCATCGTAATTCACCTTGTCATAGTTACATTTTGTCCAAAACATTTTTTCAAGTTTTCTTGTTGCTGTTTTTAAATGTTTCAACAAATGTTGACTGATTTGACATTTGGAAAATGTGTCTCTGTTCAGCACTTTGATGCTGTGATAATACTATACTTTGGCTTTTCATTACTTTTGACTTTTAAGACTTGTTTATTTAAGGGGTCGCTTCATTTAGTCAACCCTTTTTTGAATGAGGATGGCAGGTCTGGCTTCTCTGAACCTTGGAGATTAGTTGCTTTGTCTAGAATAGGACTTGCTGAACTGATGCAGAATGACTGGAATAGTGAAGACTGGTGAAGAAGAGTAGGATTAGTAATGACTGGTGAAGAAGAGAAAGATTAGTGTTGACTGATGAAGCAAGGAGCTGGATCAGTGATGACTGATGAAGCAGAGCTGGATCAGTGATGATGAAGCAGGAAGATCAGTGATGACTGTGGCAGAGAGATCAGTGATGACTGATGAAGCAGGGAAGGATCAGTGATGACTGATGAAGCAGAGAAGGATCAGTGATGACTGATGAAGCAGGAAGGATCAGTGATGACTGGACGATGAAGCATGAAGAGAAGGATCAGTGATGACTGATGAAGCAGAGAAGGATCAGTGATGACTGGTGAAGCAGAGAAGAATCAGTGATGACTGTGAAGCAGAGAAGGATCAGTGATGATTGATGAAGCAGAGAAGATCAGTGATGACTGTGACGCAGAGAAGGATCAGTGATGACTGGTGAGCAGAGAAGGATCAGTGATGACTGATGAAGCAGGGAAGGATCAGTGATGACTGATGAAGCAGAGAAGAATCAGTGATGACTGGTGACGCAGAGAAGATCAGTGATGACTGATGAAGCAGGGAAGGAATCAGTGATGACTGATGAAGCAGAGAAGGATCAGTGATGACTGAGTGAAGCAGAGAAGGATCAGTGATGACTGATGAAGCAGAGAAGGAATCAGTGATGACTGGTGAGCAGAGAAGGATCAGTGATGACTGATGAAGCAGAGAAGGATCAGTGATGACTGGTGATAGCAGGAAGGATCAGTGATGACTGATGAAGCAGGAGAAGGATCAGTGATGACTGATGAAGCAGAGAAGGATCAGTGATGACTGATGAAGCAGGAAGGATCAGTGATGACTGATGAAGCAGAGAAGAATCAGTGATGACTGGTGAAGCAGGGAAGGATCAGTGATGACTGGTGAAGCAGAGAAGGATCAGTGATGACTGATGAAGCAGGGAAGGATCAGTGATGACTGATGAAGCAGGGAAGGATCAGTGATGACTGGATGAAGCAGGAGAAGGATCAGTGATGACTGATGAAGCAGAGAAGGATCAGTGATGACTGATGAAGCAGGGAAGGATCAGTGATGACTGGTGATGCAGAGAAGGATCAGTGATGACTGATGAAGCAGGAAGGATCAGTGATGACTGATGAAGCAGGAAGGATCAGTGATGACTGGTGAAGCAGAGAAGGATCAGTGATGACTGATGAACAGAGAAGGATCAGTGATGACTGATGAAGCAGAGAAGGATCAGTGATGACTGATGAAGCAGAGAAGGATCAGTGATGACTTGTGAACGCAGAGAAGGATCAGTGATGACTGGTGACGCAGAGAAGGATCAGTGATGACTGTGAAGCAGAGAAGGATCAGTGATGACTGATGAAGCAGAGAAGGATCAGTGATGACTGATGAAGCAGAGAAGGATCAGTGATGACTGATGAAGCAGAGCTGGATCAGTGATGACTGATGAAGCAGGGAAGGATCAGTGATGACTGGTGAAGCAGAGAAGGATCAGTGATGACTGATAAAGCAGGAAGGATCAGTGATGACTGGTGAAGCAGGGAAGGATCAGTGATGACTGGTGAAGCAGAGAAGGATCAGTGATGACTGGTGAAGCAGAGAAGGATCAGTGATGACTGATGAATCAGAGAAGGATCAGTGATGACTGATGAAGCAGAGAAGGATCAGTGATGACTGTGGAAGCAGAGAAGGATCGATGAAGTCTGATGCAGCGGAGCTGGATCAGTGATGACTGGTGATGCAGGAAGGATCAGTGATGACTGGGAAGCAGAGAAGGATCAGTGATGACTGATGAAGCAGGGAAGGATCAGTGATGACTGATAAAGCAGAGAAGGATCAGTGTTGACTGGAGAAACAGGGAAGGATCAGTGATGACTGATGAAGCAGAGAAGGATCAGTGAAGTCTGATGCAGCGGAGTGGATCAGTGATGACTGGTGAAGCAGGGAAGGATCAGTGATGACTGGGAGCAGAGAAGGATCAGTGATGACTGATGAGCAGGGAAGGATCAGTGATGACTGATAAAGCAGAGAAGGATCAGTGTTGACTGGAGAAACAGGGAAGGATCAGTGATGACTGATGAAGCAGAGAAGGATCAGTGATGACTGATAAAGAAGAGAAGGATCAGTGATGACTGATAAAGAAGAGAAGGATCAGTGTTGACTGGAGAAACAGGAAGGATCAGTGATGACTGGAGAAACAGGGAAGGATTAGTGATGACTGGGGAAGCAGAGAAGAATCAGTGATGACTGGTGACGCAGAGAAGGATCAGTGATGACTGATGAAGCAGAGAAGAATCAGTGATGACTGATGAAGCAGGAAGGATCAGTGATGACTGATGAAGCAGGAAAGGATCAGTGATGACTGATGAAGCAGAGAATGATCAGTGATGACTGGTGACGCAGAGAAGGATCAGTGATGACTGATGAAGCAGGGAAGGATCAGTGATGACTGGTGACGCAGAGAAGGATCAGTGATGACTGGTGACGCAAAGAAGAATCAGTGATGACTGATGAAGCAGGGAAGAATCAGTGATGACTGATGAAGCAGGGAAGGATCAGTGATGACTGATGAAGCAGAGAAGGATCAGTGATGACTGATGAAACAGAGAAGGATCAGTGATGACTGGTGACGCAGAGAAGGATCATTGATGACTGGTGACGCAAAGAAGGATCAGTGATGACTGATGAAGCAGAGAAGAATCAGTGATGACTGGGGAAACAGAGAAGAATCAGGTGATGACTGGGGAAGCTGAGAAGGATTAGTGATGACTGATGAAGCAGAGCTGAATCAGTGATGAGTCTGACTAGTGTTGCAGAGAAGGATCATTGAGGATGAAGCAGAACTGGATCAGTGATGACTGGGGAAGCAGAGAAGGATCAGTGAAGTCTGATGCAGCGGAGCTGGATCAGTGATGACTGATGAAGCAGGGAAGGATCAGTGATGACTGGTGAAGCAGAGAAGGATTAGTGATGACTGATAAAGCAGAGAAGGATCAGTGTTGACTGGAGAAACAGGGAAGGATCAGTGATGACTGGGGAAGCTGAGAAGGATTAGTGATTACTGATGAAGCAGAGCTGAATCAGTGATGAGTCTGACTAGTGTTGCAGAGAAGGATCATTGAGGATGAAGCAGAACTGGATCAGTGATGACTGGGGAAGCAGAGAAGGATCAGTGAAGTCTGATGCAGCGGAGCTGGATCAGTGATGACTGATGAAGCAGGGAAGGATCAGTGATGACTGATGAAGCAGAGAAGGATCAGTGATGACTGATGAAGCAGAGAAGGATCAGTGATGACTGGTGAAGCAGGGAAGGATCAGTGATGACTGTGGAAGCAGAGAAGGATCAGTGATGACTGATGAAGCAGGGAAGGATCAGTAATGACTGATGAAGCAGAGAAGGATCAGTGATGACTGATAAAGCAGAGAAGGATCAGTGATGACTGGTGACGCAGAGAAGGATCAGTGATGACTGTGGAAGCAGAGAAGGATCAGTGATGACTGATGAAGCAGGGAAGGATCAGTGATGACTGATGAAGCAGAGAAGGATCAGTGATGACTGGTGAAGAAGAGAAAGATTAGTGCTGACTGATGAAGCAGAGCTGGATCAGTGATGACTGATGAAGCAGAGCTGGATCAGTGATGACTGGTGAAGCAGGGAAGGATCAGTGATGACTGTGGAAGCAGAGAAGGATCAGTGAAGTCTGATGCAGCGGAGCTGGATCAGTGATGACTGGTGAAGCAGGGAAGGATCAGTGATGACTGTGGAAGCAGAGAAGGATCAGTGATGACTGATGAAGCAGGGAAGGATCAGTGATGACTGATAAAGCAGAGAAGGATCAGTGTTGACTGGAGAAACAGGGAAGGATCAGTGATGACTGATGAAGCAGAGAAGGATCAGTGAAGTCTGATGCAGCGGAGCTGGATCAGTGATGACTGGTGAAGCAGGGAAGGATCAGTGATGACTGTGGAAGCAGAGAAGGATCAGTGATGACTGATGAAGCAGGGAAGGATCAGTGATGACTGATAAAGCAGAGAAGGATCAGTGTTGACTGGAGAAACAGGGAAGGATCAGTGATGACTGATGAAGCAGAGAAGGATCAGTGATGACTGATAAAGAAGAGAAGGATCAGTGATGACTGATAAAGAAGAGAAGGATCAGTGTTGACTGGAGAAACAGGGAAGGATCAGTGATGACTGGAGAAACAGGGAAGGATTAGTGATGACTGGGGAAGCAGAGAAGGATTAGTGATTACTGACAAAGGAGAACTGAATCAGTGATGAGTCTGACTAGTGTCGCAGAGAAGGATCATTGAGGAATAGTGAAGCAGAGCTGTATTAGTGATGATAATGACTGGTGAAGCAAAACTGAATCATTGATGACTGGTGAAGAAGAGCAGTGATGATTGGTGAAGTGGAAAAGGATCAGTGATGACTGGTGAAGAAGAGGATGAATGATGACTGGTGAAGGAGAGGATAATGATGACTGGTGATGTCAAGAAAGATCAATGATGACTGGTGAAGGAGAACTGGATCAGTAGTGATTGGTGAAGTAAAGCTATTATGATTGGTAAAGTGGAGAAGGTTCAGTGATGACTGGTGAAGAAGAGGATGACTGATGACTGATGAAGCTGAGAAAGATCTGGTACTGGTAAAGCAGAGCTGGGTCAGTGATGATAATGATTGGTGAAGCAGAGCTGAATCAGTGCTGATTGGTGAAGCAAAGCTGGATCAGTGATGACTTGTCAAGTGGAGAAGGATCAATGATGGCTAGTGAAGAGTAGGATTAATAACGATTGATGAATCAGAATAGGATTAATGATGACAAATGGAGTGGAGCAGGATCTGTGAGGACTGGTGAAGTAGAGCTGGATCAGTGATGACTGGTAGTGATGGGTGGGAACCTGAACTGTAAGGACCTGAACTGTAAGGTTCAGGGTTCGTGCATTGACCCCGAACTTTGACTCAGAGAAGTATATGTTACTGTTCAGGTTCAGCTGCCTGGATAAAGCTTGTTGAAATGCTGCTGCGCAGCCAATGAGCAAGTATTACCAATGAAAAATGGGGATTAAAGCAGGATAATTATACTTACCAACCGAGTAACCACACCGCTGTCACACTGCTTCCGAGTTCGCCCATTATATCTTATGAATATTCCCCTGCTTCCTCCGACCATCATCTGTTACAGCATCTGTGATTGGTTGCAGTCAGACTGCACCACCACCCTCACTACCGGCGTCTGTGACTGTTTGCCCTACACACTAGTATAAAAATTAATAAATAATTGAAAATATGGTGTGTGTCCCCTGCATTTTTATACCCAGGGCAAATAAAGCAGACAGATTTGGGAGACCCGACATTGTTTTTTTAAGTTATTTAAATAAATAATTTAAAAAAAAACTTGTCGTCTCCCCCAATTTTGATACCCACCCAAGATAAAGTACACCGCTGGTGGATGGCCCATGGTTATTGGGCCATTCCAAGGCTAAAATAACCAGCCCATAGTCACTCCAGAATCCTGGCATTTTATCCGGCTCATCCCGATTGCTCTAATGTCATGGAAATTGAAGTAACTTAAGAGGGCTAGTGACAAATTGATTTTTGTCCCTCAACAATCTTGGCTTTGCTTTATCCAGAAGCTGCAGTGATGGAAAACATGACTACTCACTGCAGCGCCTGGGATAAACTTACTGACGTGGGGAGCCTTGGAATATGAGAAGTGGTGACTAGTGATGGGCGAATCCTAAATTACTCGGACTCACTAGACTCTAACGAGTCTGAGTCCAGGACTCGCTACTCGTTGCGAGTCTAGCGAGTCCAAAGTAAATGAATGGGGAACGAGTATTGCAGCGAGTCCTCTGCTGCCGGACCCTGTAAGGGGTTTGGCAGCAGAGGAAAAAACTGCCATTCCCCATGTTATTCTTTTAAAGCCAGCGGCAAAAAGCCGCTGGCTTTTAAAGAATAGTAAAAAATAAAAAAAAAGGATTGAAGGGGGGGGGGAGGGGGAAGAGGGGGGGTGAGGGGTGAGAGGGGGGGGATGCACTGGCCCGGCCGGCTACTTACTGCTGCCTCCGCCGGCGCCAGCCGCAGACTCGCTCCCCGCCTCTCTGCTGCTCTTTCCGGAGATTCCCGAACGCTGACAGAAGCAGTGAATAAATTAACTTCCGTCACCGCTCGGGAATCTCTGGCAGCAGAGAGACTCGGGCTGGAAGCAGGGTTCAGCTCAGGTCATAATGACCTGAACTGAACCCTGACTGTTTAGTCAGTTCTCAGCTCTGCTACATCCACAGGGATGTAGCAGTGCTGAGATTACATTTTGGTCTACGTTGGACGGAAGAGGATTTTTTAAATAAAGATGGAGTCCCTAATGTCTTTTTTGTTTTATTTTTAATAAAAAAATTTTCTCAATGTTGTATTTTTTTTCTATTGATTATTGGAAATTCATGGCGGTCATGTCTAATATTGGCGTGACCGCCATAAATTTCAGGCTTAGGGCCAGCTGATAATACAAAGCTGGCCCTAACCCCTTTATTACCCAGTGAGCCACCCGCCACCAGGGCCACTGGAAGAGCGGGGTTCAGCGCCAGAGGATGGCGCTTCAATGAACGCGCCATCTTCTGGGGCGGCTGCGGGCTGCAATTTGCAGCGGGGGGTGCCCAGAAAGCTTGGGCCTCCCTGCGCTGCGGATTCCAGCCCCCAGCTGCTTAGCTGTACCTGGCTGGACATAGAAATTGTGCGGAGCCCTACGCATTTTTTTTTTATTATTTCATGAAAATCATGAAATAATAAAAAAAAGGGCTCCCCTATATTCTTGTGTCTGGCCAGGTACAAATAGGCACCTGGGGGTTGAGGGCAGCCCGTCGCTGCCTGCTGGATCCGGCTGGTTACAGAAATACGGCGAAGCCCACGTCAAATTTTTTATGACAAATCCCTAAAACAATATAAATAAAAGGGACTGCATCTTTATTAACCCCGGGACCATGGGCGAGGGGTTAATAAAGATGCAGTCCCTTTTTTAGGATTGTTTTATTGATTTTTCAGAAAAAAATTATGTGGGCTTCGCCGTATTTTTGTAACCAGCCGGATCCAGCAGGCAGCGACGGGCTGCCCCCAACCCCCAGGTGCCTATAAAAAGGTAATAATAAAAAGCAAGTGCTTAGTAAAAAACAGTTTTAAAAACAGGGTACTTAGTTAATACGTTTTTTGCAAAAAATGTACGTAAGCCGTTCTAACTCGCCACGGTGACCCTTATCAGGACGGTCCTATCTAACTAATTTAAAACCTGATCCTGCATGAATACACCTTATGGATTACCTTTTAATAGCAGTGTACTTACACACGTTTGTTAGGCTAGGGTTACACATATGCCCTGAGTCTGTTTTTGGCATCAGTTTTTGCACTTTATTTTTTCCTAAGTCCAAAAACTGATGCAAAAAACGGATTACATATTAAAAAAAGCTATCTGTTTTTTCTGTACGCAAAAACATTGCTAGGAGCGTTTCTGGGTGCAGTATAAAGACTGATCCGTTTTTTTAACATGGGGCCCTATGGGAAACACATGCGTTAATGCATGGTACACATAGGTACCATCCATTAACGCATATGCGTTTTTTGTGAAAAAATTTCTAGGTCAAAAAAATGTTCAGGTGCATAGGAGGCTCAAAGAGCACCATAAAAAAATGGATTTGTTATTGAAAACATTCTAAAAAACGGATTGGCATGTGTGACCCTAGCCGTGTACTGTTTTTTTTCTGTGGTCTATTTGGTGGTATGAATGCAGTCCTACAGACCCGTTCACATTGTGTCCTGGCTCAGTGCAGTTTATCAGCGAACTTAGGCTAGGGTCACATTTGGAAGGCTCATTGCGATTACTGCATCCAGATCCGGAAGCAGTAATCACATGAGCCTTCAGACGCATTTTGAGTTCACAATGTGTCTTTAATCCCGGCAACCAGATTGCAGAATGTGAAATCTGGTTGTCGGATGCTTTGTTCATCCCTACTGCCACAGGGTTGAACAAAGATTTAATGTTAATAATAGATGTGGGCAACATGTCTGTCGGGAGTGCCCACCCTACCTAGAGACATGCTGTCCACATAGTTCGCCATGTTAATATGTGAAATTACAGTATTGCCGGCTATTGTCGGCATTTACTATTTTCTGAATGAAACCCGGCGGCTCCTCGCTGTGGAGGAGATACAGTACATAATCTGCGTACTGATCTGCCGCTATCCAGGGTCCTCAAAGCATTAACATTAGGCTATGGCAGTGCCCATAGACCTAATGTTAAAGCTTTCAAGACCCTGATAGCGGCAGATACAGTACGCAGATTACGTACTGTATCTCCTCCACAGCGAGGAGCCGCCGGGTTTCATTCAGAAAATAGTAAATGCCACAATAGCCGGCAATACTGTAATTTCACATATTAACCCTAACATGGTGAACTTTGTGGACAGCATGTCTCTAGGGAGGGTGGGCACTTCCTACAGACATGATGCCCACATCAATTATTAACATTAACCCTTTGTTCATCCCTGCAGCAGGGATGAACAAAGCAACCAGCTACCACAGGCATTCACATGTGCCTTGCACTAGCTAGTTGGGCTCCCATAGGAGCCAATTATAGGTCTCCTGCTGCGTTTGCAAACCGCTGCGAAAACTCCAGCCAGTCCTGATTTTTACAGCAGGCTGCAAATCCGCAAGCGGTTTTATAATGGGCTCCTATGGGCTGCGTATACTGATCCGGTTTTGAGCATTTTGCAGGCTCAAAACTGGATCAGGATCTGCATTTGCTAACGCAAATGTGACACTAGCCTTAGTTGAACCTGCTGCCGGATTGATGGATTGCTGGATGACATAGCAGTCTAGCAATCAAGCAGCCAGTACAACTGAGTTCTCGTCAAGGGAACCTCCAGCTGTGAACTCAGTTGAACTATTGCCAAACTGTCAGATTGTTTAACACAGCAGCAAGCAGTCTGGCAATCTGGCTGCAGTTCAACTGACTTCACAGCTTTATGTTCCAATGGTGGAAACTCAGATAAACTTGCTGCCAGATTGTCAGACTGTCAGATTGCGGGGACATGGCAGCACAACAGTCTGACAATTCTGCATTCAGGTCACTGGAGTTCACACTCGGGGCTCCCCGACTTCCCTCTGTGAACTCAATTGAGGGTAGCGAGGAGCCCCTAGTGTGAACTGCAGTGACCGGACTGCTGGATTGTTGGACTAATATGGTGCTGTGTCCAGAAATCTCACAGTCTGGTAGTCAGGTCACCAAAGTTCACACTGGGATCTCCCTCGCTGTCCTCAGTGGGCTCAGTTGAACTGGCTGCTGAAATGCTGGATTATGGGAAATGGCAGAACAGCTGTCTGGCAATCCGGCAGCGGGTTCAACTTAGTTCACAGCTGGAGGTTCTCACAGTGTAAACTCAGTTGAACGTGCTGTGGAATTGCCAGACTGCTGTGGCACAAACTCCTTCAATTTGTCAATCCTTACTGGGTTCAACTGAGTTCACAGATGACAGCAGGGAAGTCCTTGTCTATGAACTTCAGTGAACTCAGTGACGTCTTTGCTTCCGACATCCGAGGGTTTCACCTCGACTGTCAGTTTGTCCCAGTCTGGTACATCCAGAAGGTGCAGTGATACAAATATGTGACCACTCACTGCAGCTTCTGGATCGTTGAGGGACGTCATGTGGATTACTCCGGACCTGGGTGAGTGTTTTGGGCAATAAAAAAGAGGTGAAAGAAGTGGTTTTTTTATTTCAAATAAAGAATTTTTCAGTGTTTGTGTTCATTTCTTTTGACTCATATACCCCTACGCATTACTAACCTAAGGTTTTATGGCAGCTGTGATTTTTTACAAATCACAGCTGTCATTAACCCCTTATATTACCACAATTGCCACCGCACCAAGGAAAACGGGATGAGCGGCAGGATCTGGTGCATCTAATGGATGCAACAATTCTGGGATGGCTATGGGCTGCTGTTATTACCCTGGAGAGGCCCAAAAATTATGGGCTTCTCCAGGCTGAGAATACCAGTCCCCAGCTGTGTGGTTTATCTTGGCTGGGTATAAAAATTAGGAGGGGCCCACACCATTTTTTAAATCTATTTAAATAATTAAAAAAATTATATGGGGTCCCCCTGTATATGGATACGGAGCTGCAAGCGACAGGGCCCACTGTCAGCATTTTTTATGCTTGATATAGAAATATGGGGGACCCCACACCATTTTTCCAGCTATTAATTTATTTTTACACTAGTGTGTAGGGCAGCCAATCAAAGATGCAAGCACAGAGGATAGGGGAAGTCTGACTGCAACTTATCACATACCTTGCCACAGGGGGTGGATGGGTGAAGCAGAGGAGTATGCATAAGGTTTAATGAGCGGACCTAGATGCAGTGTGACAGCAGTATAATTTACCTGCTTTAATCCACATTTTCCATCCTTTTGCAGCCCCCTAGCTTTTACTACCACCATTTTACCGCCTTTAAGTTCAGGTCTTCATAGATTTATATGGGGTTTGATATCAGCTCAAATTCTGTCAAGCCTGGTCCAAGCGGAGTTAATCCAGCTAAAATCAAACATCTGTGGGTTCGCCCATTTCTAATGACTGGTGTAGCAGAGCGAGTGATGAAGCAGAGCAGGATCTGCAACGACTGATGAAGCAGAGTAGTAGAGATACAGTCATGCCATAATGTATTGAAATTATGCGTTTTTGCAAAGTAAGTACATATATGTGTTGAGTTGATCCAGAGATGAAGTAGAGTTGACGCAACTAGGAACTTCCAATAAGGGTCTTTGTTTCCCATGCGGTTCTATTTCAGTGGATGGAAAACATGCAAGATCATAATCTTTATACATACCAGGTTTGCATTTTATTAAAACGTCATGTAAATGACTTAATTATTAATATCTTTAATACAATTTGGAAAATATGATAAATATCATATGACTTCTTTTGTTTTACAGGGCTAATTTGGAGAAGGATCTTCTCACCTTAATGGATCTAAAGAATCTGTCCATGTACAATGATGAATACAATAATGGCACTAACGGCACAGACGTTGATCAGAAGATGCACTACAATTACTATGCCATGCTGCTTACACTCCTCATATTTGTCATTGTCTTTGGCAATGTCTTGGTGTGCATGGCAGTGTCTAGAGAAAAGGCTCTACAAACCACCACCAATTACCTAATCGTCAGCTTGGCTGTGGCGGATCTTTTGGTGGCAACCCTGGTGATGCCCTGGGTGGTTTACCTGGAGGTAAGCTTATTTTATTTGTGTTGTAAGAGTTTGGAAATTAAATGCTCCTCTACAATGATGAATTGCAACTTTGTCTATGCTATGGAAGAATCGTAGGATCCCATATTTTACTTAAAAACTATTGTATACAAAGGAATAGCACACCAAAAATAGGCACACAAAGGGGTTGTTTCCATGAACGGTTTTTATTTTTCTACCCTCATATCCAAAGAAAAGGTTATGGTGAACTATGACAACGTTTCTAATATTGTACCCTTCATCAGCCTGAGGATAGGGTATGTATGTAATATATTAGATGAAAAAATAAAAAATGTCCATTTGTACCAATATATGAAGGGATGGGACCAGGGCCATTGGACAGTGTGAGCCCTGAGTACCAAGCGGCAGCAGGCAGGGGGAGCGGCATTGGAGAAGGGGGCGGCGCCAGCAGCAGCGGCCGGCTTCCTGTGAGATGGTAAGACGGCGGCGGCGCTCCACACTAGTGAAGGCTACAGGGGCGGCGGGGCTGAGGTTCGATAGCACCCCCCCGGTCCTCATCCATGGCTACATTGGCAGCGGGGCTGGAGTCTGATAGCACACCTTCCCCCCCCGTTTCTCTATAGGGCTCAGGCGGCAGGGAGGCTTGATGCACCCCTGGATGGGACAACCTGACTGTCTAGAGGTTAGAGATGAGGGGAGTCGTGAAAATCTGG
Source organism: Allobates femoralis (assembly GCA_033576535.1). NCBI lineage: Eukaryota > Metazoa > Chordata > Amphibia > Anura > Aromobatidae > Allobates > Allobates femoralis. Next base: position 8,664,186 of record JARQOC010000009.1, read on the forward strand.
TTCTCCTGGATCCGGACAAACTTTTTCAAGACGTCCGGTTCAGGACTCAGATATAAACCGAATCCAGATTCCCATTTAGATGCTGATGATCTGAACTGTTCAGGCAAATGCACGTGCTTCCTCTCTCTTCCTCTCTCTTTCTCTCTATCCATCCCTCCCCTGTTTACATGACAGGCCCAAACAGAAAATGGACGTACAAGAGAAGTCCGTGATTGAGGTTCACCAGTTACGAACACAGTTGGCTCATCTCTAGAGATGAGCAAACCCATTTGGGTACGGAATTTAAGTGCGTTACATCTCCCAAGCACTTTAGCAAGCATTGCTGTGCTCGTTTGCGCTTGGTGCTGGGCCAAGTGTAAGCAACATGCAGTGTTTGATTGGCTCGCGCTGGGGGTAAAAAGTATTTGACTGTAGTGTGTGTGTAAAATTAGTAAAAAAAAGAAAAAATCCCCGCCCTGGAAGTGGTCTTCTTCTGGCTGGTTGTATGTGGGCGGAGAGCTGAACAGCCAATCAGAGATTTTAAATGAGGTTCAGGTCAAGTTTAGTACCCTAACATACTGTGAGAAAATGCCCAGCTGCATCATCCAAACCCGAAAGCCAATGGGTCCACTCATCTCTACAAGAGATGCATAAAGAGTTTAGAAATTACTATTAACCATCGAAGAAGGAACTCAGTGGTAAAACATGCAGTGGATATAGAGATATGCAGTGTGTCACACTGGTACAAGTGGATTTTTTTGTATTTTTTTCATCTAAGAAGGATATTCCACACAAATCCTATCCTCAGCCTGATGAAGGGTACAATACCTGAAACCAGGGCGGTGAAGTCGGTAAGTCAAATTTCCCTGAATCCAACTCCACCAAAATGGACACAGACTCCGATACCACGAGTCCGACTCCACCAGGGCTGTGAAGTCAGTAAGCCAAACATCTGACTCCAACTTCTCAATTTTTTTTAGTCCAACTCCGACTCCACCAAAATGGACATTGACTCCGACTCCACAGCCCTGCCCGAAGCATTGCTATATTTCACACTGTATCATGATTCAAATCTTTTTTGGATAATGGTAAAAAATAAAAATAATTCATGAACACGCCCCCTTTTTGTGCCTATTATTTCTGTTCTATTCCTTTGTATACAATCATTTTCTGATAAAGTCAGGAGTAATGTGGTCTGCACCATTGGATGTAGCACACGATTTCTTCTTTGGAGGCTGATCAACTCATCTTTTGGCCTATTTCATTCTTTTCTTACTAGACTTTACTTATAAAGAAACAAAATGTTACAAATATCTGGGGAATAATGTTTAAATTCACCAAGAAGAATATTGCATGATGGTAGATCATTTTGTATGAAAACACAGAAATAACAAAAACTACACATTAATACTAGAGCTTAGCAGAAACCGAGGTCCAGGACCGATTGACCAAAGCTCTGGAAAAGTTCTTCCCACCTTCCGACATATCTGAATCTTCTAATTAATAAGTCCGGAGAGATTTAATTGTTGCGGCCTTAATTAGCCAATGGACCTGGGTCATGTGAATCATTCTGCTCAGCAGTGATATATTGTGACAGCCTATCATGAAAGGTTTATAAATATTAAATCATGAAAGTACTTGACTTTAAAGTGGATCTGTCACCAAACTGCAGTCATTAATCCATATCTGGCTTAAACCTAATGGGGCTGTTGTACTTATTTTGAAAATCCATGTCAGAATGTTTGGATAATCCTGAAAGTACAATGAGCATTTGTCATGAGTATGTCATATCCTGATGTGACCACAGGGGGGTCTGGGTTCAGAAGGTCACAGCATTTAGTTGATCAGAAATCCTCTTTTGTGTCCACTTGTCATTTATCCTTGGTAGGAGTTTATTTAATTCCATCCAGTGCTGAAGGAATTAAGGTTTCATTGTAGCCTGCTGTGATTAAATAGGTAGTTGTAATCTCAGCTTCAGCCACTCCCTTCTTCTATACAAACCAATTCCTTTCCCTCTCCTATGCAGGCGATAGTTCATTCTATGCTGGTTATAGTTCATTCTATGCTGACATCTGAAGGAGTGGCCTCTGGAAAAAGCTGTAGTGATCTTTCCAACAGATGAGGTGGAGAAAAATGTATTTTGTTGAGTCTGGTTCTTTTTTTGTCTTCCCTCCCAGGTGTTGTCTTTAAATTAGTAGTAAGACTAGTGTCTTGCTGGCCTGCTCACTAGTCAGGAAAAGTCCAGGGTCAGCCTGGGTCTAGGCGCATGGGCGTGTACAGGGGGAAGGACCTGTTTAGGGATGTTAGGGATCTCAGGGATCAGTCATAGGTGAGATCAGGTGGTCCCCTCTCCCTATTGTCAGGGTCGTCCTTTACATCCTCCCTGGTTTACCCCTCCTTTATGCTGCACGCCGAGCGGTCCGTCACACAGGCATGACAGCTTTCATCTAAAAAGTTATGAAACCAAGTGTAGCTACAGCTTACTATGCAGTGAGAGATTTTATTGTTATGATTATTATTACACAAATCCAGAATATAATTTCATAATTTCTTCTCATACAACATGGATTTTTGCAACCATTCAATGTGGTGAGTATGCAAAGATGGTGGCTACATGGAACGAGGCAGGTCCTTTTCAATATAAATTGGATAGCCTGCAGCTATACATTGTAAAGGATTTTTCTTTTCTTATTAATGAAATAGCTAAAGAGATAAATAGCTTAGCACATGGCTGCTGGAATATAAAAATACCTCCAAGAGAGGTTTACATTGAGGAAACACAAAGCAAAACATTTTCACACAGGATGTGAATGACACTGGTGGGTGAGATTCATAGTTATTATTACTATAGTGAACGTTTAGGCTGTTAGAGAAAGAAGCTGAAACTGTACACTTATAGCAATGTTACACGTCTTTATAGATCAATTGAAGGCTTTGCAATTCTTACCACAAACCACATTTTCGGGATAAAGTCAGCAGAGTTGAATCTCAAAAGATTTGCTCATCTCTAGTTGACACTGCTGATGGATCTTAAAGGAATCTGTCAGCTGTTTTTTGCTATGTAAGCTGAGGACAGCATGCTGTATGGGTTAAAAAACAAAAATCAACTGTGCCTCTCTTATCAGGCTGTGTGCTATTATTTACTTAAATTAAATACTTTATTTACAGTGACTACATGGTCACCTCCACAGCAGTATGACACACCCATTGTTGTGAATGACACCTCACTGTCAATGTACAATCTCTATACAGAGCCTGGTGTGGGCGGGGGCAGCTCTCCCAGCTCTGCTGTGTTCCTAAAACTCAATGCTTTGATTGTGTGAGAGCGGCTGCAGCCAGTAATCTATTTGATACACTGTTGGATTCAGGGTTTTCTTGCCTACATTATATTGCTGTCAGATGAAATAGTAAAAACCTGCTGACAGATTCCCTTTAAACCGATAGCAGTTTCTATTACTGTTCATTGTTTTGTAAAATTACATTTTATGGTGATTTGTTTTGACATTTTTATACAAATCCAGCATTTTTTAAAATGTAGTACATTATAGAGATCAGTATGTACTATAGCAGACACACTCTGGCCATGCAATGATGCCCATTCATCCAGATTGGCAACCACATGTACTACATTGAAAGACCAGCAGCATCGACAGCACTGACCGGTGCAGGATTAGAAAGTGTAAATTACAGATACATCACTATAATAGTCTCTGCACGCTGTAGTCAAGCCTGTATATATACAGTATATATAATATATATATATAATGTATATTGAAAAAAATGAAAAAAACAGCACCAAAATGAAAGTGATGTGGGCCTTTATTGCCCAGATGGCGTGGCAACGTTTCAGATACTAAAATCCTTTCTCAAATATATATTAGATGTGGGCCCGATGCTGCCAACCCCCACTGCCTGGTGTTATTTTCACTGACAATAAAAAATATGGGGGAGATCCATTTTGTTTTAGTTATTTAAATAAATAACTAAAGAAAAAAATTGGCATGAGCTGCGCCATATTTTTTATTGCCAGCCAAGGTAACCCAGGCACTTGGGGGCTGGAATTCTCAGAGTGGTGAGGCCCAGACATTCTGGGCCCCCATACTGAAAATTGCAGCCAGCAGCCACCCCAGAATTGGCGCCTGCAAAAGAGGCATCTAACCTGGCGGTTACTCAGCTCTTCCAGCTGCTGTGTAGTGGCAGACTGGGTAATAAAGGGGTTGATGTCAGTTTTTTTTGGCAGCTGACATCCAGCCCATTGCTAATGTTAACTGTCAGTATGTCAGCCAGTCATTAGCAATACTTTCAGTTTGGAAAAAAAACACAGAGAGAGAAATCTTTTATTACATACAAAATAGACAGAGAAAACTTGTTATCCACTTTATTAGGTCCCACCAAATTCTCCTTCAAAACAATCCTGTAATTACTGCTGCCATCTTTGTATACTCGAGAGTCCAAAGACGGTGGCCTGCATGTATATGTGTATTTTTGTGAAATGTATGTGTTGTGCATATGTTTGCATATATGTGTGTATGTGCATGTGTGGTGTGTATGTGTTATGTACATATCTGTATTTGCATGTGTGGTATGTGTCTGTATCTGTGTGTGCATGTGTATGTGTGTGTATGTGCAATGTGGTGTATGTGCCTATGTGTGTGCGTGTATATGTGTGTTTCCATGTGTGTGTATGTATGTGTATATATGTGTCTGCATGTGTGTATGCACATGTGTGTGCATGTATGTTCATGTGCATGTGTGTGTTAAGTAGTGTGTATGTATGCTCATGTGTGTGTATGTGTGTGCATGTATGCGCATCTATGCATCTGTGTGTAAGTATGTGTATATATGTGTCTATGTGTGTGTATGCCATGTGTGTGTGCATCTATGCACATTGTATGTGCATGTGTGATGTACATGTGTGTGAATGTGTGTATGCACATGTATGTATGTTTATGCATGCATTGTTGCGATGTGTGTGAATATGTGTGCATGTATGCATCTGTATGTGTGTGTATGCACATCTGTGTAGGCTCTTCTGGGGGCCACTGTAAGGTCTTTTATGCTGTGAAAATTGGAAAATTGCAGGATAACCAAAGTGTACACATAGAAATCTTACAGACAGCACAGGCTGCAGCACAAAACACCTCCCCCTCCCAGGACAGAGCACAGAAGGGAGGACAGAACACCAGCTTTGGTGGGCGTGGATATTTAAATAACACTTATACAGCAGGCGGACTAATACTTTGTAAAAGTAATGGACAGCACTAATGTACCAGCTCCCCGCAGGGCCTGAAAATGCTTATAACAAGGAAACTACAGTACAAACGGTATTATATTAAGTCTGCCCAGGCACTATTTAAGGGTAATATTAGTATCATACTGAAAAATTAACTAACAGATCTTTTTACATTTTCACTCTTTGTTTCACTTGCAGCCATTCGGTAAATTCAAAAAAGTTCATTTTTTTCTCATTAATGTTCATTTCTGCTCCCATCTTGACTGAAAAAAACCCAGAAATGTAAAACTTTTTGAAAATGTATTAAAAAAAGTAAAACTGCAATAGCTACAGACCATCTCAAATATTTAAGTCACATGCTGTCCATTTCCTTGTGATCCCCCCTGAGATGGTTCTACTCCTTTATTGAGTCCAGCTGTGTTTAATTAAACTGATAGGACTTGATTTGGAAAGGCACACCCTGTCTATATAAGACTCACAGCTCACAGTGCATGTCAGACCAAATGAGAATGATGAGGGCAAAGGAACTGCCCAAGAGCTCAGAGACATAATTTGGTAAGTCACAGATCTGGCCAAGGTTACAAAAGTTTCTGCAGTACTCAAGGTTCCTTAGAGCACAGTGGCTCCATAATCCTTAAATGGCAGATGTTTGGGACCATCCAGAGTCTTCCTAGACCTGGCCATCCAGACAAACTGAGCAATTGTGGAGAATTGTAGCCCATGGATTGTAACCCATTGAAGTGTCACTAGGCGGCGGAAACGGTTGTCTATTTGGGTCCTCCCTCCCACAACTCCCTCTGTATAAACCAATGTCCGTTTGTAAAATAAAGTAAGAAGTAACCCTGGATGGTGGGTGCTACTTCATTTCTTGTTACACAAACTGGAATTTGGGGAGAATTCCATTGGTAAGAGAGGTTTAGAAGAACCCCAAGATCACTGTGGCTGGGAGAAAGTTCCACAAAGTCTACTATCACTGCAGCCCTCCACCAGTCAAGCCTTTATGGCAGAGTGGCTTGACAGAATCGTCTCCTTAGTGCCAGACATGTGAAAGAACACATAGAGTTTGCAAAAAACACATGAATGACTCTCAAACTATGAGAAATAGGATTCTCTGTTGATGAGATGAAGTTATGGTGATAATTCTAAGTGGTATATGTAGTGGAAACCAGGCGCTGCTCATCACCTTCCTAATACAATCCCAACAGTGAAACATGGTGGAGGCAGCATCATGCTATGGGGTGTTGTTCAGCTGCAGGGACAGGACGACTGGTTGTAATTGAAGGAAACATGAATGTCGGCCAGAGATATCCTGGATGAAAACCTCTTCCAGAGCTCTGGACCTCAGACGTTGGCCCGAAGGTTCACCTTCCAACAAGACAATAATCGAAAGCATACAGCTAAAATAACAAAGGGTGGCTTCAGAACAACTTTGTAACCATTCCTGACTGGCCCAGCCAGAGGCCTGACCTAACAAACCAGGAGAGACCATGAAAATGGCTCCACCAACGTTCACCATCCAACCCCGACGGAACTGGAGAGGATCTGCAGGAATAATGGCCGAGGATCCCCAAATCCAGGGGTGAAAAACTTTTGCATCATTCCCAGGAAAACTCATGGCTGTATTAGCTCAACAAGTGCAAATACTCAATACTGAGCAAAGGTCTGAATACTTATGACCATCTGATATTTCAGTTTTTTAATAAATTTGCACAAATATATTCATTTCTGTTTTAATTCAGTCAAGATGGGGTGCAGAGTGTACATTAATGAGAAAAAAAATGAACTTTTTTGAATCTACCAAATGGCTGCAATGAAACAAAGTTAAAACATTCAAAGGGGTATGAATAATTTCTGTACCCACTGTATCTGTATAACTGTGTGTATGTGTGTGTATGCCCCATGTGTGTGTTAATGTGCATGTGTGTGTGTATGTGTGTGTATGCCTATATGTACATGAGTATGTGTGTGTATGCATGTATGTATGTGTGTGTATGTGCATGTGTGTATTTGAATGTGTAGGTATACGCATGAGTATGTGCATGAGAATGTGTGTATGCGCATGTATTTGCACATGTGTTTATATGTGGGTTTAGATGTATGTGTGTGTGTCTACATGTGTATATGAATGTGTATGTGTTTTGGTGTATTTGTGTGGATATGTATGTATGTGCGTGTGTATATATGTGCATATATGTTTGTGCATGTGTGTATGTATGTGTGTGTGAATGTGTATGTGTCTGCACCCACGGCACTAGGAAACTCTGGGGCTCTGTCTACTGGCCTGTATGTGCAGAAGCAGATGGGGTGTTGTGCCTTCTGTAGCCACCAGAGGGCACCTGCACCCCATCTCCTCCTGGACAACCAAGTCACAGACAGAGCCTTGGAGTTTCCTAGAGCGGTGGGCGGAGGTGGGTGTAGTGGAGCGGCCGGGATGTTGGGCAGCGGAGTTGGGGTGCGGCGGGTGGCGAGGTTGGCGGCGGCAGTCAGCATATTAGGACATCATCATTTGGATGTCCCATTATGGCTTCCGGCGGTATTCCAGTTGACGCAGTGGATTGTGGGATTCAGCCTCATCCTGATGAAAATGGATGACAGATTATATGTATATATATATATATCAGAAGTGAATAACAAGAGAATAACAAAATATCTTTAAGAAAATAAGGTTTTAGAGGGTCAAAAGGAACAGCAGGCTCATCCATACAACCTGGCTGGTAATTATAGAGGAATTGATCTCAACAACTATGATAAAACCAGAATGATTTTCTGCATCCTCTTGGGAAATGATTTTGCAGAAGTCAAAAGGCTAGTTTGTCGTAGGATCCACTCTCTCCTTCTCATCTCTCTCTACCGTCCTTCCCCTGCTTACTCTCCCCCCCATCACTTTCTTACTTATCTATTACTCTCTCATTCTCTGATCCTACGGCTGAAGGAACACGCTGCCCCCCTCGAGCGATTTTTACGCTCCTTTCTGCGATGTTTGTACATCGTAACTGCGTCCTACGTAGATCGCAGTTCATTATGGGTCCCTTTTTAGACCCTTTTTGTTTGTTTTTGTACTGTTTGTTGTCTATATTTCTGTCCTTTGGCACCGCACCCCCGCTCTCCCGGCCATACTGGGCTCCGGTGGTGGGGACCACTGCGTGTGTCAGACAGATCCTTAACCCTTTCTTTCCCTACTCCCTTCCCGTGTTGCAGTTAATACCTCATATGTTTTTGCAGTTTTGGTTATGCTATTGTTACTCCATTATTTACCATGCCAGTATCAGTCTTAGCTCTTAATGTTAATGGGCTCAACTCGCCCCAAAAGAGATCCCTTTTACGTGCTCAGCTCAAGAAGTCTCATGCAGACCTAGTCTTCCTGCAGGAGACACATCTCCTTGAGGGAGACAACAAGCGTGTGACATCCCCACACTACCCACACCAATTCTTTTCCAATGCTGGTGGGAAAAGAGCGGGGTGGCCATTTTTATTAGCTCATCTCTCTCCTTTGAGTTGATCAAAATGGTCTCTGACCCAGAGGGCAGGTTTCTTTTGCTTATTGCCAAGCTGAATGGAATACTCTACTCCCTATTCGCTGTCTATTCCCCTAATGAAAACCAACTTAAATTCATTAGAAATCTCCTGGAGACCTATATGCCGTCTGTGGAGGGCCATGCGCTGATAGCGGGCGATCTTAATGCCCCACTACTTAAAAGTTTAGACTGTTCCTCCCCTAATTCTTACCGTACAGATCTATCTCCTATAATCGCGTCTGCGGGTCTTCACGATATATGGAGATATCTACATGGCAACGAGAGAGACTATACGTTTTTTTCACCCAGACACAAAACCTTCAGCCGGATTGACTTCCTTTTGGTAAATAATTCTCTTTTACCTCATTGTTTATCTGCAGATATAGACGTTATCTCGTGGTCAGATCATGCCCCCCTCTCCCTACTGATCGCTGACTCATCCCCTCGCCTCCCTAGGCCCCCCTGGAGACTAAATGAATATCTGCTCACATCCCCGAGAAACCAAGAGATCCTCTCCTCACAAATTACAGAGTTTTTTGAGTTAAATGATACGCCTGATATTGCTCCAGATGGTTTGTGGTTCGCTCACAAAGCGGTTGTCCGCGGGCATTGCCTTAAAATGGCGGCACATGCTAAGAAATTGTTTACTGAATCCCTTACTTCACTGACAGAGGAGGTCAAGACACTCGAGAGGGCTTACTTATCTACTTCCGACCCAAACACTCTTGCCACACTCTCTGATGCACGCTCGCGTCTACGTACCCTCCTTCTCTCTAGGGTTGAACATCAGTTGAAGAAGACACGAGCCCGATACTATGGGATGGGCGACAGAGCTGGGACCCTTTTGGCACGCAGGGTCAAACAATTAGAGAGACGTTCTAGGATTTCCTCTCTTCTCTCCCACTCTGGTGACCATATACGCAACCCGATTCAAATTACAGAACAATTTCGTGATTACTATTCTGAGTTATATAACCTCTCTAATTCGCCTTCTACTCCCCAACCCTCCTCTGATGCCATCTCTTCCTTTCTTTCGGCTCTTCACCTTCCTAGCCTGTCCACCGAGCAGCAGATATACCTAAACAGGCCCTTTTCCTTAATGGAAATTTTAGATGCGATCCGATTGGCTAAAAAACGATCTGCTCCTGGGCCGGACGGCTTTTCTTACATGTATTACTCCTCCTTTGCTCGCCAACTGGCTCCTCGGTTATTAAATCTCTTCGGATTCTGGCAACGAGAGGGATGTATTAGACCGGAAGGTCTGACAGCGGCCATTACTACCATCCCCAAGCCTGGCAAATCTCCTACGCTCACGGCCAACTATCGCCCAATAGCCCTTTTGAACTGCGATATTAAACTCTACGCAAAGCTGCTGGCGGACCGTCTCCAGACCGTTATCTCCTCCCTGATCGCCCCAGATCAAGTGGGCTTTATCCCTGGTCGACAGGCGAGAGATGCAACTCGGAGGGTCGTGGACCTCATGGAGATCCTTGAGCAGAGAGGGACCCCCAGTGCTCTTCTTTCCCTTGATGCCGAGAAAGCGTTTGATCGAGTGCACTGGGGGTATCTGGCAGCGGTTCTTGATAAGTTTGCTTTTTGTGGTAGTATCCGCTCTGGAATACTTGCATTATATTCTTCTCCCCGCGCCTATGTTAAGGCAGGGGGTTTTACCTCCTCGACCTTTGACATAACCAACGGGACAAGACAGGGCTGCCCCCTCTCTCCTCTTATATTCGCTCTGGTGATGGAGCCGTTGGCGGCAGCGGTTAGGGCACACCCTGATATCTCGGGAGTGATTGTGGGCCAAGTTGAGCATAAGATTTCTTTGTATGCGGATGATGTCCTTCTCGTCTGCACGAATCCGCTGGTTTCTGTCCCAGCTGTGGTTTCTCTCCTTTCGACATTCTCCGCTATCTCCTTTTATAAACTGAATCTTACTAAATCCTCTCTATTCCCTATGAACCTGCCTCACACTACACAATCTGTACTCCGCTCACAGTTTCCTTTCCTCTGGGCCACCAGAAGCTTCAAATACTTGGGCATCCATATTGCCTCTACCACAAGCTTGGCTACGATTAATTGCGAAGAGATGGTTTCCTCGCTGAAATCTCTCTGCGCTGAATATACTAAGACCCAACTGTCTTGGATAGCCAGGATAAATTTAGTTAAGATGATGATGCTACCTAAATTAATCTATATGTTCAGATGTGTTCCCCTGACCCTTCCCAGAAGATATTTGAACTTATTTCAGTCCCTGATTGGGAAATTTGTTTGGTGTAACAAGCCTCACCGAGTAGCTCTATCTTCGCTCTCCCTGCCTACTGCTATGGGGGACTGGGAATGCCGGACATCTTGACATATTATAAAGCTATCCATTTGGATATTGCCAAAATCTGGTGGTCTATGGAACCGATCTCTGGCTGGCTACAGATTGAATCTGTACTTTCTCCTTTTTGTTCTACGAAGACTCTCATGGAGATGTCTTTTCTTTCGTCCTGTCCTCCCCCTACGCCCCTGAAGTCTATGCAGTCCCTTATGGCAATTTGGTATCCTTTGGCAAAGATCCATTTCCCTTTCCTCTCCAAGTACATTTCCATACATGCCTTGGAATCCAGCATGCTGGACATTTCCCTACGAAGCTGGAGGGAGGCGGGTATTCTGCTTCTGTCTGACATCTTCTCTGGGAATGAGATGACCCCCTTTACTACCCTGAGATCTAAATTCTCTCTCCCGGCCAAACATTGCTTTTCATACATTCGTGTCAAGCACTTTCTGAACTCCCTCTCGCTTCCCACATGGGATCCCTCCTCGATTGACTTGACTCTCCAATCCCTCTTTAAACAAACTGGTGGCTCTCAGCGGGGTGTGTCTATCATCTACAAAGTCCTAACTGCGGCAAGAGCATCCTCCAAACTCCCCTACATGACGCGTTGGGAGGCCAAACTGGAATTCACAGCCCCCCTCGAGGACTGGCGTAAAGCCTCGAACCATATTGTCAAATATACTCGATGCATAAACCATCTGGAGCAATTCAAAAAGCTGTCTTTGGGCTGGTACTTAACTCCGTATTGCCTGACGAGGTTTGGACGTTCAGCTTCCACCTCCTCTCCCCTCTGTTGGAGGACCTGTGGTTTACCGGGCACCGACGCACATATCTGGTGGATCTGTCCCCACATTCGATCTTACTGGACGTCGGTTGAATCACTATTACACTCACTGACAGGCCTACGATTCTCCCTAACTGCACCCATGGCTCTTCTGGGCATAGGCATACATTCACTGCCCAAGATACTCCGGCCTATGATCTCAATTGTTCTTGTAGCAGCACGCTTGTCCATTGCTGCCAAGTGGAAGTCCCCCACGGCCCCACTACTCACTGAGACCATCACCCGCCTAAACGCACACTTGAGCCATGAGGTATTGTTGGCGCATGACCTTCCACAGAGAACGAAAGTCCTTAATTGGTGGGACTCATGGATTTCCTCTACCCACAATACGGTTTCCATCCCAAATTAAAATATATGACAGAGTGGACATTACTTTGATTGCTAGAATGAAAATGCACCCTTAAGGAGTTGAGCCTCTCTATTTCTATTTCTCCCTACTTCGCTTTGAATGTTGTATGCATTGCAAATGCTGTTTATATTCGATAACCTAACATTGTATACCTGGTTAATTACTGCACCCCCCCTTCCTACCCCCTCCCACCTTCCCTGGTCACTGCTTGCCTTCCCCCTGCCTCTTAACCCCCCCCCCCTTTTTCCCCCCTCTCCTTTTTGAATTCATATTGGTTCTTCTTACTTGTAGGTTAATTTTGCCTTTAGGCTGTTGTAGCCTACTTGTTTATAACTTGTAACATGTCTTGAACTCAATAAAAATCAACTGGTTTAAAAAAAAAAAAAAGGCTAGTTTGCATGTTAATGCTAGAATATATGGATTTATAAAAAGCTGCTGAATACAGTAACTATTGGGGATGGCCAGGGGTGCACCAAGCCCCACTGCCGCCTGAGCCACGGCAGTGATTACCGGGGGGGGGGGGTGCTGGTGAAGCCCAGCGCTGCCGCCCCTTCTGTATTGGATCCCCTGGCGGGTCGCCACTGCAGCCTCTCCCGCGGCCGTGATTCCCAGGGGGGGGTGTGCTGGTGAAGCCCAGCGCTGCCGCCCTTCTATGTGTTGGTCCCCCGGCGGGTCGCCGCTTACCTGCGGTGAACGGGGTGAGCGGCCGGCGCCATGACAGGGGGAGGCTGTGTGCATGAGGCGCCGCCCCCTTCTGCGCTGCCGCTCCCCCTGCCTCTTGCCGCCTGAATGACAGGGCTCACACTGTCCAATGGACGGTGCGTCCATTGCACACGACAAAATTACATTTACACTTTAAGTTTTTATGAATGGGTTCAATTTATAAAATGGCTTAAAAACACTCCAGAACGATTTTTCCAATTAAGTTCTATTGTAAAACTACTTGCTTTTCAGCTTTATGCTTTTAAAATACCTGGGAGGAGAAAAGAAAGTCAGAATCACTTCTTTGTAGATGTTATCAACCTCCAAACGAGGCACTGTCCAATAACAAGGCTGTAAAATACGCTTATGTCTCTGGTGCTCGTGAATACCTTTAATGTAATTTTAGCGTTGGTTCTTCTGGTCTGGAAGCAGGTGGTACTCGCTTAGGTGGCGCTGACATTGTTGGATGCTGCTGGGTATGTTGTTTGTCTTTGAGAGCTGCATGAGGTATTGGTGTGAAGGTCATTGCCTCCTGTGTTGTGCTCTTCAGCTGCACTCACTATTATGTTCAGTTGCTGGTTGAGGGGTTGATGGGTTACTCACCTGGAATCCCCTCCCCCTGGCTTTAAATAGCCATCCCTCTCCTCTGTCAGATGCTGCTGATAGAGTTATTTGCTCTAGGTCTTGGTGCGGTGCTTTTGCTTAGCTGCTGGGCTGAAGTCTTTCCTTGGGAGTAGCTGTGATCTGTAGGTGGAGGTAGGGGCCCTCTGCCTAGGGCTATTCAGGTGTCAGTGAATAGGACGGAGACTCAGACCTCCTCACCATCAGAAGTACCTCTGAGAGCAGGGCGAGCTGGGGACCCCAAGGGTAAGGGTCAGATTAGCTCCTCCTGATCCTTTCATCCATTACACCTACCTGTTACCTAATTCCATTACCTCCCAAGCATGACAGCAGGAATTAGACCAACTGATTAGGGAACGTCACTAATGGGGATGGGTCTACCTTTCTGTTAGTGACAGCAGTCTGGCCACACAGGTCCAGTTCACACTTCACCCTTCTTTCAACCCCCACCAGTGACGTGCCCTGCTCACTTGGTCTAATTCTGGTCTTCAGACCAGAAGATCAAAGCTACAACAACGATAAATTGTATTTACGAGCATCAGAGAGATAAGATGACAGGATCAGGGTAGGTAGCAGAACTATATTGGGAAAGAGTTAGGACTAGTTAGCCAAAAAGAAATGGGATCACATTAGTAAAAGAAAACCTGTTTAATTAACCTCATTGACTGCTACAAGACGTCATCGCTTCTCCTGCTGCTTCCCCCTCCCTCTCGAATCTTGTAGAGTTCTGTGACAGCGGCTTAGTCGAGGACATCTTGCTTTTGTTTGATGCTGGATTATAGGGATTTGTAGGAAATTGGATGAGATATTATGAGATTTTTATGGCAGTAAGTGAATTAACTAATAAGAGTTTAATGTTCCAAACCGATATTGCATGACTGAGAAAATGTGATAGAATGGCTTCATGACAAGACGGCGTTCAATACTCTATTCAACATTACATTCTTTATAAATGATTTCATTTAGGAGACTATTGTGAACTGACAAAGGGAATGTGTTGTTCTCTTAGTTATTACAGATAATAGAACTTTGAAATTTCTCTCAACTTCATTGTTTTATGCAATGCGATTAATGGAGATTGTCTGGGTAGAAGCTTCTCATTGGGACTCTTGATACTAATTGTGTTGGCAGTGGATCATTCAGGATTCACTAAAAGTGTGTTGACAACAGAACTTAGCTTTAATTAGCAACAAACAAGTACAGATATGAAGGGCTTTGTGGAAACAGGAATATACATCTTAAATGTCCCTTTGCAGCATCAGCAAGCTACTGTGCTTCTCTTCACATGCACAGACACAGGAAACTGGTTACAGTCACATGGTATTTCCTGTGCGTGAGCCTCTGGGAGCGTTCTTTTTTTTTTACTTTAAACTAACTTTACTGACAATGCACAAACCTAGCAATTCATCACTTACACATACAGGATTGGAGTTGTTTCACTTAACATTTTCCAACTAATTGTTAATCGGTGCCTCAATTTTGTTCACCAAGTGTCTAATAGTAACAGCAACAATGTCCTTATTTGATCAATCTTGTTTTTATAAAGTTTTCAAGAATCAGTAGCACAAGCGGATATGATAATCTTTGCAATAGATTTTTTTAGAAAAATCTGCTTGTTTCTCTACTTAAGAACCATCTCTTCACCTCCCCACCTGTCTCTTAAACTAATCATTCTCTATGAAAATCCATTTTTGTAAAAAGAAAAAAAATGGTCTGCCACCTTGCTGAGGGATCAGATTACATAAGTCTAATGAGGTTTATAGAGAAAGAATTGGAGGAAGGATTTCTCAGCACAGTGACATAGTCGGGATGCATTTCCAGTTTCTAACAGTAATATAAACTCTCCACCTTCCATGCTGTAATTTACAGCTACACTGCTCAGTGTTTCTGTACAATATCCTTCATGCTTCTACTACTTCAAAGCACGTGCTACACAGAGACAAGAAAGAAGGTATCCCTCATACCTTTGTGTATTTTGTATAAGAAACATCATAGCAACTACTTTCCACCCACTAGCTCAGAGACAACAAACAATAAGTAATAGAGTCTATAGAAGGTGTGATGCAGTGGTTGCTTTACTGCAAGTATGTATGCTGGGACTTGTAGTTCCACAGGTTCAGGTAATGCATTACAAGTAGTGGATTTGCAATTTAGCAGAAGGACATGGATGTGTCTGCCAAACCTAAAACCTCCCATAGGTGTGTCTCAAGTTGAACAGATGGGATATAGTTCAACAACCTGTTTGGTCACATGTTCCTCTGGGTTTGGAGCAGCGATGTTGCCAGAAGCACATGGTGGAGAAGCCATATGTGCAGAGCTTGGGATAGCTCTGGCAGTTCCTACAAAAACCATGTGTCGCTCAGTGTTTGGAGCCACCATTGTCCTGGAAGGCACCTGTAATTGAATACTTGGAAGTGGCTGGCGTCCTTGAATTCATATTGCTGTGATGCTGATTACAGTAATTCCTGCAGTAAAGGATTTGATCTGTGTTTGTAGAAAAATCCTCCTCCAAAGTTTTCATCTGATGACGTCTTCTGAGCATCAAGGCTGAACTTGGGGTCGGGTATTCTTATTCTCTCCTCCTCTGCCTGTCTCCTTTATTTCTTTTACAGGTCACTGAATCAGTGATCTTCCTAATATTTTAAATTCCCCACCAACACCATCATTCGGGTAGGCGGCGTGTGTGCAGATCTGCAGGTCTTCACGGAAGCGGCACATGTGTAAATCAAGATTCCAGCTTAAAGACCTCTTCATTAAGTCAAAATCTCGATCAGCGTATGTGCCGCCTCTGGCATCATTTTGTTTAAGATAATCTGTACAATCACACTTCACATGGTCTCCAATAAAATTTTCTCCACCCAAATGGGTAGAGCTGAGATGGGACAGGGGCACCACTGGACGAATAACTCCAGCTCATCTAACTCTCAACAAACTTTGACATGTCTTATATGACAAATCATATTCTAGTCACTGAATTCTGGCTGCCTCTTAAGGTACCGTTACAAGCTTCAATGTTGAAATGATATCACTAACGATCTCATGAGCGCGCGGTCATTAGAATCGTTGACATCGTTGGTGAGATGTCACACGTCTAGATATCGTGGACGAAGCACCAACAATGTAGCGAGCAGTGATCGTTTGCACAACCCAGCGAACGATACTTGTTCACTGATGTGAATGGGCGAAGTCGTGAACGACATCGTTATCGGGGTGTCACACAGAACGATGCAGCAGGTTGGCTGATTGAGGATCATTTGATTTGAGAACATGTTCTCAAATCTGTGATCAACGATCCAACGATTTATCGTAGTCGTATCTCGGTGTCCCCGGCAATGACGTCCTAACCATGTCGTTTCAACGATTCCAAATCCGTGATGTTTCAACTATGTTTCATCGTACCGGGTATCGGGGACCTTAATGAACCTGACTCCATCATGCCCCTCATCAAGACTGGCATTAACAATGTTGGTCTTACTTAATCAGATCCTTTGTGCTGGCATTGGCATTTTCAAAAAAGCACTTATTTATTGTTAAGGATTTGGAAACTCTCTCCTCCTTTCATAAGTTTAAAAAACATAGTTGTAATAAACTAACAAAGCTGAAAACAAATGAGAGAAAAATAACCTAAAAAAAGATGAAAAAGAACCATCACTTAGTTGAGAAGAGAAACTGGGCACTCACCTTGTTGCATTGAAGTCCTGTGTGCACAGGACCCGCTGAAGCGTGCAAAGCACGGAAACGGTCACCGTCGTCCCTCCGTCCTCCCTTCCTTGCACCCACCGATGTAAACTTTTTGGAATAAAGCTGTTCTTGATATAAAGGATCCCGGAGTGCGCTGTTTTCCTCCTAAGTTCTTTATTTTTTTGCGTTCTCCTATATATTTTAAATCAATAACTTGAACCCAAAAGACCAAAAGGCTTCAGTTAAAAATAGAAGTGACTAATCTTTGTGTGTTTGACATTTCAGGAGTTACCCTGCAATAAATCCATGCAACAAAGCCAAGTGGGTTAACTCATTCGCTCTGGCGCTGCACAATTCTATGCAAAGGCAAAAGTAGTTATATAAATGGGTTTTCACTTGGAACGAGCAAACCTTCAAAAATTCTAATTCGGCAGATTTTCTTGAATTCAGCCATGAATTAGACTTCTATCAAATACAGCTCTGGCAGAAACTAAGAGACCACTGCAAGATTACAGATTTCTCTCTTTATGGTATATTTTTGAGTAAAATGTACATTGTTCTTTTATTCTATAAACTACTGACAACATGTCTCTGAAATTCAAAGCTAAAAATGTATTTATTTGCAGCAAATTAGAAATCGTCAAAATAATAAAAAGAAACAGTGCTTTCAGACCTCAATGCAAAGAAGGCAAGTACATATTCATTTAGAAACAACAATACTAATGTTTTAACTCAGGAAGAGTTCAGAAATCAATATTTAGTGAAATAACCATGATTTCATGCATCTTGGCATGCTTTCCACCAGTCTTTCATGCTGTTTTTGGGTGACCTTATGCCACTTCTAAAAAATGTGAGACAAAATGTGCATAGGGTCTTATCTCTAGGCAGAGTGGGGCTATCGCCCGATGAAATTTGCTCATCTGGTCCGTTTGTGTAAACCCACAACCAGTGTTAGCACTCGTACAGCTGCTGCTAGATCTACACCTCCACAAGCAACGTGGCAAACAACTGGAAACAGGATGAAGTGCCGTGATCCGCACTGCTAGAAGGAAAAACCAGGACCCAAGAAGTCTGGTGTAATGGTGTAGATTTATTCTGACACGTTTCGGAGCAGCCTCTTCTCCTTCCTCAGGGATTATATCATTCTCACCTTCAGAGGTACTTCTGGGACCAGGGTCAGCTACGGACGCTAATCTACAGGGTCAGATTAGTTACTTAGTTAACCTTTGTCCATCATTGTCATCCTGCTTCTCATCCCCTCATCTGCTATACCACCTTCAAGACAAGTAGTCGCGAGCAAGGCTGAGCCTTGTGTGCGGCGCAGCCCTGAGTTTGCAGTGCACACCATGGCCGGCGCCCCAGTGCAACAGTTCAGTTCACAGCCACCCTCAGAGAGGGCCAAAGCAAACACAGAATCAACAATTTGAAACAGGATGAAGTGCTGGTGATCCGCGCTGCTGGATGGAAAAACCAGGACCCAAAAAGTCTGGTCCAATGGTATAATTTTATTCCGACGCATTTTGGCAGCCTCTGCTTCTCCCTCAGGGATTATATAACGATATAATCCCTGAGAAAGGAGCAGAGGTTGCTCTGAAATGCGTCGGCATAAAGGTACACCATTGCAACAGACTTTTTAGGTCCTGGTTTTTCCATCCAGCAGCGCGGACCACCAGCACTTCATCCTGTTTCCACTTATGCCACTCCTGTCACAAAAATGTAAGCAGTTCTTCTTTGATGGCTTGTGACAATCCATCTTCCTCTTGATTACATTCCAGAGGCTTTCAATGGGGTTCAGGTCTGAAGATTGGGCTGGCCATGACAGGGTCTTGATGGGGTGCTCCTTCATCCACACATTGATTGACCTAGTTGTGTGGCATGGGACATTGTCCTGCTGGAAAAAAACAGTCGTCAGAGTTGGGGAACATTGCCTGAGCAGAAGGAAGCAAGTGTTTTTCAAGTATGACCTTGTATGCAGCTTGATTCATACGCCCTTTGCAAAGATAAACCTGCCTAATTCCAGCCTTGCTGAAGCATTCCTAGATCATCACTGATCCTCCACCAAATTTTACAGTGGGTGCAAGATACTGTGGGTTGTAGGTCTCTCCAGGTCTCCGTCTAACCATTAGCCGACCAGGTGTTGGGCAAAACTGAAAATTAGACTCATCAGAGAAGATTACCTTACTCCAGTCCTCTATTGTCAAATCCTCATGGTCTTAGGCAAACTTCAGCCTGGCTCTCCTTTGCTTCTTATTGATGAAAGGCTTTTTTCAAACTTTATATGACTTGAGCCCTGCCTCTAGGAGCCTGTTGCGAACTGTTCTTGCCATGCACTTCATCCCAGCTGCCATTTGCCATTCCTTTTGTAGGTCACTTGTCATCGTGTGGTTGCTGAGTGACATTCGAATAAGATGACGGTCATCCCAGTTAGTGGTGAGTCGCTTTCGCCCTCTGCCGGTCTGTAGCTTTGTTGTCCCCAATGTTTGTTGCTTGACCTTGTTGTAATTGACTACCATTTTCGAAATATTAAGGATGGAGGCAACATGATGCTCACTGTATCCCTCTGCTAGTAAAGCCAGAATTGAGCCCTTCTTTTCCTCACTCAAGACTTTTCTTTTCAACTCCTTTGGCATGGTTAAAAGTTATTTTTTCATTCAAATTACTTTTAGGCTATTCCTAGACCTTGTTTAGCCATCCTGCTTGTCCTATTGCAGGAGGATAGTGAAGACCACAGCAGTGTTTTTGATATTTTCACTCGTAAAATAAGATTTGGTTCAAGTGATCACCTAATCAGAAGCCCATTAATTAGAATGAGGTGTACTTTGGTTGGAATTCAACTGACATTGGAATGGAATGGCTGTCAGACATGTAGAGATGGTGATTTTTCGAAAACTGTACAGTGGTCTCTTAATTTTTGCCAGAGCTGTATATTAATTCAAAATCAAATGAGATCTAACTGCTGTTAACATTGGTTTTTTAATAATGATCTGAGGTTTTCAAACCCCAAAGCATAATAATTCAATATTCAAAGGAATAGGGGGGCGCTCTGTAACACCCGGCCACGCCCGTCATAGTTTTAATGGAACTGAAGGGTTCTGGCAGCATCAAGACCATCCATCCTTAACAGCTGATCAGCAGGGTTATCTGATGTCCCACCCCCACTAAACAGATTTTGATGGCCTGTTCTAAGAATATAGTGATCAAGCTCTTTAAACTTCAAGCAACACCCCTTTGGAGTTCAGAAAGCTACTACCAGACTATGGTGATGGCATATCTCCATTAGAAACAAAATAAAAATAAGGTGTTTACTAAAGGTGAGCAAACCCAAACAGTAAAGTTTGGAGTTCATGCTGGATAGCCCAAAAATAGACTATTAAAAAGTTTGGAGGTCAGCGTTTAGGTGCTGTTTGTATGCTAATAAAGTTTATTGAAAGATTGTATCTAGACAATCAACAAGCATTTTGGCATGCAGAATAGACCTGTACGCTGCTGTGAACAATAAAAAAAAAATGACGTGGTCCCCCTCTTTTTTAATAACTAGCTCAAGTAAAGCAGACAGCTGTGGGCTGCAACCCTCAATAGTCTGCTTTACCTTTGGTAAACAAAAATAGAGAAGAAATAATTAAAAAAATGGTTTGGGGTCTCTCCTATTTTTTAAAACCAGCCAAGGTAAAGCAGACAGGCATTATTAGGGTGGGAAGGCCCAAGATTTTTAACTGTACACTTACCAGACTAATATTGGACCTGTCTAATAGACCAGACCCTTTTCCATTATTAACCTCTGAGCTTGATGCCAGCTGACAATGCACAGCTGACATCAACCCAAAAAAAATAACACCAATTGCCTCAATACTTGGGCAATTAGGAAAAAACTAATTTCAGGTCCTACTTTGAGCAGAGCGACGTGGGATAGCTCTCATCAGGTTTGAAAGCCACATCGCTCTAGCAGACCTCAGGTAACCCAGACCGTGACATCACTCCACTCACAACGGGAACTTTTTTGTGTCCCACCGTGATCTTACATCACAGAGAATCATGGAAGGCTTGCACGGGGGCAATAAAGATGGGAATGAGGCATGTGTTTGTGCTTTTTCTTAAAAATAAATGATATTTCACTGTGTGGTGTATTATTTACTATTTACATAGAGGTTCATAATGGGCGGGCTGGCCTGACATTATGAACCTTGGACTTGGACTTAGTACCAACTGGCAATATTCAGCTGGCATTAACCAGACTGCCAACCCCACAGGGCAGCTGGAAGAGTCGGGTACAGCTCCAAAAAATGATGATTGTAATGAATGTTCCATTCTCTGGGGCAGCTGTGGGCTGCAATTCACAGTGTGGGGGCCCAGAATGCTGGGACCTCCCCACACTGAGGATTCCAGCTGCCTAGTTGTACCTGGCTAGAAACCAAAAATACAGAGTGGCTCCACATCATTTTTTTCAATTTTTTCAAGAAATAATTAAAAAAGGGACTTCTCTGAATTTTCATTACCCACCAGGTTAAACTAGGCAGCTGAGGATGGTTGGCAGCCCATAGCTGCCTGCTGTACCTGGGCTGGTGACCAAAAACTAAAACATTTAACAAAAATGTATGTGCACATGCTTATACCATTGGGAGATCTGGTTAGGTGCAGCACAATTGATTTCACACCACAACTTTATTATAATCAATTATTAAAGACCCCGTCTGTCTTTGCTGTTGGGGCGGGATATACACCTGCTCTGACAGTTCTCTACATAAAGAACATAAGAGCTAAGCAGAGAACTGTCAGAAATGGCATATGTCATGCTCCAGCACCAGGTCTGACCTCAAGTAAACAAGACTGTGAGTCACCCTGCTCACAGCCTGCTTTCAGTTTCAGCTCATCTCAGGTCAGCCATATTATTGTAGTTGACCTCAGATCAAGTAGACTGTGAAAATGGGAATGAGGCAGGTGTTTGTGTTTTTTTTACAAATAAATTATTTTTTTAAAATCTGCAGTTTTATTTACTATTTACATTGAGGTTCATAATGAGAGGGTCTAACATTGGCCTGACATTATGAACCTTGGGCTTAGTACCAGCTGGCAATATTCAGCTGGCATTAACCCCTTAATATCCAGTCTGCAACCGCTACAGGGCAACTGAAACCGCCAGTTTTGGATTCTCTCATAGAGGCACCAATTTTGGGAAGGCTGCGGGCTGCAATTTTTAGCATGTGAGCCCAGAGTCCTTGGACTTCACCACGCTGATAATTTGGCCTTTACTTAAATTGTGTATTTATTTTTACAGTAATCTGGCATCAGTGATGGTTGCCATCGTAGAGGGTGGTCGGGGCTAAGTCTGACTTTACCCAATCAAGAGGTGGGAAGCAGTGACGTTTATCAGTGGGCCCGCAGGATACTAGCGGTGCAGAAGCTGTGTAAGTAATACCCTAGATAATGTCTGTGCAAAAACAGCAGAGCTCCACTGTCAAACAGTTTGAGCTGTTTTTGGCAGCTTTTGGGCCTCTTTTGAAGGTCTTTTAAAGGGCCTAAGGGTACCTTTAAACGCGACAACTTTTCTAGGAATTTCACTGGCAACTTACTGGTTGCAGTGAAATCACGGACACATTGTTCTATCTTGTTGCTGTGTACAAATGGAACAATGTGTCCATGATTTCACTGCAACCAGTAAGTTGCCAGTGAAATTCCTAGAAAAGTTGCCGTGTGTAAAGGTACCTTAAGGGTTGGGTTGGGACCTTTTTGACGTATGAGCAAACTAAAGGTACACAACAACCTTACACAAACTTGGGATAAAAACCCATATTATCTGATGATTTAGCCATGGAGATTTGATCTGGAGACAGATTGTGTCCGGACATATCCCTGTCTAACCACAACATAACAGTCCCACTTGTATTTGCCATTCAATCTATCGGGATCCCCAATGACCCTTGATTGAGCGAACATATTGTTTGTCTTTTTTGTGCTTGGGGGTGAGTTATCACTTTTCACTTTAATCACCAATCCACACTGGATTTTTAATAATACAAATAAAACGTATCTAAAAAGAAAAAGTTAATCCTGAAGTCACTATTTAGCCTTAGATTGGATAACTCTGATGGTGGGTTTACACGTTGCGATATCGGAGTCCAATTTCAATCAAAAGTCACGTGGTTCGATCGTTGGAGCCGATATCGTTCCTGCGTTGTATGGTGTGAACGTCCAATACGATGCAGGAACGATGTCAATGCGATATCGGGGATTGAATGAGCGTGCTATTCAATGCTCCGATATTGAATGGAGATTGGAGCCGGATCGTGCTGTGTGACAGCCCAACTACGATGTGAAGTTCAGCGTCACCCATTCACTCCCATGTTAAATGGTCGTTCCTGGGTTGGGGGGCGTAGACATCGCACGGACGTTGGATTCAGAAATCGCAACGTCTAAACCTCCGATGCGATGCGGGAGAAACGAGCACGAAATGCGCGCTCCCGCGCCATTGAATTGCGATATCGCAACAATATTGAAACGTGTAAACCCACCATGAAGTTGTAATTCAGTGAATCACAGTTCCTAGTTGCCATCAGTAATGTCAGTCCTCATGCTGGCATTATATCCTTAGCTCTAATCTTTAAATAACATATTAGATCCAGTTAGAGGCTCTGATGTCCAACTGTTATAAATGTAAGACCTACATAACATTGGAAAATTAATATTTTCTGCACGTTTTACAAAAACTTTCAAATCCTGTTGAGCATTTTTTTATGTCTTATTAAGGCATACGTTATGCAGCTAATCTCTTGGAAATGGAAGTAGTGATGGTTATAGTTTGCTTTCTGCAAAAGATAATTTTCTTCGAGTGCTGTAGATAAACACTCGCTGCGCGAGTGACACCTTCTCACTTGATCCTTCCCTTCCATTCTAATATTTTCTTAATCCTCGGTGTAATAAGATATTTCCAATTGATTTATTGTATGAAATATTTCCTGCCCTTTTCCATCAAGAGAGCTCGCGAGCGTTGTTACCAAACCTGATGTAATGCAAAACTTTTTGACTTTTCTTTATAACATGATTAGAAAAAGTTTAGCACTTGCCTTAGGTTAATAAAGCGGAAATGATGGGATCCATTTTTAACATTTACTTTTGCTTATTTTAAAGAAAATGAGAAGCGACTGCTTTGATTTACTTGCATACTTTCAAGAGCATATTAAATAAGCTAAAACTGCCTGCCGTGGGGATTTACCGGCTTTGAATAGCTTAAAATTATCCCTTCAGTTTTAAGGGGATAATATTAGCGTTAGATGTGAATTACTGTGTGTCATATTCATTTGCAACACATCAGTGGCTAATTTGTATCTAGTTATGCATAAAAATGTCCCCTCGGCAGCAAATAAAAATCTTCAACTTGTCCTCTTATTTTCAGTTCTTTAACCCCTTCACCGCCCAATGATTTTCCCGTTTTTTGTTTAGTCCTCCCCTTCTTCCAAGAGCAATCTACCTGTGCCTAAACACTTCTGTGGATATGAAAATGCTAGTTTTGAAAGGTAACTTTAAATCTCAAAGGGTACCGTCAGATCTGTCGACGGCACCGGAGACTGGTGGGAGCGCGCAAGTTTTTGCCGCCCGCCAGTGTCGCCATCAGCAATTTACATGGGGCGACATCTCCGGCGATGTGCCGGCGATCTGACAGGCGGCATCGCTGCCGGGATGTCTCAAAACACCAGCGGTGATGCAGTACAATGGGAGCCTATGGCTCCCATCACTTGTCAGGTCGCCGTCAGCCGTTTACATGGGGCAATGTGTAAACATCACCCAAGATCGACCGCCTGGTTTCACAGCGCTGCTGTGAAACCAGGTGACCAGTCGAATGCGTCGCCCTTGCATAGTTACATAGGGCGACGCATTGGCGACGTCAGCAGCGATAGGCCACTCCCCAGCTTTGCCTATAATATCGCCGCCGACGTCGCCAGGTGTGACGTGGCCCAAAGAATCAGAAAAGTCTGGGAAAATAAACTTATGATGACCTCTGACACATTCAGAATAGGAATGAATGTGTCGCATGGATTCATGGCTTTTACATCAATTGAGGAAACTTCATATCTTGGACCGCTTTTCAAGGGACAATAAGCTTTCACACTTGTTATCTCTGAACTCTGGTATTTACGGCGCAGGTGCTCTTCCTCTTCCCCCTCCCAACACAGATCACTATGCCCTGCTTTTTCAACCCCGTAAATGTGTATAGATGTGCTTGTTAAGAATATGCCATTATTATGCCTGAAGACGAGACTTTACAGTCTGGAAAGCTTGCTATGTTTACCTTCTTTTCAGTTAGGCTGAAGGCACACTGATCCCTCTAAAACGGCGCGTTTTTGAAGCGCAATACTGATGCGAGTTTGATGCGTGTAGTAGTGCTAGTGCGGTGCTAGTGTGGTGCTAGTGTGGTGCTAGTGTGGTGCTAGTGGGGTGCTAGTGAGATTTTTTCATTCCTACTGCGATCCGACAGACTAGCACCTTCTCCTGGTGTCAAGACTGCACTGATTTGCTGCCACTTATTTGTCAATCAATGGAGTCACTTGTGGGGGAGCTCCAATGTTTAGGCACACAGGGGCTCACCAAACGCGACATTGTGTCAGCTAACAATTTGAGCTGATTTCCATTCAAATTGTTAGCGGACACCATGTCGCGTTTGGAGAACCCCTGTGTGCCTCAGCATTGGAGCTCCCCCACAAGTGACCCCATTTTGGAAACTAGACCCCCCAAGGAACAAATCTAGATGCATAATGAGCACTTTGAAGCCCCAGGTGCTTCACAAATTGATCCGTAAAAATGAAAAAAATATTTTTCTTCACAAAAATCTTATTTTTGTATTTTTACGGATCAAATTGTGAAGCACCTAGGGCTTCAAAGTGCTCATTATGCATCTAGATTTGTTCCTTGGGGGTCTAGTTTCCAAAATGGGGTCACTTGTGTGGGAGCTCCAGTGCTGAGGCACACAGGGGCACTCCATACGCGACATGGTGTCCGCTAACAATTGGAATTGTTAGCGGACACCATGTCGCGTATGGAGAGCCCCTGTGTGCCTCAACATTCAAGCTCCCCCACAAGTGACCCCATTTTGGAAACTAGACCCCCAAGGAACAAATCCAGATGCATAATGGGGTCACTTGTGGGGGAGCTCCAATGTTTAGGCACACAGGGGCTCTCCATATGCAACATGGTGTCCGCTAACAATTGTTAACGGACACCATGTCGCGCATGGAGAGCCCCTGTGTGCAACCAGCATTGCCACCAGCGCAAGGGCAACTGGAAGAGTTGGGGTACAGCACCAGAAAATGGCACCTCCAATGAATGCGCTATTTTCTGAGGTGGCTGTGGGTTGCAATTTGCAGCGTGAGGGGCCCACAACATTTGGATCTCTCTATGATGAGGATTGCAGCCCCCCAACTGCCAAGTTGTACCTGGCTGGCTACCAAAAATATGGCAAAGCTCCATGTCATTTTATTGGTAGAAGTAATTAAAAAAAATGACGTGGGGCTTCGCCATATTTTTGGTCCAGCCAGGTACAACTTGGCAGCTACAGACTGCCACCAACCCCCAGCTGCCTTGTTGTACCTTGCTGGCAACCAAAAATACAGCGAATCCCATTTTTTTATTTCTAGAACAAATTCTAGAAAAAAAAAATGACGTTGGGGCTCCGCCATATTTTTAGTCCAGCCAGGTACAACTAGACAGCTGTGGGCTGGAATCCACAGCATGGAGAGGCCCAAGCATTCTGGGCCCCCCATGCTGCGAATTGCAGCCCGCAGCCGCCCCAGAAAATGGCGCATTTATTGAAGCGCCATTTTCTGGTGCTGTACCCATGCTCTTCCAGTTGCCCTGGTGCCGGTGGCAAACTGGGTAATAAAGGGGTTAATGCCAGCTTTTTATTGGCAGCTGGCACTAAGCCCGAGATTCATAATATTGGGCCAATGTTAGACCCGCCATTAGGAATCTCTGGTAAGTAGTCAATAAATACACACAGAGTAAAATATTTTTATTTGCAAAAAAACACAAACAAAATTCAGACTCCATCTTTATTAGAAAGATCCGACGTAGTCCATAACGAAGGTCCAGCGACGCTCGATCGCCTCCGACGTAGTCCACAACGAAGGTCCCACGATGCTCGATCGCCTCTGCTCCAGAGATTGCAGCAAGGGATCAAGTGTCCTCTTCCTACAGCCTCTGGGGTCAGAGTTATGGTGCACTGTATGGCAATGATCTGTCATACAGTGCACCATGACTATGATCCCTGAGACTAGAAGAGGACACTTGATACCTTGTTGCATCCATCCATCCATTATCCACGCATGTACACATCCATTCGTGCACACATCCACACATGCAGTCACACATACGCACACATCCATCCATGCACCCATGCATCCACGCATCCACTAACCCACACATCCACTAACCCACGCATCCACTAACCCACGCATCCACTAACCCACGCACCCACACATCCACACATCCACGCACCCACGCATCCACTAACCCATGCACCCACACATCCACTAATCCACGCAACCACACATCCCCGCACCCACACATTCACACATCCACGTACCCACACATCCACGTACCCACACATCCACGTACCCACACATACACGTACCCACACATACACGTACCCACACATACACGTACCCACACATACACGTACCCACGCATCCACGCACCCACGCATCCACTAACCTACGCATCCACTAACCCACGCACCCACACATCCACTTACCCACTTACCCACACATCCACTTACCCACACATCCACGCACCCACTAACCCATGCACCCACACATCCACTAATCCACGCACCCACTAACCCACGCACACACACATCCACGCACACACACGCATCCACGTACCCATGCATCCACATACCCACGCATCCACGTACCCACGCATCCACGTACCCACGCATCCACGTACCCACGCATCCACGTACCCACGCATCCACGTACCCACGCATCCACGTACCCACGCATCCACTAACCCACGCACCCACACATCCACTTACCCACACATCCACGCACCCACACATCCACGCATCCACTAACCCATGCACCCACACATCCATTAACCCACGCATCCACTAACCCACGCACCCACACATCCACGCATCCACACATCCCCGCACCCACACATTCACGCATCCACGTACCCACGCATCCACGTACCCACGCATCCACGTACCCACGCATCCACGTACCCACGCATCCACTAACCCACGCATCCACACATCCACTTACTCACACATCCACGCACCCACACATCCACTTACCCACACATCCACGCACCCACACATCCACGCATCCACTAACCCATGCACCCACACATCCATTAACCCACGCATCCACTAACCCACGCACCCACACATCCACGCATCCACACATCCCCGCACCCACACATTCACGCATCCACGTACCCACGCATCCACGTACCCACGCATCCACGTACCCACGCATCCACGTACCCACACATACACGTACCCACACATACACGTACCCACACATACACGTACCCACACATACACGTACCCACGCATCCACGCACCCACGCATCCACTAACCTACGCATCCACTAACCCACGCACCCACACATCCACTTACCCACACATCCACTTACCCACACATCCACGCACCCACTAACCCATGCACCCACACATCCACTAATCCACGCACCCACTAACCCACGCACACACACATCCACGCACACACACGCATCCACGTACCCATGCATCCACATACCCACGCATCCACGTACCCACGCATCCACGTACCCACGCATCCACGTACCACGCATCCACGTACCCACGCATCCACGTACCCACGCATCCACTAACCCACGCACCCACACATCCACTTACTCACACATCCACGCACCCACACATCCACTTACCCACACATCCACGCACCCACACATCCACGCATCCACTAACCCATGCACCCACACATCCATTAACCCACGCATCCACTAACCCACGCACCCACACATCCACGCATCCACACATCCCCGCACCCACACATTCACGCATCCACGTACCCACGCATCCACGTACCCACGCATCCACGTACCCACGCATCCACGTACCCACGCATCCACTAACCCACGCATCCACACATCCACTTACTCACACATCCACGCACCCACACATCCACTTACCCACACATCCACGCACCCACACATCCACGCATCCACTAACCCATGCACCCACACATCCATTAACCCACGCATCCACTAACCCACGCACCCACACATCCACGCATCCACACATCCCCGCACCCACACATTCACGCATCCACGTACCCACGCATCCACGTACCCACGCATCCACGTACCCACGCATCCACGTACCCACGCATCCACGTACCCACGCATCCACTAACCCACGCATCCACTAACCCACGCACCCACGCATCCACGCACCCACACATTCACACATCCACGTACCCACGCATCCACGTACCCACGCATCCACGTACCCACGCATCCACTAACCCACGCACCCACACATCCACTTACCCACACATCCACGCACCCACACATCCACGCACCCACACATCCACTTACCCACACATCCACGCATCCACTAACCCATGCACCCACACATCCATTAACCCACGCATCCACTAACCCACGCACCCACACATCCACACATACCCGCACCCACACATTCACACATCCACGTACCCACGCATCCACGTACCCACGCATCCACTAACCCACGCACCCACACATCCACTTACTCACACATCCACGCACCCACACATCCACTTACCCACACATCCACGCACCCACACATCCACGCATCCACTAACCCATGCACCCACACATCCATTAACCCACGCATCCACTAACCCACGCACCCACACATCCACGCATCCACACATCCCGCACCCACACATTCACGCATCCACGTACCCACGCATCCACGTACCCACGCATCCACGTACCCACGCATCCACTAACCCACGCATCCACACATCCACTTACTCACACATCCACGCACCCACACATCCACTTACCCACACATCCACGCACCCACACATCCACGCATCCACTAACCCATGCACCCACACATCCATTAACCCACGCATCCACTAACCCACGCACCCACACATCCACGCATCCACACATCCCCGCACCCACACATTCACGTACCCACGCATCCACGTACCCACGCATCCACGTACCCACGCATCCACGTACCCACGCATCCACTAACCCACGCATCCACTAACCCACGCATCCACTAACCCACGCACCCACGCATCCACGCACCCACACATTCACACATCCACGTACCCACGCATCCACGTACCCACGCATCCACGTACCCACGCATCCACTAACCCACGCACCCACACATCCACTTACCCACACATCCACGCACCCACACATCCACGCACCCACACATCCACGCACCCACACATCCACGCATCCACTAACCCATGCACCCACACATCCATTAACCCACGCATCCACTAACCCACGCACCCACACATCCACACATACCCGCACCCACACATTCACACATCCACGTACCCACGCATCCACGTACCCACGCATCCACGTACCCACGCATCCACGTACCCACGCATCCACTAACCCACGCACCCACACATCCACTTACCCACGCATCCACGTACCCACGCATCCACGTACCCACGCATCCACGTACCCACGCACCCAAGCATCCACGCATCCACGCATCCACTAACCCACGCATCCACTAACCCACGCATCCACTAACCCACGCATCCACTAACCCATGCACCCACACATCCACTAATCCACGCACCCACACATCCATTAACCCACACATCCATTAACCCACGCACCCACACACCCACGCATCCACACATCCATCCATCCATGAACCCACTCACTCAATCAATCATTAATTCATTCATTCATTCATTCGGTACTTACCTCTGGGCGGAGCAGCACTGGAGGAGGGGCGTTCCAGCGAGGAGAGGAGGCAGAGCGGCAGCTACACCGGCGGGATCGAGGAGCGGTAAGATCGGACACGGGGATGGGGGGGGGTGAACGGCAGGGACAGGTGGGGGCCATCCAGGGGATGGGGAGGGCGTCCGCCCCCGCCCCCAGCAGCGCGTGAAGCCGCAAACACACCCGGCAACGGGGGTGGGGGGCAGTGACAGGTGGGGGCCGTTTGGAGAAGGGGGAGGGCATCCGCCCCCGCCGCCAGCAGCGCGGCGGGTGAACAGACCCGGCAACGGGGGTCGGCGGGCAGTGACAGGTGGGGGCCGAACGGAGAAGGGGGAGCTCTGAAGAGGGGAAGGGCATCCGCCCCCGCCAATAGCAGCGCGGCGGATGAACAGACCCGGCATCGGGGGTGGGGGGCAGTGACAGGTGGGGGCCATCTAGAGAAGGGGGAGGCCTGAAGAGGGGGAGTGCATCCGCCCCCACCACCAGCAGCGCGGCGGGTGAAGCCGCACACAGGTCCCGGCTGTTGCAGAGATCACAGCCGGGATCACAGCCTCAGTACCGACAGGAGGCTCTGCGCAGCCTGCGGGCTTTGGCTCCCGGTGGTCTGCCGTGTGTGCCGGAAGTGTGGTTTTTCATGTTTTTCATGTTTCTATTGATGGCTCATGCGTACAACTCGCATGCAGTCGCAGCATGCCGCGACTGAAACTCGCTTTGCGAGTTCAGTGCTTAAAATGCGCACCAGTGTGCCTGACATGATAGAAAAGCACTTGTCCTAGTGCAATGCGAGTTTTCTCGCATTGCACTCGTGCGAGGCACTGGGATCCATGTCGGATGATGTGCCTTCAGCCTTAGCCATTAAAAGGTATCAACCACTGAGGACTCTAAGATTCTAATATTTTTCCAAGAGCCATAACTTTTTTATTTTTCTGTCAATTTAGCCCCATGAGGGCTTGTTTTTTGCAGGACGAGTTGTACTTTTGAATTAAGTAATTTATTTTACCATATAGTGTACTTGAAAGCAGAAGAAAAAATTCAAATGCAGTGAAATACCTAATACGATTGGATTCATGATGAAGGCGCGAGGTTAACACTCCGAAACACATTGAATAAAGCCACCAGTTTTGATCCATATTACCCTGTGGTCTTGTTTATCTAACGACAGCGTGGATCATCCCCATATATATCCATATTTGGCTCTGTGACCCCATTATACATGGGGTTGTGTGGATTCTGCAGAAGCCGTTACATGCGATATAAACTAGTTGTGGGTCCCAAAACCTGGCCAGGTGAGCAGCAATGGCTAAATTGTGTATAGCTTCTTATGAGGATAAGACCCTATCTGCATTTCTATATCTTCCACAATGTTACCCTATGGAGCCGCGGCCCATAGCGCGGCTCCATCACGGCCATCTGTTTGAAATCTCACGTTATTTCCTAATGCAAGAGAAGACGTTGTTGAAAGTGTCTTTTCTCACGTTAGGACATAATGCAAGATTTCAAACAGATGGCCGCGTTGGAGCTGCGCTATGGGCCGCGGCTCCATAGGGTAACATTAGCAGCATTAACACGGCGCTACCATGGCAATAGCACCGTGTTTATGCTGCCAAAGTCTAAGTTTTAAACCCTAGCCCCTTGAGCGCGCCGGAAACGATAATGTGAACCTAGCCTAAGACTGGCAACTTTGCACGACAGTCTTAATGAAGGTAATGCTGGAGTGAGATGCATCTAATTCAATGACAGATGCCAATTAATGAATTAGGGTAATCTTACAAATGTCTTATGCTAGTGCCAGAAATGAAATACATTTCTGGGAAAAGTTTTGCAGCTGAAGTGGCTTACATTTTCATGAATTACATGGGCAGGCTTTGTCATGCTCTGTTCCGCCCATGCTTCTCCCATTGCTGAGGCCAGCATAAAAATGTCAAAAGTATTAAAAAAATTCTGTAAATTTCAATTTGCACAAAACCTAAGCCATCTCTGAAGATGTCATAAAACTTGTGAAAATCCTTCCTGAGGCGCAATCAAAGCTTTTCCTCTGGATTTACAGAACTGCAATTATGACCAACATGGTCATAATTGCAGAGAAGGGAAGAAGACAAAATAATTTTGAAAATTCGAAAAGAAACTAGAGGGCATACAAAAAACAATAAAAAACACAAAATTGAAGCAAGATCATTTTTCTCTAGATATTTGGATACTTTCAAAATTGAACTGTAAAAATAGTTGGCTCATCACAGTATAGTTTGCATGTTAATTCTTGGCCCCATTGAAACTCTGAACAGTGTGACCTTGGATAACATTTTGACGTTAATGGTAGTATAGTAAATCCTTCAGAAGAAATTGGTTCTTAAGCACTCTTATAGGAGGTTACATTAATAATTTCCTAACGCCATGCAGCCCCGGAATAAGTAGTATAACAGACACTTATTAATCATAGCAAATCACTAAACGGGGCCACAATGAGTCCTAAGAAGAAAATGTTAATATCTCATACCGGTTTATTTTACAAATTGGAAGTGACTTCACACTATAGCTGAAATTAAAGGGACACTTTAAGCAAAATGAATCCATTTGTTGTACTGGGCTGTAAAACAATGGCGTAATTTGAAGCTCTTGGGCCCTGACGCAAAAGCTCCAACGGCCCACAATTATTGCATATCTATAACAGCAATACTCTTTTTCAAGAGGCCAAATGGACTGTTAAGGCCCCCTAGGCTCCAGGGCCTGGGATCAGTTGCAACTACTGCACCTATTGTAGTTGCGCCCCTGGCTGTAAAAGAAACACCAAAGAACCTATGAAAAAGTTACACTTGGTTACTTAATGATTGATTGTATTCTCTACATGCATAGATGGCATGGCAGCAGGTCTGGAACAGATGGTGTGGCAGCAGGCCTTACCTATCTAGGCTTGGAGAAGACCCTGGTGGACCCATCGAGGCTTAGAGAAGACCCTGATGGACATATTTAGGCTTGAAGAACGTCCTGGTAGACACCTATCTAGGCTTGGAGAAGATCTTGGTGGACCAACCTCGGCTTGAAGAATACCCTGGTGGACCTAGCTAAACAGCACAAGTTTGATCTTCCTACAAAGCGATCATCTATCAAGTTGCCATGGCTCAAGTTCAAGCTGAAGGCCATTAAAATAAATAATAAAATGCTCACTTTACCCTTCCCCTCACCTCTCAGTCACATGATTTCTTTGGTTTTCATGTGTCTGCTCCTCTCTCGTCTGCCACATCCTAGTATCTTCAGCTGTTAAGCGCTAGTACAGTCAAACAAAGAAGTAAGTCAGCTCTCCACTATATGTTTGTGCAGGGATTCCAGGATGAATAGGGTGCGGTGCACAGATGTAAAGTCCTGGGCTGACCATGTTTTACCAGGCAAACAAAGGAAAAAGGAGGAAGTCCAGCAATTAGGAAGGAAAACAAAGGAAGTCCAGCAACCGATATAAGGCAAAAGGAGGATATTAGGCGGTATCCTTAGTTCATATCTTTATTGGTATCCATAAAATCATTTGCTTACATGTTTTAGGCCACTCATTTGCTTATGCACTTCAGGCCACTCATGAGTAAGGGCCCATTTAGTGGCCAGAAATGCATAAGCAAATGGTTTTGTGGATACCAATAAAGATATGAACTAAGGATACAGCCTAATATCTTCCTTCTTCCTTATGTTGGTTCCTGAACTTCCTCCTTTTTATTCCTAAGCACTAGGCCATGCCTCAAAACATCAAAAAGCTGTTTGTCAATATTATAAGATTAGTGGCTACATGTATGACAGCATGATATTTTGAGACCTAGGTAAAGGCAGAGTGGTTGACGATTCTGTGACTCAGCAAACCAAACCAGAGCAGATGCCTGAAAACGGGAAACAAGGAAAACTAAAAAAGACAAATGGTGTACATGGGGATTTCTCTGTGACAATTTCCAATAAATAATGAGTGTAGGGTTCTCCCCTTCAGGGTTTGTGTTCAGTCATAACCAGTGAAGGGCGAACTGTTAGTGTTCGTGCCTGGGGTTGCAGCTGTAAACTAATGCAATAGCTAATCCTCTTAATATACTTACCGGGTCCCCATTCTCACTTCTTGGTGTGACCGTTGGTGCATCACTTCCGGGCCCCCTTATCATCTAGGTGTATTTGATTGGCTATTGGAGCCAGTCACATGACCGTGTATCCGGAAGCCAGAAGTGACACGGCGCCCGGCACAGCTGAATGGGATAATGTGGACCGGGTAAGTATAATTAGGCAGATTAGTAACCATGTACGTGCTTGCACACAGCAACCCAGCACGAACCCGGGCAGAAAAAGCACAACTACACACGCTTGTAATACAGGACCAAGGCTGCTGTAGCTCCCAAGTAACAGATCATGCAGGATGGAGACAGAAAGGGCACAATGCCACACTACTAGGATAAAGGGAGGCTCCAGAGAATAAAATATTAATAAAGGAAAGTGATTTATTTCTACACGTTTCGAAGTCTACAACTTCTTCTTCAGACAGATCAACAATGTACAAAGCAAGGTCATAAACAGGAAAGCCATATAAAGTATGTGAACCCATATATCCTTTGTCCCAACAGGGCAGCGTTGTGACCTTTCTGTCCCCATCCTGCTTGATCTGAAACTGGACCAGAGCCGAGAGTGGCATTGCGGCTACAAAATTGAAGGCAGAGGCTAGAGGAGTATATATTGTACATACTTTTTCCTCATTTTTGTAATGCTCTGAGGTTTGGAGAGAACTTGGAGCTCATTAGGCAGATTTGATTTGCAAAGACTAAATTCAATGTAAATTAAAACTGCATTTCCAGGCCAAATTCAAGTGGATTGATTGAATTGAACTTCAGAAGATTTTCTCATCAATGGAAGTCATCTACATGTTACTGATTGAGTAGTCCTCTATTTTCTTGTTCCCCAACCTTTTTATACTGGGTACACATTTGCAGTCCGTTACTATCTTACTACCATTTTCCATTTTTGTATGCTGGTTTTGGCATAGGGGCAAATTAGGTGGTTGGTTGACTTTGCAGTAGGTACTGTATTATGGTGGCACTCTATCCGTCCAATATGTTTATAGGGGGATTGTGTCAGAAAATATTTCAACCAAAAACTTTAACTCTATCTTATAGAATAAAATAAACCTAAACTGTGCTTAGCTGTACTGTACATACTAAAATGGTTTGCTCCATCTACAATATTTGGCAAATTGAACTCAATTCCCACATAGTCAAAGGTTTTTTTAAGAATGTGACTGTGTCACATCAAGGAACAATTCATACAGCCCCCACATCAAGCAAGTCATCATATAGTGTTTGGTTATGGCTAGGGTTTTACGGTAAGGCTGGAGGAATAAAATTGTTAAAACTTTTTCACTTTTGGAATTTTTATGTATAATTATATATACCGTATATATTATTAGGAGGTCAGAGAATGAACTGTAAATACATCAGTATTCTTAAATTACAATACTGGATTCAAAGAATGTTAATGGTTTGCAGATTAGGAGGGTAGGTACCCCACTATTCCCTACAAACATTGACATCGCTTCCTATCCATCCATATTGGGATTCATGCCCTAAATTCCTTATCAGTATGTCAATTTTTGAAATCTGGTGGAACACTGATGCAAGCATGGCAAAAACACACAACCTTAGTGCATGCGGTGAGCTTTGATATGTGAACCTCATTGATGTAAGGCAAAGACCGCTAACCACTGAGCACAACCACTAGTATGCAAATGTATAAATAAAATTACTTATACCAACTTGAATAAAGCAAGTAATAAGTTAAAAGTTGACATAATGAACCAAAAATTAAAGAGGGAGTCCGGTGAATTTGTATTGATAGCCTACCCTTATAATAGGCCGGCAACACCCCGCCAATCAGCTCTTCCCAGTGCTGGCGGTGCCTAGATGTGATCACCTGTGTAGCGGAACTGCACAGCTCCATCATCTGTATAGTGGCCATGGGTGGGTACTGCGGATTCACCCCATTTACTCAAATAGGGTTGAATGTGCAGTACCCAGCTTAGACCACTATACAGTTGATAGAGCAGTGCTTGCACCTTCGCTATTGATAACATCCTGCTTCCGCCGACACTGGTAAAAGCTGACCGGTGAGGAGGTATTCCAGTGATGGGAGTTGCACCCCAATCAATCAGTCATGATAGGTCATCAATAGAAAAGAACTGGACGACTTTTTTTAAGAGATAAATTGTATTACAATAAGCCATAGTAATTACTCTGTCTTTGCTTCCTTCCAAGCACTCTTAAATTACTTTAATTCTTATCAAACATAGTTTTCATATGCAGCTAAAATCGAAAATTCTATTTTCATGGAAACCAGAACATTTCCATAACATATGTTCATACTAAATTCAGAAAAAAAGCAGATATTCATCTGTACTAACTCCTTAAAAAACAGCTCACGGAGCCCGCGCCAAAAATTGTTCTCAACAACGAATACTAATATTTATGGAAATTTCATTATATATAAAACAGCAGACTGGCCAACTTTCCAAGCTAAAACATTATTTTAAAACTTTTGATACAGACTGAAGTGACCTGTGTATAAGTAGGCAATCATTTTATGCCACTTTTTCCGAGTTTACATTTCAAGTTGGTATAGTGCAATATCTGCAGAAATATTATGGACATTGGCCTTTGGACCCAAGTACTCGGTGCTCCAGGTTGAAGACTTAGGTCAAGTGATCCAAGGTCCAATGCATACAAGTCAATTTATCAATTTACTTTAGAATATTGTCAAAATTCCTCCACTCAGTGCATCTAGAATGCAATGAATGACTGTTTGCCTTAACTATGGAATCATTCAGGGTGTACTGAGCTGTCAGTTGGTTAGAGACATCTCAGTCGGCCAATAAGGTTCTGGGCTGTGCCAAGCTGTTGGTGTGTTGAATGACAGCTCAGTCATCCAATCTGATTCTGGGAGGTACTGGATTATTTAGGTGTTCCCTGTTCCCATAATTGCCCAGCTACTTAGCTGAGACGTTTCTCCCAGAACCTACAGTTGTGGCATTCTGTTGAGTGGTGATTGTGGGCCTGCATTCCTATGCTTCATTTTTATTGATCTATTGCTGCCTAACCTTGGACCTCAATCTGACCATCCGCTCGTTTAGCTACTTTGCTCTTATCTGCTAACCCCCAGGTATTCTGACTGTGGACCATGACCTGCGTATGTCTATGTTTACCCCCTTAATACTTGATGTGCTCTCCAGGAACCTGACCATGGAACACTTGACTGACCTGCCTCACTACTTGTCATTAGTGACTAGCATCACAAATATATTAGGCAATATTGTTCTTAAAGTAAATTTATCTAATTGAACAAAGATCTTTAAAAATGTACCGTATATGATATTTCTATAGTCATATCAGGTCCTTATCCAGAACAGAAATCCACTCTCACAAAAGTGTACAATTACCAGGCTCTTCAATCTTCTAGCTAGGGATGAAATCTTCCATCATTGACTCTATAGTGTTATTCCTGCTCCATGCAAGGAATTAATAACTCCTTTTCAGAAAAACTGAGCTGAAATATAAATTCAGATGATGAAGATGATGACAAGAACATGAAATAATAGTAGATAATGGCTAATATAGTTTAAGGGGGTTTCATGCATGTGTATGCTCCAACCCAGTTACATGTGGAAATAAAGCCTATCACCCTGCAGACACACCCACATGCTACTGGTTCATGTACAGACTAGAATGTCCCTAACCACACCACTAGAAACCACAGCTCAGACCTGTCTCCTTAAAAGGCCATCAAATTGTTTCTCATTTCTCCTGAAGAACCAAAAGGAGAGGCTGCTATGCAGAACTTACAAAGATGAAGAGGTTTGCTTCGTTAGACAGCAACCCAAGGTGAGCAAACCGAAAGAATGTACAAAGGAGAAAAGGAGAAATAATAAATACAAGCAAGGGAACCCCTCCTACCAGCGTAGCAGAGAACAGAAGATAGGTGTAGGTAAAGCAAATGAGAAAACGCAAAGAAAACACCACTGATCTCAACCTACCAGATAAAATCCCTTGGCAGTAGGGCTGGAGCTCCTTAGCAGATATACATATGGTGAAAGGAGAGTATAAGTAGCCCCATCCGGGATGTGATAGGACAAAGACAAAATAGGAACATGGGAACACTTGATTAACAGCCAAGCAAGGAAAAATAGGCAAAGACAAATGAACTATCAACATTGACACATTGGTCTGTCCCAAGGAAGGGGCAGGAAGCCCTGAAACATGTTGACTCATAAATTGATATTTTAATCTAGTAACTGATGTCTTCTGAAATACGGCAATGCGGTTTTAAACTCTCGATCTACCTGTCCTATCTACACTATGCTGGGGACTGCAGCAGCTTAATATCCTATTATAATGGTTGTGACTCTCACAACGACACAAGTTTGGCCTCTTTTACTGATTAAGTATTATATATATTCACAGATAAAACCCTATTTGTGCTTCTTATACTTTCCAGCTTTTTAACCCTTATTGCTTTAGACAAAATAGCCAGCAGAAAAGGCTGGTGACAGGAGAGTTTAAATAGCCCCACCTGGAATGTGATAGGACAAAGACAAAATAGGAAAGTGAGAACACTTGACTAGCAGCCAAGCAAGTTAAAAAGGCAAAGACAAATGAACCATCAGCATTTGAACAGGGACTGACCAGAATGTAGGTCAGCAGTGAAAGAAGCCGATTACGTAGCAAGAGGCCACCAGGTTGAGACATGACAAGTACCTGCTAAGAATAATTATTATGTTTGTTATTTATTTACGAATTGTGATATATATGCACCAATGTTTTGGTACAAATAGACATTTTACCTAGAAGTACTTTAATGGCCTCCCATTCTAAATCCATAGGCATTAATACGGAATGAGTTCCCAATTATCAATTATAGCAGCTCTCACTCTCTACAAGATTTGGAAATTGCCTTTGGGATCTTTTACCCCTTCATACAAGTCAATTGTGCAGTTAGACACTGATGCTGGATGACATGGCTCAATTTCTCCATTCCAGATAATTTCTAATGTGCTGGATGGGGTTGAGGTCCAGGCACTCAGCGTCTGATGATATTCTTTCACACTAAATTCCCCTAACCATGCCTTTATGGACCTTGTGTACCGAACACAGTCATGTGGAAAAGAATCGGGCTTTACCAATAAAATTCCCAGAAAGTTGGAAGCTATAATTATCCAAAATGTCTTGCCATATTGAAGCATTAAGATTATCCTTCACTGGAATTAAGAGTCATAGGTTGACCCTTAGAGAGGACCTGTCACCCCCCTGCTGCATGGCAATCTGAATGCAGCACTGAATTTAGCATGTCTGCTGTATTCAGGGAAGGGGTCCCCCATGTGTCTGTGTGCTGTGTACCCCTAGATATAGCCTTAGGAAACTCACTGTTAGAAGCCATGAGAGCATTCCCTGTGGCTGGAGTGAGCTTGATTGATGGGGGCCCCCTGTGCCCATCTGTGCCACCTTCTGCTTTGCTGTTTATGCTTTGTTCAGACAGCAGGGCAGGAATCTGGAGCTGAGGTCAGGACAAATGATTTCCATGCACTGTTAAGAAGCTGTGTGCAGCAGGATGAGTCACAGAGAGGAGAGGAGGAAAGCATAAACAGCACAGCAGGAGGTGGCACAGAGAGGCAGGGGGAGGGAATGACCCCATCAATCAAGCTCACTCCAGCCACAGGGAATGCCTTCATGGCTTCTAACAGTGAGTTTTCCTAAGGCTATATCTCGGGGTACACAGCACACAGACACATGGGGGACCCCTTCCCTGAATGCAGCATACATGCTGCATTCAGTGCTGCATTTAGATTGCCATGCAGCAGGGGGGTGACAGGTCCTTTTTAAAAAACAAGAAAAAACTGTGGCACTCCACCAGTAATGTATATAGGTGCAACACTGAACACAACACACTAAAGCACGCTATTTTGAATATAGAGTAGCATTAGAGCTAAAAAAAATAAGAAAAAATGAGACACTTGGCTTATAAATATGGCCATATCTATATCCGCCCAGTAGTCACATCGAGGCATGTCTCTTTTATTGGGTCCTAATCTACTTTTTGTGACCCCTGAAAAACAAGCCCATTATCCCCCCAGCACCAAACTTTTCTGCAGGCACATTTCTCTCATAAATGTCATCAATGGCCGTCTGCATGGCTTTGTACTTGAGCGTAGACATGTATGACAATGGGACTGGATGAGAAACGCCAAATCTGTGAATAAAAGTGTTGTCCCATTAATTTTACCCACATACTGTGCTACGTTGTTGAATTTGTTTTATCATGTCTAAATTCAGCAAAGAAGACATTAAAGGGAAAAAAGAAAACTTGACAATTCATTGTGATTGAAGTAATAGTGCACTCACATCCACTTTGTGATTTTCAAAGAAATATTGTGCTTATTATTCTGTTGGAAGTTGACACCGCTGGCAGCTTGGGTCTTCCACCTTTTACAAATAGCTCTGCTTTTTTACTTCAAATGATTTTCCTATTTCTGTTATATGAGTTAATATTAGGGATGAGCGTGTATAATCGCAAGTATAACAACAAACTAATGAGCCATGCACACAGTGAACATGTCTGTAGGACAGTGTTCACACCACCAAAAGACTGAATCACAAAAAACAGTTAAACAAACATATAAAAATACTCTGTTGTGATAAAAAAAAACAGTAAAAAGCAAGTGCTGCTAAAAAAATTAGTAAAAAACAGGATATTTGGTTGTTATGTTTTTTGCAAAAAATGTATACTAAGCCGCTCTACCAAATGTCAAGGTAGCCCATATCGGAGCAGTCCCTATCTGATGTATTTAAACACCTGATTATATATATTGGTACCTATGTAAGCAGGATTCAGACAGGTCCAATGTCTGATATGGACAAGCTGGAGAAAATGGCTTTTTATGTGCAGGGCTCACAAGTAAGGGATGGAAGGCTCCCTTATCTTGCAGAAACAAGAAACAACTTAGACAACAAACTAAAAGAGAAAATAAATAGTTGACAATTTAGCAGACAATTAGGGATGAGCGAATATAATCGCAAGTATTCAGTACTCGGCGAGTAATGCGGTACTCGCGGTACTCGG
This sequence comes from Allobates femoralis, assembly GCA_033576535.1. Lineage (NCBI taxonomy): Eukaryota > Metazoa > Chordata > Amphibia > Anura > Aromobatidae > Allobates > Allobates femoralis. Next base: position 8,706,498 of record JARQOC010000009.1, read on the forward strand.
AACATAGCGAGTATTTCACTTCTCGCCTCACAATATTTGGATCTCCCACCCAGCATTAGCCAATAACAGTAATGTCACAGCCTTCTTGGTTGTGGCATTGCTATGATTGGCTGGCCACCCAGCGTCATACATAAATCATTGACTATGACTCATAGGCTCTATATAACCCCTGCCGCCGCCATTTTCTGCACGTTGCATGCAGATCCCAGCTTGTGTAGGGAGAGTGTGAGCAGCTGCTAGGAGAGTTGTGCTCGTGCAAATCGTCCAGAAATCCTCTGTAAATCCCAAAAACTCTTGTGAGAGCTACCGGTATTGTAGTACTAGGTGACTGTACTGCAGGGAGACAGGCGGGAGCGTTACAGCACCACATAGTACAGTCAGCAATAATTCAGCTCTTCTCAGAGCTGAAAGTATAAGGTCAGAGAGTAGTGACAGTTTGACCAGCTATTTTTGGGGTCACATTTACCCCTGCAGGCCAATTTTATTGCTGTTGTGTTGCTGTGTTCACACCGAATAGCACACACAGTACTGCACAAGTGACACGCATCCAGCACCGCTGTCTTGTGTGATGACTGGCCCGCGTTATATATCACCTTAAACCTCAGGGCAATTTGTTTGGTGCTGTTGAGGTGCTGAGTGTAAAACACAAAGCATTACTAGGCTGTAGTGCTACCTTCCACAAAGCACTAACTGTTCCTTGTTCCCCAATATCTACATCTGAACATCTGCAGCTATGCCAGAAAAATCCCAAATTCCTAAAAAGGCTGTTGTGAAGGGACACGGACGTGGACGTGGGCGTGGTGTTGTCAGTGGTGCCCCGCAAGGCACAGAGTCTGGGAGACAGAAGAAGGTTGATGCATCTATGTTTCTGGCGAAATTTCCTGGTCTTGAACATAAACAGGTCTGTAAGCCAGAAAAGCAAGAGCAGATACTGTCTTGGATGGCTGATAAGGCCTTCATGAAACTTTCTAGCAACACCCAATCATCCACGACCACACAGTCTCCTAGCACAGTTTTTGTAGTGCCTAATGTCCAGGCATAGCCATAGTCTCTCCAAAAATTAACTCAAGGGGCTGTATCATGGTTGATGAAGGAAGCAGGCTCCAAGGGCCAAACAATTATGAAGCTAGGACTACTAGCACAGTAGTTGCAGTATCCAATGTCCAGGCATAGCCATAGTGTCTCCAAAAAGTAGCCCAAGGTGCTGTATTATGGTGGATCAAAGAAGGAGAGTCTCATCACAAGGGCCTCCGATGGGAAATATTAATTAACAGAACATTGTTTTTAGCTTATTGACCATGAGGTACATGTGGTAGAAGCAGGAGTCAAAAACATGTGTAAGAAGAAGAAAAGGGGTTTGCATGGGAAGGAATGGATGTGATCACCAGTTACCTAAACTAACATTTTAGGTGACTTTAGGTTGAGATGCTGTCATGAGGAAGGCTTAAATACTCTTGCCAAATACAGTACTTGTGAAAGTCAGCCGTTTGCTTGTATCTGTGATGATTGCCCCAGCGGCACTGAAAACACGCTCTGACATCACACTAGCAGCAGGGCAGGCCAGCACCTCCAAGGCATATAAAGAGAGCTCTGGCCAATTATGCAGCTTGGATACCCACTAATTAAATGGAACAGAAGCGTCAGGAAGGACAAAGGTATGGTCACTTAGATAGTCGTTGACCATCTTGTGCAAGTTCTCCCTCCTTGACATTGTTACCGGTCCAGCTAGCCCTTGCTGATGAGCCGGTTTATTGAAGATGGCCCAGTTTGTGGACATTTTACCACCACCTCTTTAGGACCTGCTGGGCATATCTCTCCCCATTAATGCATGCTGTTGTGCAGAGTTGGTACCTCTGTTGGCAGCGGTGTCTGAGGGTGATGTTGCCATCAAATGATCGACAATGGCCCTCTTGAAGGATTCAATTTTAAAACCCCTTGATGACTGCAACAGTAGCGAAGGAAATTTATCCTTGTACCGTGTGTCTAGAAAGGTGACCAACCACTATAGGTTGCTGTTGAAAATATGGATCACGCAAGGGTCTTTGCACCGACAGTTAGATATGAAGTGTGCCATGTGTGCAAAGCTGCAAAGAGGCAAATGTTCTGTGTCCCCAGAAGGAGGAACAATACCCATGCTCTCCTCACACTGACTCTCCTCCTCCACCTCCTCCTCTCCAGCACAGCCATGCTGGACAGACATGAAGCTGGAGTTGGAAGTCCCCTCTGTAGCATGAGGGGTCCCTTCGGTACCACTGAAAAAGAGGTCCTCGTCTTCCTCATCATCTTCATCCCCCAATCTTCCCTGATGAGATTGGCTGGGCTGTGTAGGATCACCCATTGTGAAATCTTGCTCCATACCCAGCTGCTGGGCACTCAAAGATTCCATTTTTAGATCATGCAGCAATTCTTTCAACAGACATAGCATAATAGGGATGGTTAGGCTAATAATAACCTGATTACTGCTCACAAGCTTGGTGCCATACTCAAAGTTATCATGCACCTCACAAATGTCTCCCCTCCTGTATCTGTAAGACTTGATTGTCCATATATACTGTATTTGTCCTTGTTCTCCCCTCTTCATATGTAAAGTGCCATAGAATCTAATGGCGTTATATAAATAAATAATAATAATAAATGTGAGCGATCCACACCCACTCGACAATTGTTATGTGTCTTGGCTGAGTCTCAGTCTGACGGGCATGTTTAAGCTGGTATTCAGCAAGTGCCCTCTGCTGCTCACTTATCCTTGCCAACATATGATATGTTGAGTTCCACCATGTTGGCAGGTCGCAAATGAGATGGTGGTTGGGCAAATTAAATTGCTTTTGAAGCGCTGCAAGACCGGCAACAGTGGTTGAGGAATGGTGGAAATGGGTGCAAATACGGTGCATCTTCTCAAGTAGGTACAGCATTTCAGGGTATTTTTTTTAAACTTTCTGTGCCACTAGGTTCAGCACGTGAGCCATGCATGGCACGTGTAACAGCTTCCCGAGCTTTAAAGCCGCCACCAGGTTACGCCCATTATCGCAGACAACCAGACCGGGTTGGAGTTGCAGTGGGGAGAGCCACTGATTGGTCTGTTGTTTTATTCCTTGCCACAGCTCTGCTGCAGTGTGTGGTGTTTCACCTAAGTTCACCTAAGAGCCTCAGCAGAGCGTGTTGCCGCTTTGCCGATGTGCTGCTGCACAGCTCCCAACTTGGGAGTGATGTGTAGGGTAATTCAGCATAGCATGACGATTTGATGTAGTTGGAGAATTTTGTTTTAGAACAGGGGAATATTCATCAATTGGGCAGATTCACACGAGCGTCTAAAAGTCTGATAAAGAAAACTCAAATTACATTTTCTAACTTGACATCTGCGTGTAATCTGTTCTGTTTTATTTTACAGCAGCCGATATTAGTCATTTACAAAGCTATTCACAGTTTTCTATATTGAAGAATTTCTGTACTTTGGCATTTGATTTTTCTTTGGCGCATCCATAGAATTGGCAATTCTCATCTGATTGACGGAAGAAATTAGAGCATGCTGCAATTTTTTTAAGCGCAGATTTGCTCAGTGAAAAAATTTCACCTGTACTGCCAAATCGAATCAATCAAGAGGGAACTCTGGTCACCGCTGACAGCCGGGCATCCCCTACACTATTGTAAACAGCGTTGCTCCTGCAAGCCACAGATGGCTGGCAATATGAAAACTGCTCTAGTAGTGCTCTTTCTTCCAGATCAGGCATATACAGATAGTCACAATGTAGGCACTCACCATTTGTCCTTTTATTTTCAGTTTATTTCATATTCAGGTGAACACACACACAGAGGAGGGAGAATAAGGAGAGACACAAGGATGACAGCAGCTGTTTCGCGCTACGTGGTGCTTTTACAGGTACTAGCGCCAACTAGCGTGGAACAGGTGCTGTCATCCTTGTGTCTCTCCCTATTCTCCCTCCCCTGTGTTTGTTCACCTAAATATGAAATAAACTGAAGATAAAAGGACAAATGGGGAGTGCCATCTGATTGCTTACATTGTGATTGCCAAATTGAATAACATTGGTGCGAGCGCGATTCCTTTTTTTACAGACAGCACTTTGACGAAAATACAGTTATGTGAGTGAGCCCTATAGTGAGCTACCAGCTGTTTTTTTTTAAATAGCAATTAATGGACAAATGTTTACAAGTTAGTTATCCAACAGATAGAATAACAGAATGTATTGATTGGTAGCAATGGTATTTTGCATTTGTGGAGTCCTTGGTTGGAAACTGAACGAGGAAGGCACCTGCTTAGCGTTAAGAAGAAAGCTATAGAGCAAACAAAACGGCACTACCACCTTTGGAAATATCGCATTTTGCTACTCACTTTTAGCTGCACACAGTGTAAACATTTGGTCGGCTCCAGCTGATAAGTCCATGGTGTCTGGGAATCTTAGGAAACCATTCAATGAAGATTCACGTCCTAGGTTAAAAACCATCTTCTTTATTAATCCATTTAAAATTGTAGCATCTGCTACTTAAGGAGCATTGGGGGGAGAGGGGTCTACAAAAGCAAGTTCAAGACTATGGCTGTTTCGCGAGTCTAGTGGACTCATAGAAGCGCAGACTGCGTGAAACAGCTGTCGTCCCTTACTTCCTCCTGTAGCTCCCTCTCCGCCTATGCTCTTTGAGTAGCAGATGCTACAATTTTAAATAGATTAAATAAAGAAAATGTTTTTTAACCTAGGACATGTGCCACTGAATCTTCATTGCATACCTGCATATGGTTTGCTTGTTCTCCTGGTTTCCTCTGGGTAGCCCAGTTTCAACATACTGTTGGGTCTATTAGGTTTGGCCTCCTAGGTAATTGAGCCGTCCCAAATCATTACTGAGGCTCAGAGTCCTGATCTCAACCCAATCGAACACTTTTGGGATAAACTTGAGTGGAGATATTGAGTCCAGCATCTCCCCAATATTAAGGTCTGACCTCAAAAATTCTCTTCTAGATAAAGGGTCTTAAGTTACCACAGATGCCTTAAAAAGCTTGTAAAATTCAATTTCACTAATGGAAGATGTTGTGATATCTTCAAATGGACTGATTTCATATTAATGTCTTTGGATGTGAAATGGAAGGCCATGGAGGCTCCTGTAGACATAGAATGGTCATGTTCCAATAGTTTTCTCCATATAGTGCATGTGAATAATAGAAACAATGCACCTGATTTATAAACTCAATAACAGGAATACATGCTATATCGGCTACGTTTCTTGTGTATAACGGAGTTGGCAAAAATAATTGCTTAACTGAGGTCTCTGTAAGGATGTATGGGAACCTTAAGACCAATATTTCAAAAGTGCTTATGGTAGAGGGTATTATAACAGAGCTGCTGTCACGTCTCTGGAGTCAATCCGGAGGTCTCTTGCCCTGTGGTCGGGTTCCTTCCCTGCTGAGCCACGGCCTGGTCAGTATCTGTACAAATGCTGATAGTTCTTTTGTCTTTGCTTCTTCCTTTGGTTTGCAGTTAGTCAGGTGTTCCCACTTGTTCATTTTGTCTCTGTCCTATTACATCCTGAATGGGACTATTTATACATTTCTTGAACCTGCCTTTTTTGCTAGCTACATTTCTATGTGGATTTTTGCTAAGGATTTCTAGCTCTGCAGCTAAGGGATTTGCCTGTGAGGCAGAGACCAGTATTGTACTTTCTCATTACATTTCTTACTTGCCTTCCTTACACCTATCTTCTGTTTTCTGTTAGGTTTATAAGAGGTTGCCCTTGCTTGTACTTAGTATTTCTCTTTGTTAACTTGTGCACATGCTTTCTGTTTGCTCACGTTGGGTTTCCATCAACGCCTGCAGACGCTCTTTTTCTGTGGTTAGTATTATATAGTGACCTTTTCCCCCAGTTCCTCAAGAGAAATGAGAAATAGCTTGATGGCCTTTTAGGGAGCCAGGTCTGAGCTGTGGTTTCAAGTTGTGCAGCTAGGGACATTCTAGTCTGTGCAGGGACCAGTAAGGCGTGGTTTCAGCTTCAGTGGTCTAGGCTTTATTCCTCTCTGCATCTGTGTGTGAGTTTAATAACTGGTCTGCCGGGCAAATAGCTTTAATGATCCTCCATTATTATATTGCCTAGAAAAAGGACCTAAATAACATTTTCCATAAACATCCCATGTATTAAGGAATATTTATAATTGCTCCATTTCTGTACAGAGATAGGAAAACATGTATGAAATCTGATGAATGTTCTGTTTTTCAATGTGCAAGTGCAGCAACGTGTATTATGCAATAATGGTGCATCTCATCTGCTCACAAATGATCTTCCGCTGCTCTGGTCAATAGATAAAAATGCATAATCTGATCAAATATATTGTAACAATGAGTAAAGATAAGGAAGCTGACAGAATGTGTGAAGGTATAGATCACATATTCTGATTACATCCCCGCTGATGGCAAACTGCAATGTTATTAAAATGAATTTTGCAAACCCAGATTATCCTGATATAAAAGGCACCATAAGACTTCATGTAAAAGATCATGTATTTCATCAAAATTAGGAATCATAATAAAGCACCACATGCTTGGTTTCCTTAAGTACATTTAAAGGGAACCTGATTGCAGCATCTACTCGTATTAACTAATTACAGCGGATATATATGGAATGGATTGCCAATTTCTAGCAATTCGACTTTTTATGGAAAATTGTCAGCTTAAATTAAAAAATCTGTGTTTTAATTTTTTGGTGCTGAATATTCTAATTCATATTGGATTGGCGCATGCTTGGTAAGACTGGAGACACACAGACCTCACATTCTGCCTATATTACTGGGAGATACACAGACCTCACATGCAACCTGTATTACTGTGAGAGACACACAGAGCTCACATCCAGCCTATATTACTGGGAGAGACACACAGAGCTCACATCCAGCCTATATTACTGGGAGACACACAGACCTCACATCCAGCCTATATGTGAGAGACACACAGAGCTCACATCCTGCCTATATTACTGGGAGACACACATAGCTCACATGCAGCCTATATTGCTGGGAGTGACACACAGACTTCACATCCAGCCTATACTATTGTGAGAAACACACAGACCTCACATTCAGCCTATATTACTGGGAGACACACAGACTCACATCCAGCCTATATTACTGTGAGAGACACACAGAGCTCACATCCTGCCTATATTGCTGGGAGACACACATAGCTCACATGCAACCTATATTGCTGGGAGTGACACACAGACCTCATATCCAGCCTATATTACTGGGAGAGGCACACATACCTCACATCTAGTCTGTATTACTTAGAGAGACACACAGATCTCACCTCCAGCCTACATTACTGGGAGAGACACACTGACCTCACATTCAGCCGTTATTACTGGGACAGACACACAGAGCTCACATCAAGTCTATATTACTAGGAGAAACACACAGAACTCACATCAAGCCTATATTAATGGATAGACACACAGAGCTCACATCAAGTCTATATTACTAGGAGAAACACACAGAACTCACATCAAGCCTATATTAATGGATAGACACACAGAGCTCACATCCAGCCTATATTACTAGGAGAGACACACAGAACTCACATCAAGCCTATATTACTGGATAGAGACACAGAGCTCACATCCAGCCTATATTACTGTGAGAGACACACAGACCTCACATCCAGCCTATACTACTGAGAGAGACACTCCCACAACAATACATTTTGACATTTGGATAAGGCTGCAACCTGTTTATTAGAGGTTCTCGGGATGACTGATGGAATGAAGGTTAAAGGCTAAAACTTAGTACAATGTTGTTTTGGAAAGATATACCACCAGCAAGTAAAAATGTATTATTATATTTATTTTTAGCCCTGTGTATATTAATTCTGGTGTATGGAGAGCGTAATAAATTTTCTTTAAATGGCAAATTGTCTTTGCATCCAATAGGTTTAATGTAAGTCTATTTTCCAGTATGCAGTCTAGCCAATCTGTGTGAATTTTGGCAGAATCACTCATCTCCAGCTTCTAATCCTCTGTGTGCCTTGTTAAAATATGAAACATATTTTCCTCTAGAAGCATTGGATGCAATGGAGAATAGAATACCTCGCAGAGGTGCCAAACAGCAGTATACGGAGAGTCTACATGTCAGTGTTCTGGCATCAAACAATTCTCAAAATGTGGCTCAAGTGGTATTTTTAGAAAAGTGATGGGACACAGAAGGGTTGTTGTGTATTTCCACATGACAGTTTTACTATATACACAATTAAAAAAATATCAACATTGTAGTTAAAATTTACAGCATCTCATTGTTTCGGCTCACTTGGAGTGGTTGATCTTTCAAACCCAAGGTCCGAGTGGGCACATGGGCAATGAGCATGGCACAGCAGGCAGGTAGTAGGCTGGAAACAGGTAGTAACAGCAACAAAGGCCACAGGCAGAAAGAAGACTACTGGAAGTCACAGTCAGATAGGATATTTTTAGCAGAGGTACTGGAATAAAAAGGCAGACAGGGACTAGTAACAGAGGTACTGGAAGCTGCGGGAAGACAGTAGCTGAGGTATAGGAACTACAGGCAGACAGGAGACTGCTGGTAGAGGTTTTAAAGCCACAGGCAGACAGAATACCAGTAGCAGAGGCACTGAAAGCCACAGGCAGAAAGGAGACTGGTAGCTGAGGTATTGGTATCCACAGGCAGACAAGAGACTGCTAATAGAGGTATTTGAAGCCACAGGCAGACAGAGTATAAGCAGCAGAGGTACTGGAAGCTGCAGGTAGGCAAAGGAGCAGTAGCTGAGATCTTGGAACCACAGGAAGACAGGAGACCAGTAGTAGAGGTACTTGAAGCCACAGGTAGAAGACCAGTAGCAGAGGTATTGGAAGCTACAGGCAGACAGGAGACTGGTACCTGAGGTATTGGTATCCACAGTTAGACAGGAGGATTATAATAGAAGTATAGGACGCCACAGGCAGACAGAAGACCTGTAGCAGAGGTATAGAAGCCACAGGCAGACAACAGGCCAGTAGCTGAGGTACTAGAAGCCACAGGCAGACAGAACATAGGAACACTAAAAGTCTTAATACTAAGACACAAGTGTGTGCGTTGGTGAATCTTATATAGGCTCCGGCAGACAATCACTTAGAAGCACATAGTGCCATATGTAAAGACCGACATTGAGCACAACGGAGTTCAATGGACCAGAGTGACTTGAGCAAAGCCCGGATCCAAGACAGGTGGGTAAGACACATAGTTCTTATCCAATTAATTACTTAACAAAGAAAGATAGCGTCATCCCACCACTTTGTGCGCTCTGCACTTGGGTGGTAAAGGAGTCCTCACTAAGAGACACTTTGTGTGGGTTGAAATAAATGCAGGGAATACAAATGATCCAGTGGTAAGAAAGTAAATATAAAAGTTCATTTTAAGGCTGCCTTCAGACTTGCAGATGCATCTGCAGCGTTTTGCAGATGCATCTGCAAGCATCTGCATGCGGATGCCTGCGCACAAATCACACACATCTCGCGTCCATGGTGCGGGCAGGAGTGTGTGATTTGTGCGCAGGCATCCGCCTGCGCACAGATCACTAATGGCGGGCAATGAGAGCGCACGGCGGTCCGCAAGCATCTGCAGACCGCCGTGCGCACCATTATAAACATAGGGGCCGCGGTCTGCATGCAGATGCTTGCAGATGCATCTGCAAAACGCTGCAGATGCATCTGCAAGTCTGAAGCCAGCCTTATAGCAGAGGTTTTAAATAATCCTGAATGACCGAGGTTAGGGCAGACCGACGTGCTTCATGGCATGATTAAGGTTTGAAGTCCAAATCGCGTCGGTCTACCCTTAATCTCTATGATATGTCCATCACTTCAATAACAGTGAAGTTTTATATTTACTTTCTAATCCCTGGAGCATTTGTATTTCCTGAATTTAATTATTTGTTGCAAAAAAATTATAAATTTGGTTCACCTTAATATTGAATTTTCCCCAAATCTACATATCCCGCCACATGGTAGATTAGCACTACAATTTGCACTTGATTACAGCTTCAAAAATCCACCCTATGGACTGCAGTGTATGGACTCCCCAGTCTCCGGATCAACCTTATATGTTTCTATGAGGCGGTTTGGTTCAGGTCAGGAGAAACACGGCCAATTCATACATTGCGGTCCCGATGTGTGAAGCCACAGTAGACTCAGTCCAACTTTTGCCAAATACTTTCCATAGAAACAAACCTTTCATTGCAATTTCATAGTTTGTAGCTAGTATTTCCAAAAAACAAAACCAAAGGCGTAATGACTGTTTCTTGTATATGAGACTTCAAAAAGTTTCAACCCCAAGACGTCTATGACTTATGTCCTGAGATGAGTGAACCTGTTCGGAGCCTGTCTAGGGCTGGAGTTCGGGGTGAATTTCGCCTTCCAAGTGCTGCAGCTGGGATCTCTGTGTGGTCGGACCAGTGCGAGCCGCTGGCATTATGTGACTGGGTCGCACTTGGATTAAAGGGACTATGTCAGGTCATTTTTCAATATGACACTAATATTACCCTTGAATAGGGCCTGGGCAGACCTTTTAAAACTACGTAAAATCAATATTGTACCATTTGTAGTTTCCATGCTATAAGCATTTTCAGACCCTGCAGGGAGCTGGTACATTAGTCTTCTCCATCACTTTTACAGAGGATTAGTCTGGCTGCTGTATAAGTGTTATTTAAATATTCACACCCACCCAAGCCGGTGTTCTGTCCCTCTCTTCTGTGCTCCATGCTGGAAGGGGGAGGTTTTTTGTCCAGTACTGTGTGCACTGTGTAAGAGATTTCTATTATAAGAACATTGGTTTTCCTGCAGACATGTAATGTGTGTATCTGCTGAGCAAATGAAAAAATGTTCTTATAACTACATAGCAATATCTCATTCTGCACACACTACACACATGCCTCATACACAGAATGACATGAAGAGCTGCAGCTAAGCACACACCTCCTCCCCCCTCTCTTCTCTGTCTGCAGACTGTGGAATGATCTAAAGGTGTAAGAGACAAAAGGCGCATAGGGTCTTATCTCAATAACAAGGGGAAAAAATATGATTGCATGTGCTCACCTGAGCTGGTTGTGTACACCCACAACCAGTGTATATAGTAGTGCAGCTGCTGCTGGATCCACACTTCCACGTGCAATGTGGCGCATAAAACAAAACCAAGGACGGTGCTCCAAAGATCCGAGCTGCTGCAGAAAGGCCAGGACCACACAAAGGTCTGGTGCAATGTTGTATTTATTTCCGAAGCTTTTCAAAGCTCACTTTGCTCCTTCCTCAGGGAAAAATCATCTGATTGTGTCCCTGAAGAAGGAGCAAAGTGAGCTCCGAAACGGAAATAAACACACCATTGCACCAGACCTTTGTGTGGTCCTGGCCTTTCTGCAGCAGCTCGGATCTTTGGAGCACCGTCCTTGGTTTTGTTTTTTGGCTGTGCAATGAGTCACATAGCATAACAGATCTCAGGGGGGCAGGGCAGTGATGCATGAATATTCATTCCCTGGGGAGTGGGCAGCAGAGAACTCTCTTTGATTGATAGATGGAATTAATCTTTTATTTTGAAGTTTACAGAGGATAGGAGGGAAGTATAAATAATAGAAATACATGAATAGAGAGAGCTTAGAGAAAGGAATTAGAAAATGATACCAGTTACATATGGATTTTTGACTTGGCAGATTCCTGTTAAATCCTGTATTATCATTATTATTATTATTAGTATTTATTTATAGAGCACCATTGATTCCATGGTGCAGTAAATGAGAAAAGATACAAACAAGTTATAAATACAATGAACAAACTAACAGTGACAGACCGATACAGAGGGGAGAGAGAGGACCCTGCCCTTGGGGTCTTACATTCTACAGGGCGGTGGGGAGAGAGACAGTAGGATGAGTCTGCTCTGGTGGTGGTGGAGCGCCGGATCCGATGGTGGTGGAGAGCCGGGTCCAGTGGTGGTGGTTGAAAAATACAAAAAAGGTTGACAATCCCACAATGAACAAACTAATAGTGACAGACCGATACAGAGGGGAGAGAGAGGACCCTGCCCTTGCAGGCTTACATTCTACAGGGCGGTGGGGAGAGAGACAGTAGGATGAGTCTGCTCTGGTGGTGGTGGAGCGCCAGATCCGATGGTGGTGGAGCGCCGGGTCCAGTGGTGGTGGTTGAAAAATGCAAAAAAAGGTTGACAATCCCACACTCCCACCCCCGGACGTCTTTGACTTATGGCTGGCTGTATGTTGATGGAGAGCTGAACAGCCAATTAGTGATTTCGAGGACGGTGGGGGGTCACGCTTTGGCCCCAAATAGAGAGCACCCAAAACTGAACCTCCAAACTTTTGCTCCTCTCTACATATGACATCTAACCAGTAAGAAAAGAATACAAGACATTCCTAAAATCCATCTTCTGATTTACCATAAATGATGATAAAGGCGGTAACTGAGGATTTTAACTTTACATTCAGCATTTACTGTGAACTTTTTTATGGAAAATCAGAAAATCTATTTAATTTAAAATACATTTTATTTAAGAACTTAAGCTTTTACCGGCTTTAACAAGATTTCACGGGAACATGTAACCTCGACCCGTTTGCCCTCCGTCTTATAGATGTCGTTTTCATGTCACATAATAAAAGTCCATTTCTAGTGAGCTACCGTATCTCCTTCATTATCTTCACACACATCTGCTGCCGGTATGAATGTACTGTATAAGCCTCTTACGGTTTTTCTGGTTTTCAGCCTCTCGGAGCTTTAATTCTCTTCCATCAGATAGTCATCTGCACTATTGATTTTCTGTTCTCCCATCTCTTTCTGCTTCTTAGGTGGTTGGCGAGTGGAGGTTTAGTCGTATCCACTGTGATATCTTTGTCACCCTTGATGTTATGATGTGTACGGCAAGTATCCTTAATCTCTGTGCCATCAGCATTGACAGGTAAGAGACATTGGGAGAGATTGCTCTTCTGGTTTGACAATGGTGACTCTGTATGACGAGCATATGCTATAAAAAGGAACACTTAGGCCATAATGACATAGTCAAAGGCAATGTTAGTGATAGAAGAGCTGTGATTAAGTATCTGGGTGGCCTCAGGAAAAAGAACTATTGAGATAAATCAACTTCTATTTATTTAAATTTTAATATTTTTTGTACATTTGTATCAAAATATGATTATTTTCATTCTCAATAATATCTCTATTGGAGAACCACGCCATCATTTTTTTATTGCACTACTGTAGCGGTGCTTTAAATTGAAGCCCCCTGTCTTATACTCACCTGCTGCCATCTTCATCTTTTTCCAGCATCGCTCCGGTCAGTCTCCGGTGATTTGTGACCTGCTGGCAGCTCCAGTGCTCCTTGGACCACGCAGGTGGTCACAACTCAATACTAGGGATGGGCGAATCTTTAATTACTCGGAATCGCTAGACTCTAACGAGTCCGAGTCTGGGACTCGCTACTCGTTGCGAGTCTAGCGAGTCCAATGTAAATGAATGTGGAAGCGAGTAATTGCGAGTAATTCCTCTGCTGCTGGTCCCCATAAAGAGAAAAAAGAGATCTGGCAGCAGAGGAACAACCTGCAATTCATTTAATCATAGTTTAGAAGCCGTCTCTAAAAAGCATAAAGATTTAATGTGAAACCTGATTGTACCAATCAGGTTCAATCAGGTTCAATCCGGTCCCATACACAGCAATGTTAAATGTGACTGGATTGAAACCGGATTGTCTCGGTTTGTGACGATTCGGGTTAATCCGGTTTCATTTAACAATTATGTCTATGAAACCGGATTGAGGACAGGGACAATCCGGTTTTAATGTTAAACTACCGGATTGCCATTGATTTTCATTGGACTCGTTACTGTGCGAGTAATCCTTGGAAACTCGCAGAGTACCGAGTCCTGCGAGTCCACTACTACTCGCAGAGTAACGAGTCCTAACGAGTAGATTTGACCATCCCTACTCAATACATCTGTATGAGAACCTTATTCTGGCATCATCCTGGACTCATAGAGATGCATTGTGACCTTGTCATGGAACTTCTTCCAGCCAGTCACAAGTTACGGGAACAAGATGGTGCCGCAGGACCGGAGCGGCATCTTTAGAGGTGAAGAAGTCAAAAGGTAAGTGTATGACTGGGGGAAGCGGGCTTAGATTTAAAGTGCCACTTGAGTGCTAAAAAAAAGCAAAATGCTGGAGCGGGGCTTTAATGATGAGTGCATTAGGCAAAACTTGAATTCGCTTGTTCATGCCTGCTAATTTTTTAAGAAGATATATGAGGGCACTTGTCCATGAATTTTTATGGTTGCTTTATTAGATTCTCAATAAAAACATATGCATCCTGGGCCAGGATACCCAAAAACCAATAGCGAAATTGCATTTTTATGGCAATTTCACTGCACTTTGAATTTTTTTTATGTTTTCCAGTACACTATATGGTAAAATGTATGATGCCATTCCAAAGAACAACTCATCCTGCAAAAAACAAGACCTCATATGTCTATAATGATGTAAAAATAAAAAAGTTATGGCTCTTGAAGAAGGGGATAAAAAAAATGGAAGATGGGCGTGGGAGGAGGCATTTAAAGCATAACCACCATTTAAATTTTTATCTAATAATAACATAGACAAATGATACTTCATTAGAAAATTCTGGTTGAAAACCATCCCTAAACCTTTCACAAGGTGTCCCCACTAGACTGTGTGTGAAGCAGACATATGTTCATTATCAGTCAGATCCATCTCACACAGTGAATACGGGGCATGAAACCATATAAGGGAAGGGGCGTGGCCTACAATCCTGACTGTAGCTCATAAGGAAATAATGTATCAAATTAGCTCAGCATACAGCAAAGTTGCTAAGCAACGTCAGAATGTCAGGATCAGTGTAAACTCCTCTTTCCTTAACACAAGCTTCTGATGTGTCATCTAGCTCAACACAGCTCAGTCACGATCTCTGTTAACCCCTTATCTGCTTTCACACAGCTCATTATCAGCCTGCTCTCAGAAGCTGTGTAAATACACTCACAATGCTGGCAGATACTGGCCATGCCCACACAGTGCTGGCAGACTCTGGCCATATCCACACAGTGCTTGCAAATGCTGGCCATGCCCAAACAGCCATAAAAAGCCGTTTTTAAAAGAGCACAGAAAAATGTGAGAAAATAAGTCACAGGGCACAAAAAAAGCAAATCTTAGCTGTCATGTGATCCATCATTAACAACCAGCGCAGTATTGTGTTTTTTTCTTCTTCAATGAGATGACATTTACACTTTAATAAAACTTTTAGACCTGATGAAGCTGGTGTACTTACTTTAGAAATCCATTGCAAAATGGCTATGTAATCCTTCTATTTATATAAGCATTTTATGAATTCCTGGGATTCATAGAAGGATCATTTTAATATCAAATAGGGAAACATTCACAAATGGTTATACAGCCATTGTGGCAAGGATAAAGTAAGTACACCTCCTCAGGTCTAATGTTTGCAGTTTGTATTCTGAAATCTGGCAACAGATTCACTTTAAGGGCGTCTTATTATTTGGCACCGACATGCCAAGTGCCAATGGTTCTTTTATATTGCCGGCTCCTGACGATGCCTATAATGATATATATTTCAGTATGTATCTATGAGGAGGCGAAAAAGAAAAGTGGATTATTTTATACTATAATTAGTCCTGTAGGTACAAACTAGACTTGCAATTTTGCTTCTATAATCTGCAAAAATACTTCTTCTGCCTGATGGTAAATGCTATGTGCACCGCAGTCGTGCCCAGCGTTCAATGCATTCAGTTCCGAGCTCATGCTGAATGTATCCAACTATTGCAAAATAAATCCACATGAATCTTATCCTGGACGGACAAAGTAACACACAAATAAAATTGCAGAACAGGTATTAAAGCCGTATGTATGAAGAGCACTGCTGGGATACACAGGCTATCAGTTCCAAGGAAGTATTGCCGAAGTCTTAGATGTAAGAGTGGAACACGAGTCCAATGTAACCAGCCGAGATTAACAACTATAGGCATAATGTATATAAGTCTCCAAGATAATCTGTATAATGTAAAAAGTACCTTTCATTACACTCACCTATGAGGCGGTCCGGTCTGATGGACTTCGCTGATCTCAATGCCATCTTCTTTCCCTACTTTGTGTGGATGTTGCATCCTATGTCATCACACAGTGTCCTCCTTGCGCTCCTGTACATGCACACTTTCTCTCTGCCTTACGATGGTAGAATAAAGTATTGTAGTGTGCATTACGTGGGTGTTCTTTGACCTTTCCCTGTGCCTGTGCATTACAGTACTTTGCTCGGCTCTCGGCAAGGCAGAGAGAAGTGCGTGTGTGCTGGAGCGCAAGGAGGACACTGTGTGTATGACATAGGATGTGACATCTACAATAATCAGGAAAGGAGGATGGCGATCAGGGAAAAAGAGGAGGCTCCTGCTCAAAACCAGTGAGGCCCATCGGACAAGACCTTCCTGTAGGTGAGTATAATAAAAGGACTTTTTTATGTTATACAGATCGGTTTAGGGACTTATATACTGCATTCTAGATTGTGGTATATGAGGGATTACAGGTGATAGAAAGAATAGAAGGAAAACGATGACCAGCAACCCGATGGCTGGATAATCTAAAGAAAATGACAGAGAAGACCCTGATGGAGCTATCTAGGCTTGGAGAAGACCCTGGTGAACTCATGTAGGCTTAAAGAAGACTGTGTGGACCTATCTAGTCTTGGAGAACACCCTAGTGGACCTATCTATGCTTTGAGAAGACCCTGGTAGACCTATCTAGACTTGGAGAAGACCACGGTACACCTATCTAGACTTGGAGAATACCCTGGTAGACCTATCTCTGCTTTGAGAAGACTCTGGTGGACCTATCTAGTCTACTAGGTTACTCACCCTGCCAGCGGTCCCTGCCATCCTCCTGCACTCCCTCCACCTCCTTCCACTCCCAGGGCTTGTGTCCTGTCCGCAGAGACCTTGGGAGTGCCCTCAGGAGGTGCACTGCCCACAAGTTAAATTTAAAAGGCCAGCACACCTGTTCCTATCGGTGGAGGGCTACATCTATTTAAGGCACCTTCACCTTCTGGGTGGTGCTTGAGCAACACCGCCTGTCCATAGTTGTATTGCTGTCCCTCAGGTCCCTGTCCCAATCCCTGCCTAAGACCTTGTCTTTACAATTCCCTGTTGCTTATTTCTCTTAACTTGCCCTAGAGCCTGCCACATGTACCTGTGCACTTCGCCAGTACTTCATCTGTCCACCCTGCGGTGCCTTCGCCACGTTCCCTCGAAACCCGCTACACCTGTCCAGTGGTTACTTCATCTACAGTGCCTACTCCATCGACCCCATTGCTGCATCTTCATCTCCGGCATCTTGTCTCCTGGTCTTTCTCCCAGTTACCTCGCAGCCCCGTGCAAGGTCTCTATAGACTGTGACCTATCAGTGTGCATCGTTCACTACTGTACTGGGAAGATGTGTTCTGCAAAGCGTCCGTCTACATCTACAATAGCATGGCTTGGAATCCTTCTTGAGCACCGTATCCTTTTCAAGAATACTATATCCTCTTTACACAGTTTCTCAGAGGTCGGCCACTTTTTCTTGCAGTGAGTAAAAAAAAATCTATTCATCTCACTGCTCATCTTTCTTGCCTCTCTGTGTCATCTGTCCAATTCTCGCCACTGCTTTAGTTCGCCACCACTCACAGTGAAGAGAGGTTTCTGTGCGATCCGGCAAAACATCATGGCGCCATTACACATGGCGTGCACTAAGATCTTGCATGCACATGCTCAAAACTCTCCCAGTCTTCATGAAAACTGGAAGTCTTGGTCCAATCTGAAAGCACCGAGGATTTCATAGTGACTGGTGGCAAACTGAAGATATGGCGAGAATTGAATACGTGAGGAGCCGAGCAGTCAGAAAGCTGAGCGGTAAAGTGAATATAAGGATATTTTTTCATTTTTATTCCTTATGTTTTTATGCTCTGGGTCTTGAGATACCTCTAAGCGTAATAAAGTACATTACATTTTCAGAAAATAACTTTGCCACGATTTGAATTTCTTGGGGAAAAAATGTATGCATAGACAGGAGAATTCAACTTTTGCTTGATAGACTCATCCCTATTTACAATTCTTTTTATCTGTCTTTTCCTGATCTCATCTCAGCAGATTTATTGGCACAGGCCTTATTAAAGTTGAATGTGCAGGAAAATACAGAGGCTGTAAAAGAAAAACACAAACGAGAGCAAAATGTATAATGAAAATCAACTGCAAAAATAATTTTTAGTTTAAAATATATACATTTAAGTAGAAATGAAAAAGGCCCCAAAGTTGGCATTCCTATTTAATAATTTCAGACCACTTAATACTGCAAAATTAATATATATCTTGAATATAATTTAAGTATAGCCATATACAGCCCAATCAATACGACCATAATGTGCACAAACTTAATGTCCATGTTATACTAACATACACTCATAAATAATTCTGGTGGGCTTTCAAAGGTTTGTCCAGAACTATAACATTGATGGCCTAGCCTCGGGATAGGTCGTTCATGTTTGCTCAATGGTAGGTGTGGCACTTGGCATCTCCACCTATCAGCTATTCCCGGTGCCACCGCCGCATCTACTGAGTTGCGAAGCTGTAAATCATAGCTCCATAAACTGTATCGTTTTTTAATCAATAGGGATATGTAGTGCCCACCCCCCCCCTTTCCCGCCAATATACAGTTGTGCTGTGTAGCTCAGCAACTGAGTAGTTCCGTCCGGCGGCAATACCCAGCACCGCTGTACTGTGGATGTGCCAGGTGTCACACCCCCAATGATCAAACATTCATGACCGATCCTGAGGATAGACCACCAACGTTGAAGTCCAGACAACTTGTTTCATTTATTCCTTGGTTTACCACCAACCATGGTGATTCTTCTAGTAAATGCCGATGTACTGCTCACGGGTGCGAGCACGGGGAGTTGACCCGCTGGGCCACGGTGCTAATCTTGACCTGGAGAGGCATAACTAAGTAACTGCCCCATTTTCACTAGAGCTTCTCTACTGAATGGATGGCTGAGAAGAATTTATGGAGGACATCAACTTTTAACCAGAGACAACCTCATCAGCCATCTCTAGAAACTATTCAAGAAATAAGTAAAGCATGGAAGACGATATCTGGTGAGGTTAGGCTTGTGCTGGAAGGTTGCTGCCAGGTCCAATTACAGAGGCTCTCGGTACCAATACAACTGGCCCCAAGGGGTCAGGGATGCAGGCACAGGCCCTTTGGTGCAGTCAGGTACTGCTGATATAGCAAGTATAGCAAGTGTGGTATGTACTGTAGCATGACTGGTTCTAGCTAGCTTGTGCTGTGGGTATGGCAGGTTCTCTGTGCTTCTCAACCATAGACTGAGAAGCACTTCTGGGTAAGGCATGCTGGCTCTGACGTGTTGCATGTGTGACGTAAGTGTGCTCCAGGGAGACCTGTGCATGTGTGCAGGCCTCTGGAGCTGGAAGCAAAAGACGGAGCCTAGGCAGACACCGCAGAACCGCCCAAGTTTTGAGTTTTCCGGTCTCCAGGCTGCGGGGATGCCGGCACAGCGGCTGGCTCTACAGCCGATACCTACTGGTCACTCTCTGAAACAAGTGTTAACACTAACAAGTAGTAATATAGTGCAGTATAGCAATATTGTTACTATTTTCCCTTCTGCAAATTATACTTTTCTTTATTTTTATCGCAGCCATAAGCTCTGCGCTGTACAATTTTTCGCTATAATTTTCCTTCTGACGTTTTTATCGTTAAGCCTTACGATATGTAAGACTTCAGTTACGAGCTCAGTCAGTAACTTGCTGTGAATTATGATTAATTCAGACATATGAATTATTGAATATGTGGATACAAGGTTTTACAATCGTTCTAAACAGTTTTATGTGGAACCGTTGTATAATCAGTACATATATTGCTTCCCAGCGGCAGCAATTATCTCTTAATTGGAAAGCACCTGCTTTGTAAAGAATATTTTCTGTTAATTTTGAGAAATAGTTGGATTCTTTGCTGAACTTAAGAGCTTTTGGCAAATTATGATGTTTTTACTTAAAGTTTAATATATTACACTACAGAATGTAATGCTCACGTGAGCGAGCGTGGGGGAGTGGACCCTCTGGGAAACAGTACTAATCTAGACCTGGGGGGATGGGGTTGTAACTAAGTGGCTACCTATTCGTTCATTTGAGGCCCCTGATGGTATACGGTTAGGCTTGGGTAGAAGGTTACCGCCATGCTACTACAGGGATTTTGGTTTACTCAACACTTGAAGGATGCAGGCATTGAGCACCGATATGGCAAGTACAGTTCAAGCTGCAGTTGGTTACTGGCTGGTTCGCTGATGCAGGCAGGTGCAGCAGGTATGATGGCACAACTGGTTCTGCAGGTGCAGCAGGTGTGGTGGCAAAGAAGGGTCTGCAGATGCTGCAGGTATGGTATTACAGCAGGTTCTGGCAGATGCTGCAGGTTTTGCAGCCCAACAGGTTCTCGCAGATGCTCAGGTGTGGTAGGCACAGCAGGTTCTGGCAGATGATGCAGGTGTGGCAGTACAGCAGTTTCTGGTAGATGCAGCAGGTTTGACAGCACAACAGGTTCTGGCAGATGATGCAGGTGTGGTAGCACAGCAGGTTCTAGCAGATGATGCAGGTGTGGCAGCACAGCAGGTTTAGCAGATGCTGCAGGTGTGGCAGCACAGCAGGTTCTAGCAGATGATGCAGGTGTGGCAGCACAGCAGGTTCTAGCAGATGTGCAGGTGTGGCAGCACAGCAGGTTCTAGCAGATGATGCAGGTGCGGCAGCACAGCAGTTTCTGGCAGATGATGCAGGTGTGGCAGCACAGCAGGTTCTAGCAGATGATGCAGGTGTGGCAGCACAGCAGGTTTAGCAGATGATGCAGGTGTGGCAGCACAGCAGGTTCTAGCAGATGATGCAGGTGTGGCAGCACAGCAGGTTCTAGCAGATGATGCAGGTGTGGCAGCACAGCAGGTTCTAGCAAATGATGCAGGTGTGGCAGCACAGCAGGTTCTAGCAGATGATGCAGGTGTGGCAACACAGCAGGTTCTGGCAGATGATGCAGGTGTGGCAGCACAGCAAGTTCTAGCAGATGATGGAAGTAGGGCTCTGAGGAGAAACACATAGTCAATCTATGGTATAAACCATGGGGGTGAGAATAATATGTGTAATCTCGTTTATCTGGGTGAGACAATCGCCAGGTGTCCACCAACTTTATAGATTGAAGTTTAAATTTAATTCTGGTGAGGTCCCTGAGCGTAAAGTGGCTTTTCTTTTTGGAGGAGTCCATAAATGGGTCCAAAGTTAAATTTAGATCACTACCAC
This sequence comes from Allobates femoralis, assembly GCA_033576535.1. Classification (NCBI taxonomy): domain Eukaryota; kingdom Metazoa; phylum Chordata; class Amphibia; order Anura; family Aromobatidae; genus Allobates; species Allobates femoralis. The sequence continues at coordinate 8,727,855 of JARQOC010000009.1, forward strand.
GAATTGGAGTGCCCTCCAGGAATAAGTTGAATTTCGTTAAGATGGAAAGGTGCAACTTTATTTGTCTTGTATTTGGAGAATACATGTTTCCAATGGTCACCATGCTGCCAGCCCAAAGGCCTTAATGAAGATATACCGTCCTTATGGATGCGCTAGTTGCCCTGTGAGTAGAAAGGGGGTATATCTCGCAAAGGCAATAGACACGCCCTTGGAGCCCTTACAAGGAGAGACAGCATGGTGCCACTGGAGAAATAGCCCATTTTTTAAGGAACTTGACGACGTCTGCCTATGTGACGGTGATGTTAGGTTTGGACGCACTTTTTAGTAATTTAGTGCCCGATTTAACCATGGTGTTAAGGGTATGGTTATGGTGCAATCATGAGATAATAGGACTACTCCGTCATGTGACTCCTGTGTGATTATTCCATTGAGGACATATGGTACTTTAGTTTAGAGAAATGGAGACGTCAAAGTGGCTAGCTGGGTTCTGCAGCAGATGAGAACTGTTTCTGTAAAAGGACGGTGGTACTCGGTAGTTATTCCTATATAGGGTTAAGGGGGAGCAGAGTCAGCGATTCGGGGCTGGTGAGGGTATCAAGTGAGTTTGGAACTGCTAGGAGAGAGGGGACCTGGGTAATAGCTGCGAATAGGCCCCGAATGGAAGTGTTGTAGGTTTCCTTAAGCAAATCTCCCTGTATCTTCCATTGGGGATCTAGAATAAGGGCTGTAGATATGAAGAAGGCTGTGACTGGTCTGCAGTGGGAGTCTGGTTTACAGGGAGATTTTAATGAGATATTGTTAGCAGTACAGAATTAGGATGTGTTGCATCTCCTATGTAGAAGTCCAGAGTTGGAGCTGCAGGATGGTTTAAACCACTCCTCTTCTGGGGCTCAGACGATCAGAGTGGAGATCAGTATAGGGGTATGACATGCTATTCTCTGATGGGGGAGAGACACAGCAGCTTTGGGGAGGACCCTCAGCCACAGGTTGAGGCGTTGGCCTAATAACAGGAATTCTGGTTATGCTGTTAGATGGCTTGTCTCATTCTGGGTCCCTATATATCTCTGTGTGCCCTCGACAGCTGCTAGGCTTGGCAGTATTGTTTGGAGAGGGCAGAGTTTCAGCAGCCCAGGAGGACAAAACTTTAGGCCGCAGTGGGGTGTGTACAGAATGAGTGGAGAATCGCTGACACCCGCTCTGCTCCTAGTGCTCTGCGGTGCCTAGTGGACTCTGGACCCTGTAGCTGGGCTGTTCGGCAGTCTCTGATGGAGGGGGCTGGGCTTTAGCAGCCTCGGATGGCCGCAGCTCCAGCCTACTCATAAAGGCTCTGTGCCCTATGCAGCAGGGAGTGGGAGGTACACTGGGTTTGGCCTGCACTGTCCCCAGGGGGGATTCACACAGCCGATAGGGGGGAGAGTGACCTGGGGAAGTCTAGCCGCCACCTGGGACCTCACCTGTGTTGGGCCTCTGGGCCAGGCCGAGCACACCGTCTGCAGCTGCACTTCAGATGAGGGCAGATGATAACACTCGGCTCCCTCCGTCTCCACTACGCAGATGAATAGGTGGCTTCGATGGAGCAGTTGCTGCTGTGATGATTCTTGGGGAGAACATACAAACTCCTTGGAGATGCTGTCCTTGGTGGGAATTGAAACCAGGACCTCAGCGCTGCAAGTCTGCAGTGCTAACCACTGAGCCATAGTGTCGCCCCCGTAGAAAATAACCTGGTCCTGAACTGGGTAAGATAGTGAACATGGCATAACTTCAATAGGTGCAGGAGTTGCAATCCCGGGCCCTGGAGCACAGAGGGCCAAAAAATCCCTTTGCACTATAGAAAAAGACTAATGTTATTAACGATTTGCAATAATTGGGGACCCCGTTGGGGCTTTCGCATCGGGGCCCATGAACTTCAAGTTACACCACTGATAGTGGGTGTAGGACAAATGTCAGCCAAGATAGAAATGTAAAAAGGGGTTAAAACGAAAACTACATTTCCATGGTGGAAGGAATTACCTCGGGGATCAGACAGGATCGGTATGATGGAGAAATAGGCTGATTTTGGAAAATTTGATTGTAAACAGTGCAAACTTCAGACACTGCGTGATGGCTGGAATATTCCTATAAATAGGGCTTTCCTAATCCATTCCTTTAATTTTAATTCTATCTCTTGTGTACTGTTATCGGATTTGCAAAGATTTTGTCCTATTACTTAGGAAATATTTATACCGTGGACGGTATGTGCTTCATGAGTTAATGCTCTTTAAGAACATTGATTTCCTGCTTGCAGCCGCTCGGATGTGATTTCCCTGGTGGAACGCCTAATACTGTGGAAATGTCACACATAAAGGATTGTGCCTGCTGCTTTATGAATTATCATAACTAAGTTAAATATAATAAGTTCTATATATGAAAGCAGTGAATGGAGGGACCTTTATGTACAGGGCACGTGTGAAATAAAAGCAAAATCAACCTCTCCGAGGTCTACAGCCGCCACGTCACACCCGTATCTATTATGCCAGAGCATATGGGCTTGGAATGCTCGCGCCTTCATATAATATGGTTACTTAATATATTAGGAAATGGCAGAGAAGTCTTTTTCTACTTGTTATGTCAAGAATTTCTATAGATACAGTATGTTCTACAACAAGGTCAAATAGAAAGAATTAATATCACAATGTTGTTGGTAAATGGCAGTCCTTCGCTAATTTCTCCGCTATGTATCTTTCATAATGCATTATACAAATTACTTTTTTCCAGGCAAAGGAAATCAAGTTAAAGAGAAATTAATATTAAAGAGGTTGTCTGATGCATTTACATTGATTAGTATTTATTATTATAGCGCCATTTATTCTATGGCGCTTTAAATGTGAAAAGGGCATATATAGACATGTACAAAATTCATGAACAATACAAGGCACAGACAGGTACAGGAGGGAGGAGGACCCTGCCCGTGAGGGCTCAGAGTCTACAAGGGATGGGTAAGGATACAGTAGGTGAGGAGAGAGGACCCTGTCCATGAGGGCTCACAGTCTACAAGGGATATGTGATACGGTAGGTGAGGAGAGAGGACCCTGCCCACGAGGGCTCACAGTCTACAAGGGATAGGTGAGGATACAGTAGATGAGGAGAGAGGACCCTCCCCACAAGGGCTTACAGGCTAAAATGGACAGATGAGAATATAGTAGATGAGGAGAAAGAACCCTGCCTACGAGGGCTCTCAGTATACATAGGATGAGTGAGGAAGTAGGTGAGGAGAGAGGACCCTGCCCATGAGGGCACATAGTCTACAAGAGATGGATGAGGATACAGTTGATGAAGAGAGAGGACTTTGCCCATGAGTGATCACAGTTTACAAGGGATGGGTGAGGATAGAGTAGGTGAGGAAAGTGGACCCTGCCCATGAGGCCTCACAGTCTTCAAGGGATATGTGAAGATACTCTAGGTGAAGAGAGAGGACCCTCCCCACAAGGGCTCACAGGCTACAATGGACAGATGAGAATATAGTAGATGAGAAGAGAGGACCCTGCCCACGAGGGCTCACAGTCTGCAAGGGATGGGTGAGGATACAGTAGGTAAGGGGAGAGGACCCTGCCCATGAGGGTTCTCAGTCTACAAGGGATGGGTGAGGATTGTGACAACCATCCGCTGTGAAGCTGAGCTGCTGGTAAGGCAGCACCCCGAGAAACCCCGAGACCCTTAACCCCTATACAGGGATCTGGAATTATAGCGGAGCCCAGGGGGTAGCTGCCTATTATGAGCAACAGAGCAGGGAAGGTCGCCAGGGGAAAAAATCAAGACCCAAAAAACAAAGTCAGAAGTCCGAGTCAAAACCGAGAGGGCAGCGAAGGTACAAAATCGTCAGGCAGTAGCAGAGTCGAGAATCCAGGCAAAGGTCAAGGGCAAAACCAAGAGGGCAGCTGAGGTACAAAATCGACAGGAAGAAGCAGAGTCAGAAATCCAGGCCAAGGTCAGAGACAAAACTAAACATACACTATATCACTGGGGAACCAAAACTATATCTGGCGGCCTGCAAGACAGGCACCAATGCATTTGAAGGGCGCGGCTACCTCCTATAGGCTGGAGCTCACAGCCCGATGACCTCATCCGGACCGCCCCTAGATCCAGGCCAGATGGAGATGCACGACTGGCTCCACCCACGCCACCTTTGACAGAAGAACGCAGGCTGCGCCTAACGGACACCTCTGCAGGGCCCGCTCCTCTGCGACCAACACCACCCAGAGGGGAAACACCGCGGCGCTCAGCGACAGAGGCAGACGTCGCGGGAGCAGTTCCATATGAGGACAAGGCCCTCCTGTCACCGGCGCCACCAGCCGAAGGAATCTGGCTCCTCCCAGCGGCCGAGGCAGGAACACCGGCCACCGAGTCCAATGGCGACGTGACAAGGATACAGTTGGTGAGAAGAGATGACCCTGCCTGAGAGGGCTCACAGTCTACAATTGGAAGGAAATTGGCAATGTGGCATAAAAAAAAACATATATGCGAAGACTAAGAATGTGGGAGTTGTTAGCAGAAGTTGAAGCACCACCACTGACACCAGGCATCAGGGCAGTAGTGTTACCAAACTCAGGTCACAATTGGTCTCCTTTGTAAGCATATTTGTGGGGATAAAGCTAAAATCTTTATGTAACTCATGGTAGATTACTCGTCTTAGTCCCAGCAAGATGATGTTACCTCTGACAGCGACACCATCTGTGTGAGTTAGTATTCTCCAGAGAATGATCTGCCTGATAACAATAACTAAGATGGATCATTTATGGACCATTTCTAATGAAAAATACATGAAGGTGCAGTGCACTATGTTATTAAATGGACTGTTGATTGTATTAGTAGGCTGTGTTTGTGTTATAGAGCTTGAAAGTGGTTTGATACTTTCCAAGTTCACCACAGTAAGTTACACCCATCATTTGTATTTCACCGAATTATCGTCTAGAGGTTTATCCAGGTTAATTTATAGAATAATAAGGGATAACCTTTTTATCCTCATTAACTGTTTTTATTTTAAGGGTTTTTATAAAAACATGGTGTAAAATAAGTGAATTTGTGCAAATGTGCAGACCTCCCACCCACCTAGACAACAAACACACAACACAGCCCACTAATGGTGTTAGAGCGGAGGGTTTTGTGGGGTTCGGTTGACGGTCTGTGAAGTCAAACCCAAGATAGATTGATGCTAAAGGGAGGGACCACTGGATACACTGTGCATCAATGGTGGTCCACAACCGATAACAACAATTGGTAGGCGGTCGTGTGTATTGTAGTCGTCACCCTGTTACAGGTCCAAAGCCCAACCCTCAGTTCCAGGTCCACATCAGTGGTGATCGGTCAAGTCAAGGTCTACAGATTAGTGATATAACCTGCTTAGCAAACAAAATATATCGCGACGCGTTGCGCCTCTCACAATAGTTTGAGAGGCTCATCAGGGGCGTTATACAATATGCTTCTACAGTAGTATAAGGATCAAATCTATTTATATTTGATCCTAGGTTATGAGTCCATTGAAACAGATTCCAGGATGGTTCCAGTTGCTAGGAGAACATATGAGGCAGTCCTTAGTGGTTCAAATGGTATCCTCTTCACAATACCACGTTATAAGGTTGTGGTCTACACCTGGTATGGTGTGCCTTGTCACAGTCTTGTCCTGTTACAGTCTGTGTGTCATCCAAAAGGGTTTGCTGGTTAGGCCCTTATATAGCCATCGTATGGTAGGTATAGTGTAGTTTCTTTAGAGGTCTGCCACATTAGTGTTCTAATTATTCAGTATATGGATAATAGAGATTAATTCATGCTGATATAATAAGGTTACTCTTGTCAGCTTTATACCATTGCTGACCCTGATATCTAGTCAGCCTTCTATATAAGGCTCTGCATCACCGGGTCTAGGCGACGTCTTCAGCCACTTATAGAGTTAACTCCATTCACTGAGAGCAGTAACAGATGTAAACCAGCAGAGGAGCCTGACTGACATATCCACCATTGAGACTAATTGTGGGATCAAACTCTATACGCTATCTATAAGCTATCGTTTGATTTTACAGTGGTTGTGTCTTGCACAACCCTCCAAGGTGAGCCATTTTGTACCATTGGTCTATTTCCACCATCTTCACGAATAAGACCATATTGTACATGTCTCCTCCATATCTAGCATAGAGGTCCTAGGAGTTATTGGGCGCATTGGTGCACCTTTGTATAAGAGAGATGACTGTTGTGTAGACAATCAGCTAAACGATTCTTTAGCTGAGTCATCTAAATATATGGCTGGCTGAAGAAAACTTATTTATCAGTTAAATCAGGAGAAACGGCACTCACCCGAGAAGATTCTTGGCATCAGTTTTTTAGTTCCAGTATTTCATATACACAGGTGCAGGGAGGGGGAGGACGGACGACGGTCCACCGTTTTGTACCAGATAGGTACTTCTACAGGTCACGCAAAAGGACTCTAAGAAGTACTGTACCGATATGGTACGAAACGGTGGACCATCGTCTGTCCCTCCCCTCCCTGCAACTGTGTATATGAAATGCTGGAACTAAAAAACTGATGCCAAGAATCTTCTCGGGTGAGTGCCGTCTCTCCTGATTTGACTCATATTCAACATGTTTACTTGAAACAGTGTATCTCCTGGTTTGGCAGTTTCCCCACTCCAGTAATTGGACAAGCTTATCTGTCAGCCGACATCCGGTCTGAAAGTATAGTGCCCGGTTTTCTTCTATCTTTGAATGTTGTATTTATTAAAGCTCAGTTTTCTCCTAACCAGACTTTAACCTTATTGATCAGTGTGCAAAGTAACTTTCCACCAGAAGAGAGAAAACTTTCCTAAAAGTTGAGTCATCGAAAACAGATACACATATGGTGTTGGTTGGACGTATCAGATGTCTTTCGAGAAGCTCTCATTAGAAGAGACCCAACTTGTGTATTTACAAGCAAAGTTCCGTGAGAAGCCAAAGAGCACAAAACCTAAAACTTTCTTATGAAATAGTTTTCTTCCTTCTAAAGAAGAACTGCTATTCATCCCATGGAGTCTTGCTCATAAATATCACTACAGAGGTTTGGTCTATTCAATGAGAAAAGTTTGTATGAAACCTAATGCGATACACAAAACGTTTTCTGAAATTGGTGGTGTTCTGTTTATTAATAGAAGTTGACAGAGAAGTTATAAAGTTTCGTGAAAATGTTTTTCTTGCCTGTGGACTGTATCTCTATAACTTGTACTTGTTTTAGGTATACAGCAGTGGCAATGCCGATGCTCTACAACACTCGCTACAGCTCCAAGCGCAGAGTGACCGTCATGATCTCAGTCGTTTGGGTTTTATCCTTCGCAATCTCTTGTCCACTTCTCTTTGGGCTAAATAACACTGGTGAGTAGAAACATGAACATGAATGTTCTGACTGATCCTTTTTCTAGAAATAATTAGGTGCTAGTTCTCAGAGAACCGACAGGGAGAAAATATGTTGTCACTAGGGAACTTAAAGGGGTTTTTGAAGCTTCAGAGATTTTTTCCCCATTGACTGGATTAATGAGAAATGTTGGATCAATCAAGGTTGGGTGCTGGGTCCGCCATCAATCACTCGTTCTTGGCAGTTTCCAGTCCTCAAATGCAGGTTGGTTTTCACGGAATAATGATAAATGTTTGTGGCTGAAATGCACCATTGACGAGTTGTCTCTTTAAGACAATCAGTATTCACATCTCTTTTTGGGAACCTGAACTTCAATGATAAAGTTCCCTGTTTGGAGTGAGAGGATCAAATAAAAGCATTACCTGTTGCAGATATATTGATGACGTATCCTTAGTACTGGATACTATATCAGTATTGAATAATATAACCTATCATTTATCATCAGATTTTTGCTACCTCATCTGAGAGCAGCAAAATATCAGGGTACAGACACTATGTTCCTTACTGGGTGTCAGAACAATTAGCATACAGTATTTCCCTGAAGAGCATTGCAATGTTTAAGTCTCCTCATACTGGCATGCCAGACCTGACATGTCACTCTCCACAAGGAGCAACCTTACCCCTTAGATCCCAGTCTTAGCCTCACCCCTAGCCAAATCAGATCTCATACTTTGCATTGATGAGGTGCAATACCCCGAAACACCATGTCTGCAAATTGAGATTCTGGTTTGGCTTTCATCCTAAGTCATATGGCAAGAGTCATTAATGGTTGATATTTTAGGATTGCTACTCCCAATAGATGGCGCTAGAGTTCAAGTTAATAAACAGAGGAATAAGCTGAGCCTGAGAAATGGAATCCTAAGCCAGCCCTGTACCATTTAAAGCCTGCCTGACAATGGAGGTATATGCACCCTAATTTTTTTTGGGTGCCCCCACTCCCCGGCGGCCCTCCCTTCACTGACCCTTTTCTTATCCAGAGATGAACACAGTATTCCAACGAGATTAAATATCCGGTCTTCAATGCAAATGATCTCAGAAAGGTCAGTCAGGATATTAGTGGCAAATAGGAACAGTCTGGAGTAGGTTCCGGATCATATCCATAGAAAGTGGTTAAAATGTTCTCCGCGATCTTAACATGTTTCTCCCCGTCTTATATTATGGGATTCATCAGAAGAGGGAGCTTTTTGGTAAATTTGCCTTATCCTCTCTTTTGAAGTAGATGGGGGGGTACAGAAACCTCCAGGCAGGATCTGGTTGGTTTATGAATTTGACCCAGGATATCCCATCTGGTTGAATATCTTTTTGAGGATGGGACCCTTGCTTCTTTCCTGATTGGGGGACTTAACAATCCTAGCCGCCCTTTGCTCATTTTATACACTAGGGTGAATGTCAGCATATTTGTCTTACAAGTAGATGAATAGCATTCATCATTTGCATGGTGCCTTACCTATTGTGGAGTGTTTTTTTGGAGGTTTCTGTATTCTGAACCCCCCTCCCATATACCTGAAAAAAGGGGATAAGGCAAATTTACTAAAAAGCTCCCCCTTCTGATGAGCCCCATAATATAAGATGGGGAGAAACGCGTCAAGATCGCGGAGAATATTTTAACCACTTTCTATGGATATGATCCGGAACCTACTCCAGACTGTTCCTATTTGCCACTAATATCCTGACTGACCTCTCTGAGATCACTTGCACTGAAGACCAGACATTTAATCTTGTTGGTATACTGTGTTACTCTCTGGATAAGAAAAGGGTCGGTGAAGGGAGAGTGGGGCACCCAAAAAAGTTAGGGTGAATATACCTCCATTGTCAGGCAGGCTTTACATGGCACAGGGCTATCTTACGATTCCATTTCTCAGGCTCAGATTATTCCTATGTTTATTTTGTTTGTCTACTATACGTATAAAATCTGTACCCAGTGCTATAGCTAGGCTTTCCTTCACCTAGTGCAAAACATTCAATGTTACCTTTATCTACACATCTAAATACCCCAGCCCAGGAGATATTGTTGTTTGGCGCACCCCAACACTCAGCACTAAGCACCTAGGAAAACAGTTGAAATCCATTCCCCCGAGCTATACCGCTGGCTATAAAGTTTGAAAAACTTTGATGTTTTGAATTGCTGGGCAGTCATTAATAAAAAAAGTAATAATCAGAACCATAGGTCTTTATGGTGGATTTTTTATCATAATGTACAGACTGTAGAGGGTCATTTTTGTTGGTCCCTTTGCCTTTAATATAAATAGTTTTGAAGGGATATGTCAGGTAAAAAAGATGTTTAATTGAGGAATGGACACAATATCTACCCAATCTCCGATTTGTATTCCTCTTAGTTCTACTTCAAACATTATACATAACAATGTTTTAATCAGTTTATTCTTCTATAAATGTTACTTACCTTTATGATCCTCTTTCTATGTTTAATCTAAAACCCATATGGGAAGTTAAGGACTCATTCAGACAAAGCATTTGTGCTCTGTTTTTGTTGATCCGTTTTTTGATCCAGTTTCTTCACCAAAAACAGATCCTCTTTTTGCAAAAATTCATCGCAAATGCATCATCCGTTTGTGTTGCTTTTTTGCTCTGTTTTCGGGGGACATGTACAGACACATAGACAGAGATACACACAGTTTCTTACCCTCCAGGGTGAACGCACAGTTATGTCTTCCTTCCGGGTATCGAGAGGACCCATTGGTAGTAGGAGGACTGACAGGACCTGGCCCCATGTGACTGCCAGGCTGAGTCACATGGCCAAGGTCGGGTCAGTACTGTACCTGCGGGTCCTGCCGATGCCCAGAAGGAAGATATCACCAAGGCTTACCGTGGGATCGCGGGGAGGGTAAGTAATGGAGCATTGGTGGTGTGGAAAGTGCTGCAGAAAAATGGAGCACTAATTGACGCTCATTATTTTCTGGATGTGCTTTCCGCATCGCTAACACAGCAGTCAAAAAGTCTGATGTCTGCACAGGATATTGAATATCCCATTCACTTCGCTGGCAGACGCAGTGACTGATCCTTTTTTAGTGCAATTTTAAAAAGAAATGCAGCACAAAAAGTTGATCACTGTGAACATAGCTTAAAAGTATATCAATCTTAATAGGGTTGGGTAAGTAATAAGATTCTAAATCCAAAACATCAGCCACACTTACCCAACTACACAAGAAAACAGAGAACAAATGAAAACACCAATAAGGTCAAGTGCTATCCAGTTTTAGACAAACCTTTGGAATATCAGTGCTGGATTATAGGGGGGTATAGGTAGTAAGTAGTGATGAGTGAGCACTACCATGCCTGAGTGCTCGGGACTCGAAATGAGCAGTTGGCTCCTTGGATGGGTGCAACTCAAATACCAAGTATAATGGAAGTCATGGGGAAACTCAAGCATTATTTATGAAGATCTTATGAAAAAAATGTTCGGGTTTCCCATTGACGTTCATTATACTTAGTACACGAGTTGGGCTCATCGGAGTTTCGAGTATCGAGCAGTCGTGCATAGTAGTGTACACTCACCACCACCACAAAAATAAGCCCCAGCCCATTTTTCGGAGGGGAAAAAATAAGACACTGTCTTACTTTTGGGGAAACACGGTAGTATTGAGTAGTGTTTAATGTTTCATTGTTTTGCTTTTCGGAGTTCTCCAGAAGTTTAGGAACCTGTTTTATTCAATCTTCTGTCGACTCCTCTGCAGAAGAGAATATTACACTTTTAGTTGTTTTTCCATTACATGGTTTTTTTTTGCGACTGAAAAGCGACTTGACAGAACATAAGGAAACCTATCACCTTGAGACATCATAAATAGATGACAAGCCTATGTCAAAGGAAGACAGGTAATGCTGTATATAAGGATGCCGTAAACTCTTTAGTATTCAACATAGATATCAACAGATCCAAAACTCGTTGCAAAAATGCCAAAATTCATGGCATGCTAAAACTGACTGCCAAAAAAAACATAGCTGGAGGTTTATTAGCAAATGAAATCTATCTAAGTTAATATATATACTGTATATTCTACAATATATAGGGAGAATATACTGAATAAATGAATCTACTTTTGCATTGTATCCTGGTACACATCAGTCTTCACAAAAGCATTCTAAAATATTTCACTTTTTCAAATGCCATTGACAACCTATTACCAGCAGAATATCTGCCCGACCATGCGGTGCCATAATAAAGACTAATAATTAATTATAAATCCTCTGGGCTCTTCCTATTATCTTGTTTTGTGAAATGATAGACATTTTTTTTCCCACAAGCAAAAGATGCATTTATTGACAAAGCAATCCAGATTAAATATTGAGGATAGTGAAATAGTCAGTAAATGGTAGACAAACTAATGTTGCTTTAGAAACAGCAAAGGTATTCATTTTAGGGAGTTTCGACAAAACACCGGAACGAATGGTGGATGCTGTAACTCCAACACATTTACATAATTGCACATTATGCACGGTAACTCCACACTTGAATGAAGCTCTGCTATATTTCCTTACACACCTGGTGGACAAAGTACTACTGTGCATAGGCAGTAAAGGGCCCCTGTATGAGAACCGTGTGCAACAGTTTGCAATCCGATAGCCCATCCGAATGCACAATTCCACCTGCTTTGGAGGTAGACATGAGCCCCCCCTTACCTCTTGAGACCCCATGCAGTGGCTGTACCAATGATAGGTTTGCCCCTGGTGCAGGGAATAATCTAGTAGGGACTGTGGTCTATTTTATCTTGAAACCATCAGAGGTCTCTACTAAAGATGAGCAAGTTGATTCAATAAGAATTGAACTTTGTTGAATTTTTAGCTGGCAGAAGAATTTCTCTCCATGAGGTAAAAAGCTAGTTCTCCAGACCTCGTCTTAGCCCACTCACACAGTTAAATAAGAATTCCCACACACTGCACTGATGAGGGGCAGTTACTCTGAAACACAGTGACTGCAGTTTGGAGTTCTGATCTGGCACAAATCCTGAGTCATATTAAAAGGCTTGTTAAAGAGTCAATTATGACTTTGAGGAGCTACCTAAAGGTGGCGCTAGAGTTCATTCACTTCCTCACTGAAGTGTTGAATTTTTAGAAATTTGTTATTCAGATCATATACAGTACCTTGTGAAAGTATTTGTCCCCTTGAACTTTTCAACCTTTTGCCACATTTCAGGCTTCAAACATAAAGATATAAATTCTAATTTTTTTGTGAAGAATCAACAACAAGTGGGACACAATCGTGAAGTGGAACCAAATTTATTGGATATTTTAAACTTTTTTAACAAATAAAAAACTGAAAAGTGGACGTGTCATATTATTTGTCCCCTTGAGTTAATACTTTGTAGCGCCACCTCTTGCTGTGATTACAGCTGCAGTCTCTTGGGGTTTGTCTCTATCAGTTTTGCACATGGAAAAACTGAAATTCTTGCCCATTCTTCCTTGCAGAACAGCTGGAGCTCAGTGAGGTTGGATGGAGAGCGTTTGTGAACAGCAGTTTTCAGCTCTTTCCACAGATTCTCGATTGGTTATTCATTGTACTGCCTCCAACAGCCAATCACAGATGCCCAATCTCTGTGACAGCATCTAAGCTTGGCTGTTGTGCCCCTCACCCATTGTGCCGACATCTGTGACTGGTTGCCATTGTCAACGAACATGCCATCATAGTGTTATAAAAATAAATAGATCATTTAAAAAATTGACCTAGGGCTTTGCTGTGTTTTTGATTCTTAGTGCAGATAAAGCGGACAGATATGGGCTGTCAATCCCAGCTGCCTGGATTTACCTTAGCTGGCAATCAAAAATAAAGGGGAGCCCATTTTTTTTTTATTATTACTATTATTTAAATAATTTTTAAAAAAGATGACCTTTCACACTGCGTAATATATTTACATTCTCAATATAAATGTTTGTAGAGGAAGAAAGCAAAGACTCATAGACTGCACTGCAGCTTTCTAGTAGGTGTCTTTTTTCAAGCCCTTGCTGGATTTACAGCTACACTGTATAATACAGTTGTATAACGTCAGTGCTAGCAAAGTGAACTATTAGCTATCCTTTACAGAAAAAAATGAAAAACATTTTCAGAATTTTTTTTAATCTATTGAATGTGACCCCTCCTCTAAAATGTCTCTTATTGGTTTTCTGATTAAGACAAGCTTTTTAAAATGTAGCCTTAGATTTGAGACTTTAATTAACTGTAATTAAATATTTTAATCTATACAAAATTTACACAAATATTTTGAAAAGTACAAGTGCTTATTGTTTTGCAAAATTATATTTAAGGAGTAGAGAGCTCCTGCTGGTATAATGTTAGTGTTAAATGTCTCTGGACTTCTGCAACCTTTCATAGCATAGCATGTCTGAGACCGGTTTCACACTAGCGTTTTACAATGCTGCGCATAGAGCCGACCAAACACGTGCAACGCTGCATGCATGAAGCGCCCCTATGGTTACGCAGTGTGCCAGCATTGTGCCAGCATCCGCTTGAGGTCGAGGTCGCGTACATACAAACCACAATCTACTGGACGCACAAAAAATGCATCTTGTTGCATTTTTTGTGCATACAAGAGAGCTTGTTTTGTATGAAAGGGTCTGTGAGCACACAAAGCATGCATGTATTCCTATGGGACCGCAGTGCCATTCGCTGGCCAAGCAAGCGAATGTATGCGTTCCCATAGAAACATACATGGAAATTCCTCTCTCCTCCTCCTCTCCTTCTCTCCTCTTCTCCTCCTCTTGTTCTCTCCTCCTCCTCATTTAGTCCTCTCCTCCTCTCATCCTCTCTTGCTCCTCTTGTCCTCTCCTGCTCCTCTCCTCCTCTCCTGCTCCTCTCCTCCTCTCATCCTCTCCTCCTTTCATCCTCTCCTGCTCCTCTTGTCCTCTCCTGCTCCTCTCATCCTCTCCTGCTCCTCTCGTCCTCTACTGCTCCTCTCCTCCTCTCGTCTCTCCACCTCCTCTCGTCCTCTCCTCCTCTCGTCCTCTCCTGCTCTTCTCATCCTCTCCTGCTCCTGTTGTCCTCTCCTGCTCCTCTCCTCCTCTCCTGCTCCTCTCCTCCTCTCATCCTCTCCTCCTTTCATCCTCTCCTGCTCCTCTTGTCCTCTCCTGCTCCTCTCATCCTCTCCTGCTCCTCTCGTCCTCTACTGCTCCTCTCCTCCTCTCGTCTCTCCACCTCCTCTCGTCCTCTCCTCCTCTCGTCCTCTCCTGCTCTTCTCATCCTCTCCTGCTTCTCTCCTCCTCTCGTCCTCTCCTGCTCCTCTCGTCCTCTCCTGCTCCTCTTGCCCTCTCCTGCTCCTCTCATCCTCTCCTGCTTCTCTCGTTCTCCTCTCCCGATGGCGCTTTACTGCGCCCGGATTGGCGGTCAATATATTACTATGAACATTTTGATGTGAACTCAAGCAGACAATCAGCGCTACGCTCACATCAAAATATCTGCGTTCGGCGCTGCAGCTGTGTATGCAATCGCCAATGTGAAACCGGCCTGACAGAGTAAAAAATCTGCAGCTGCATCCTCCCATTTCATCCTTGTCCAGTATTGACAGTATTGCTCTAGGATATAATTATTGAACAATAAGGGGACTTTCTAACATTTACAGAGACTTTGCAGAAAGATAAACTATAGATGTCTGGAAGATGTAGAAGATACGTAATCTCTAAATGACAATGTTTAGTATCTTCCCTTGTGTTAATAAAATAAGTAATAGAAAAATTATAAAACAATTACGGTATGTTGTAAGTACTAGCTATTGAAAATGCAACTGAATTATCATGTTTATTATTAAAGGGATTGTCCAAGGCTTTGAATAGAAATATGATCTTTAATATCAAACCGGTGGGGGACGAAGGCTTGGTACCCTCATATATCAGCCATGTGCTGCATCCTTAACAGCCAGATATACACAGTGTACAGATGCAGAACAGAACTGATCCGCACACTCTACTGTGGCCGTTCTCAGGTGCCACACCAAAGGTCATATTGAAGTGATTGGAACTTGAACTGTAATACTAGAGAACGGCCACTACATAGTGGGTGGAGCTGTGCTGTTCTGGTTATGCACTCATAATAACTCACACAGGGACCTAGTGCTTATCTCATAACAAATACACCTGACCCAAATGGTTTCTGTACAGATTAAGGTTCCTATCTGTTCAGTTTCTAGTGGCCCCTGCAAAGGCTGGAATATCCCCAACCACATAACTAGGACATAATGATTCGGACCTGGCTTCCTAATTGGTCAACGAGTTTCCTTGTACCCCCTGGGGAACCAAGGGAAAGGAGAGGAGCGCTATAACTCTGAATAAGGAAGGTGTGTAGAGATAGAAAGGATCCCTGAATGAGAAAGCATAAACCACAAAAACAAAGTGAAAAAGTGAAGTACTACTGCAAAATGAATTGCCTCCTGCCTCCTAGCTTAAGAAATCAAAAAAGCGAAGGACAGATAGAAGATACATCAGAGATAAATAACCTAGCTAATCTCTATCTGACTGACAGAAATCTAAAGTTAGTATGGCTGTAACTCCAAGTAGAATCCACAAAGAATATCACCAGCAGAAAATATCAGTCAGGGGAAGGTTTAAATAGCCGCACCCAAACTGAGATAGGGCAGAATAGCTTAATAAATGAAAACACCTGTTGTCTCAGTAGGAATGAAAAAGAGACAACAGATAATAAGAACCTGGAAAAAACAGAGCCAACTGTGTCTCAGAGAAGAAAGAAGTCACTCACAGAACAAAGGCTCGTCAGTTTGAATCCTGAGTCAAGGCAGTATATCTGTCTGACAAGGGAGAAGCACACAAATGATCAGTGTGCCAGGTTTTCAAATCCCCTAAATCTGATTTTGATGACTAATTTGTCATTTATATCTATGTTCTGGACAACCCCTTTAATTGATTTGCCAGTATTTATGAATAGGGCACATAGGGACCATTTTTAAAGAATTATCCTGTTGTAATCTTTTTTTGTTCCAGCTTCTAATGAGTGCCTCATTGAAAACCCTGCATTTGTCATCTACTCCTCTGTTGTATCCTTCTATGTCCCCTTTATTGTCACACTCCTGGTGTATGTCCAGATTTATATAGTTCTACGAAAAAGGAGGAAAAGGGTGAACACTAAGCGCAACAGCCGAGGTGTGGATGGAGAGAACAACAAGGTAAGTTATATCTATACCTCTAGATGTTAAAATGAAGAAAAGCACAACTATCATTCATCAAATCATATTCTAGAACGTTTTTCCTGTCATTAGGCTGGCTTCACACTTGCAGATGGATCTGCAGCGTTTTGCAGATGCATCTGCAAGTGTGAGCATGCTGACCGCGGCCCCTATGTTTATAATAGGGCGCACGCGGTGTGAAAGCTCTCATTCACTCCTATATGTGTACTGTCAGCAGGCGTATGCCTGCTGACAGATCACACACTCCCGTCCGCACTGTGGACGCGAGATGTAGCGTCCATGCTGCGGGCGGGAGAGTGTGATCTGTAAGCAGGCATACGCCTGCTGACAGTACACATATAGGAGTGAATGAGAGCTTTCACACCGCGTGCGCCCTATTATAAACATAGGGGCCGCGGTCAGCATGCTCACACTTGCAGATGCATCTGCAAAACGCTGCAGATCCATCTGCAAGTGTGAAGGCAGCCTTAGACATTCTGGTCATCCTGGCACAATTTATATGGATTGTGAATGTAGCTAATTTAGCAGCATGTTTATATATATGGCATATTGCTGGTTTTACTATATGGCAATATTGATATAGCTGTATATCCCCTAAAAATAAACCTTTTTTTGCAGAGTCCTTAAGAGCCAGTCATGAAAAATCTAGCGGCAACCTCAAGAAAATTAGCAAAATTTAGCAAATACCCTAAAATAAGTAGTTAAACAGCACTACTTACAGTATAGACAGCAGGGAAGCCAGGTAATCCAGGAGAGCTCATAGTATTTAGGGAGTAGACAGTGACATAGTCATTCAACAGCCCAGGGTCAGGTTTCCAGGAGATTGCGAAGAGGATTCAAGGAGTCAACAGTGGTGTATTCAGGTAACAGTCGAGGGGTCAAAATACCAGGAGATCATCACAAGTACAGTGAGGAGAGAAAAGGAAAATCAAGCAACAGCAGGGTCAGCTATGGAACCTAGTCTACAGGGTCAGATTAGTTACTCAGTTTACCTTTGTCCATCATTGTCATCCTGCTTCTCATCCCCTCATCTGCTATACCACCTTCGTGACCGATAGTCGCGGGCAAGGCAGAGCCTTGGCTGTGGAGCAGCCGTGGGTTTGCAGCGCGCACCATGGCCGGAGCCTCAGTGCAACAGTTCAGTTCAGAGTCACCCCCAGAGAGGGCCAAAGCAGACACAGAATCAACAATGTCTTGTATCAGTTTTTTACTCAAACAGTCTCGTGAACCACGGGCCCACAACTTGAATGTGACTTTCTTTGGGACCATTAGTTTAACAGAATTTAGTCCAGACTGCTCCCATTGATCCAATACCTCCAGGCTCTTGCCCTTTCTATTCAACACCATGGTAGCCCGCTGCAAACTCATTAAGTCTCTTCTGGCTACAGTTCAGTCTCCACGGTGGGGATCCATGTTGTAGAACAGTTAGGGCAACTTTTAGACAATGTTCCTTTACTGCTAGTACCGTGACAACCCATTCAACCGAGTCTTTGTTGAAGTCCACTACACACATACTGTAGGATTCAGTAGTTTCCCTAATAATCACCAAGGCAGGGGTTGAGCATCAACGCAAGGGGATTTACACTCGCATGTGTCATGGGCCCACATACCAGTTCCTATACTCCAATCCCAGGTGGACTTGGAGGGTCTTTCCAAGTTAAATAGCAGGGCTGTATGCTGCTATGCCACACACAGCGCAGTTCACACTGAGGTTTCAGGGTTGCTCCTGTTTAGACATGTCTGAAACCTAGCTTTATAATTCCTACTCTCCACCCCTAGTGGGTGGACTCACTGGCTAACCTAATAACACTTTCATCTTCACTGCTAGAGGAAATCCATAACTCCACCCTTAAAGGGTGTACTAGCTGACTAGCTAATTTAACCCTAGTTTACTGAAAGTACCAGGGAGCAAGAGCACAAACATTATGCACATTAATTTGTAACATGTCAACATATATAAACACAAGTCCACAACACATCAATATGTGCACAAGAGCGTAGTATTCCCCAGGGTGGGGTTGACAGAACCCTGAACCCCACACACCCTTGGGTGTATCAAAGCATTTGGACTGCCTCTTCCAAGTACATTGACACACCCAGTGCACTTTTAGCTTGATTTGCATATGGCTTATACACTAGATCTCTTATGATTGTCCGATTGCGTGTGTGTGGCGCCCCGCAACAAGTGCGTCACAAGGAAGGTATTGCATCCCTGACTGAAGATGTAATATCTTCCGTCTCAGTGATGAAATAGTTAAATCCAGAGCTCCATGTACCACATGCACCACTCAGAGGTAGCGGGCCAATCAGGTCCTGGTGGGAGGAGTGTGTGGTGTAATGTGGGGGAAGAGAAGAAAAGTAAGTTAGTCGGAGTAAGGAGAAGAAAGAGTTTGGAGTCGTGTTCAGGAAGGAAGGAAGGAAAGGAGCAGGTGTCTTCACAGTGCCGTGCAGCCCTGGAAAAGCAACCTAACATGGAGGGCACCAACAAGCGGTGACCCAGACAAGAACGTGGGCAAACAGCAACTAAGCAACAGGTCCAAAGACACCCAAGCCCAGTCCTACCGGACACCGATTCCAAGGCAGTCAGTCGTCTACCGCTGTTCTGCAAAACCGGAGTGACGGAGTAGCTTTATAGGAGTGCCTCACTACAGCCCCGATTCAGCAGTCTCCCCAGCAGGGTACCTACTATTGGGACTCAGGACCCCTTTACAGCCCAGAAAAGAAACTCGGCTACGGTAATCCGGAGAGGTCCTCCCAGTACCTTGAACTGTTGTACGAAGGCAGCAAAGGCAACAAGAATAGGACAGATAGTAAAAGAGGGACACTGTGGAGGTCTGGACAGAGACTGTTCGTTACTGGGACCACCTGGTCCGTTACCTAAAGACTGTATACCGTGTATCGCACCGAACTGACAGTAAAGACCCGTTACAGAGAAGCATCGTGTCAGTGCATTTCTTCCAGAACTGCTATGAACTCTTGCATCTCTCCAACTACCCGAGCTGCCGTATTCCATCCAGAGCAGCTCCTGGCCCTGGGGATTACTGCTCATCCTGTGGGGAGCATCCCATCTAGCTGCCGCACATCCCCCGGAGGCCCAAGCAGCGCCGGTGCCATCACCGGACACCCACAGGTGGCGTCACGAGACAAAAAAGACTTTATTCCAATTCCCCAGCCCTTTCCATTTGACCACCGGGCCCCACGGCCTCAGGCGCGGAACCGTGACAAGTGAAGCATCGCCTGAGACCTGATAACCCGGCAACGGTGAGTCATGTGCTATTCAAAGAAGTGTATCAGCATCATCAGCATCATCATCAGCATCAGCATCAGGCCTGCTCTGTACAGCATAAGCGATTGGACAATGACAGCTTCAAGTCTCCTATGTAGACATGTAAAAACAATGAAAAGTAAAAAAAACTTTTTAAACATATAAACAAAACAACAAATAAAGAGGTTCAAAACACAAATCTTGAGCTCCTTTAAAAATATAACAGAAAATAAAGAAAATACACATATCTGATATCGACACGTTCAGAAATGTCTGATATATCAAAATATAACATAAATTAATCCAATCTGTAATCAAATTTCAAAAACACCAGAATTTTGTTTTTTTTGGCACCACAACAATGCAATAAAATGCAATATAAAGCAATGAAAACATCACATCTACCCATGAATGGTACCAGTAAAAACATCATCCCAGGGTGCAAAAAATAAGCCGACCCACTGGATCCCGAAATATAATAAAGTTACGGTTCTCGGATATTGGAACCAATAGCAAACTTTTTTTGCAAACTTCTGATTTTTTCCCCACTTAACCTAAAAGAAAACTATACATATTTGGTATCCACGAGCTCATGGAGAATCATACTGCTAGGTCGGGTTTACCATATAGTGAACATGGGGATTTAAAAAAAAAAAAGAAACGATTGTGCAATTGCACTTTTTTTTTGTAATTTCACTGCACTCGGGATTTTTTTACTCATTTTCCAGTCCACTATTTGGTAAAATGAATGGTTTAGTTAAAAAGTACAACTCGGCCCGCAGCAAATAAGTCCTCATATGTCTGTATTGGCAGGGAAATAAAAAAGTTATGGCTCTTGGAAGAAGGGGAGGGAAAAACGAAAGAGAAAAAATGGAAAACCGACGGGTAGGGGTGGGGTTAAAGTTACTGCCAATAGGGTATTCTAACTTTTAATAATAATGATATTTCTTTATGCAACAACGTCTCCATTAGGGCTCACACTATGAATATCCTATCTGTACGTCTTTGGAGTGAGAGTGCCTGGAGGAAACCCATGCAAACAGAGGGAGAACATACAAACTCCTTGCAGATGTTGTCCTTGGTGGTATTTGAACCCAGGACCCCAGTGCTGCAAGGCGGCAGTGCTACCACTTAACCACCATATATAGTGCTACCATTGAGCCACCATGCCACCCATAACATTATAAGCCTATTGGTTCTTTTGATACACTGGAATACCTTAGTAGTGCATTGTCAGTGTCAGTGTAAAAACTAAAGTCCCCCCTCCCCATACACATTCAAACACTCTGCTGACAGCTATCCTCCATTACTCCTCCATATGCTCCTATGTTCTTAAAGGTTATGTTCTTACAATGAGGTTTTGGCGACTTATTGATGTTGTAGAATTTCTGCAACATGTTTTCACCTGTTATATGCATTACTTTACTTGCATTTTTTAACAAGTTTTTATCACATTTTTGACGCTGCAGTTTTTTGTCTCTGTTGGGTGAGTCATGCTCTCAATAAAGTTGCTTTCTTTTTGATTCTTACTGGTATTTAGCTTTGTCAAAACTTTATTGATACAGTCATGTGCGGATAACATGCATGTTTTATGCGTTTCCGCCACAGAAATGTGCACGTGGATTTTTCGCATCTAGTGCAAGTCTATGGGGAAAATCTGCACAGAAAACTCGACATACCCCCAAAAGAAACTGACATGTAGCAGTTTGAATAATTAAAAAAAAGAAAAGTTTGATACCATGTTTGCCAGTTGAAAAAAGAAATCGCTCTCAGTGGGAGAAACAAAATAATAATAATCTTTTAGGTGTGATACCTTTTAATGACTAACAAAAATATAATGAATGATGTTACAAAGCGAGCTCTCGAGACTGCTTATGTCACATCTCCATCAGGCATGGTGTAACAAAATATTGGTCTCAGTGGGAGAAACAAAATAATAGTCTTGTAGTATGTGATACCTTTCAATGGCTAACAAAAATAAAATAAATGTTACAAAGCGAGCTCTCGAGACTGCTTACCTTTCTTCATTTGTGTTTTTTCAAATATTTAGATGCCTGATGAAGAGGTGAGCAGTCTCGAGAGCTCGCTTTGTAACATCATTTATTTTATTTCTGTTGGCCATTGAAAGGTATCACACCTACAAGATTATTATTTTGTTTCTCCCACTGAGAGCAATCTAGTAGATTTGAATGACGCACCGCAGGTCAGTGTACACTTAGTAAAAAAGGAAGACAGGGGCCAGGAGATTTCTATAAATCCATCAATTTTTCCAGAGATGTAAGATGCTGCGTAGTCTCAAAGATTCCTTGTGGTAACCAGTTGCATAGCTACTAGGGGGGCAGAGGGTGTGGTCTTCCTGAGCTCCGCAATCTCAGCTGCCCACCCAAGGCCACCCACTTTTAAAAGTATCAGCGTGCGTCATGCTCCGATACAGTTAAACTCTTACGTATCCCTGCTCCACCGTTCTCCGTTCTGTAGACAGCAGATCATCTCAGGTCTGCAGTCTACAGGACAGCGGAAGACACTCACATGCAGAAGAAATATGAAGCAGCTTGATGATTTCATCTATATTCCCCAGTGCAATGACATCACTGCGTTGGTCCTGTTTATCGGTGTCGGCAGACTCCTCAGGTTCCATGGATGGGTGAGTATAAGATGTGTTTTTTTACTCATAGGGGAAATACTGGGGACTATGGGGTCCATTAAACTATTTATTATTTGTATTTATTGTTAAAGTGCTATTTATTCCATGCCGCTTTACATGTGGAAAGGGGTATGCACAATAGAGGCAAAACAATTACCATGAATGATACAAGACACAGACTGGTAAAGTAGGGTAGAAGACGCTGACCTCGAGGGCTGACAATCTGCCAGGGATGAGTGAGAATAAAGTAGATGAGGAGAGAAAGCTCTGTCCGTGAGAGCTTACTGTCTACAAAGGTGACAATACAGTAGGTGAGGAGAGAGAACCATGCCCACAAGGGCTCACAGTCTACAATAGATGGGTGGGGATACAGTACATGAGGACAGAGGACCCTGCCTCTGAGGACTCACGGTCTACAAGGGATAGGTGAGGATACAGTAGGTGAGGAGAGAGGACCCTCCCCACAAGGGCTCATAGGCTTCAAGAGATGGATGAGGATATAGTAGATGAGGAGAGAAAACCCTACCACGAGGGCTCCCAGTATACATAGAATGGATGAGGATATAGTAGGTGAGGACAGAGGACCCTGCCTATGAGGGCTCACAGTCTACAAGGCATGGGTGAGGCTACAGTTGATGAAGAGAGAGGACTTTGCCCATGAGGGCTCACAGTCTACAAGAGATGGGTGAGGATACAGTAGGTGAGTAGAGAGAACCCTGCCCATGAGGGCTCACAGTCTTCAAGAGATGGGCAAGGATACAGTAGGTGAGGAGTGAGGACCCTGCCCATGAGGGCTCACAGTCTACAACAGATGGGTGGGGATACAGTACGTGAGGAGAGAGGACCATGTTCATGAGGCTTATAGTCTACAAGAGATGGGCAAGGACACAGTAGGTGAGGAGAGAGGACCCTTCCCATGAGGGCTCACAGTCTTCAAGAGATGGGCAAGGATACAGTAGGTGAGGAGTGAGGACCCTGCCCATGAGAGCTCACAGTCTACAGGGGATTGGGGAGCATACAGTAGGTGAGAAGACAAGACCCTGCCCACAAGGGATCACAGTCTACAAGGGATGGTTGCGGATAAAGTATGGAGGGGAGAAAACCCTGCCCTTAAGGGCTCACAGTCTGGAGGACTATTGGAGTGCATTACAGTACATGGAGGATTATGTGAGGGTGCATTCTAATATATGGAGGACTATGGGGGTGCATTCTATTATATGGTGGAATATGGGGTGGACTATAGGGTGCAATATGATACATAGATGACTATGGGAAAAAAGTATAATAAATTGAGGTCAACGGGTGGTGCATTATAGTATATGGAGGACTTTTGGGGTGCATTATAGGATATTAAGGACTATGGGGATGCATTAAATTACATGGAGGACTGTGGAGTGCACTATAATATATGGAGGGCTATAAGGTGTACATTATGATATATGGAGGTCTGTTGGGATACATTATAAAATATGGAGAACTATGTGATGTATTATAATATATGAAGAACTATGGGGGTGCATTATAATACAACCCCGGGCAAAAATTATGGAATCACCTGACTCAGAGGATGTCTATTGAGTTGTTTAATTTTGTAGAAAAAAAGCAGATCACAAACATGACACAAAACTAGTCAATGGCAACTCTCTACTAGCCAGTAACGGTTACTTTTGTAAACCAAGCAGGGAATCAAAATTATGATAGAATCATTCAATTCATGACAAACAAACAAACGAAACAACATTCAAATACATTACAAGTATTTAGTTGCACCACCACTGGCTTTTATAACAGCTTGCAGTCTCTGAGGCATGGACTTAATGAGTGACAAAAAGTACTCATCATCAATCTGGCTCCAACTTTCTCTGATTGCTGTTGCCAGATCAGCTTTGCAGGTTTGAGCCTTGTCATGGACCATTTTCTTCAACTTTCACCAAAGATTTACAATTGGATTGAGATCTGGACTTTTTGCAGGCCATGACATTAACCTTATGTGTCTTCTTTCAAGGAATGTTTTCACAGTTTTTGCTCTATGTCAGGATGCATTAACATCTTGATAAATGATTTCATCATTTCCAAACATCCTTTCAATTGATGAGATAAGAAAAGTGTCCAAAATATCAATGTAAACGTGGGCATTTATTGAAGATGTAATGACAGCCATCTCCCCAGTGCTTTTACCTGACATGCAGCCCCATATCATCAATGACTGTGGAAATTTGTATGTTTTCTTCAGGCAGACATCTTTATAAATCTCATTGGAATGACACCAAACAAAAGTTCCAGCATCATCACCTTGCCCATGCAGATTTGTGATTCATCACTGAATATGACTTTCATCCACTCATCCACAGTCCACAATTGCTTTTCCTTAGCCCATTGTAACCTTTTTTTTTCTGTTTAGGTGTTGATAATGGCTTATGTTTAGCTTTTCTGTATGTAAATCCCATTCCCGTTAGGCAGTTTCTTATAGTTCGGTCAAAGACATTGATTCCAGTTTCTTCCAATTCATTCCTTATTTGTTTTGTTGTGCATTTCCTGTTTTGGAGACATATTTCTTCAAGTTTCTGGTCTTGACGCTTTGATGTCTTCCTTGGTCTACCAGTATGTTTCCCTTTAACAACCTTCCCATGTTGTTTGTATTTGGTCCAGAGTTTAGACACAGCTGACTGTGAGCAACCAACATCTTTTGCAACATTATGTGTTGATTTACCCTCTTAAAGGAACCTTTACACACAGAGATATATTGCTTGCAATTCACTGGTTGCAGTGAAATCATGGACACATCGTTCTATTTTGTGGCTGTGTACAAATGGAACAATGTGTCCATAATTTCACTGCAACCAGTGAATTGCAAGCAATATATCTCTGTGTGTAAAAGTACCTTAAGAGTTTGATAATCTCTCCTTTGTTTCAATTGACATCTCTCGTGTTGGAGCCATGATTCATGTCAGTCCACTTGGTGCAACAGCTCTCCAAGGTGTGACCATTCCTTTTTAGATGCAGACTAACGAACAGATCTTATTTGATGCAGGTGTTGGTTTTGGGAATGAAAATTTACAGGGTGATTCCATAATTCTTTCCTCAGAATTGACTGATTCCATAATTTTTCCTTTGCTTGGTCTACAAAAGTAACCGTTACTGGCTAGCACGTTTTTTTTTCAAGATTTCTTTTAGTGTTTCTTAAAGCCTAAAGTTGCCATTTCAAATAACTTTAGTTTTGTGCCATGTCTGTGATCTGCTTCTTTTCTACAAGATTAAACAACTGAATGAACATCCTCCGAGCCAGGTGATTCCATAATTTTTGCCAGGGGTTGTATATGGCAGACTATGGGGGTTCATTATACTCTATGGGGGTTCATTATACTCTATGTAATACTATGGGGGTGCATTTTAATATATGAAATACTATGGGTGTGCAGTATACTATATGGATGACTAAGGTGGCTCATTATGATATATGGAGCTCTATGAGATGTGTATTATACTATATGGAATACTATGAGGTGCATTATATATAAGGAGGACTAAGGTGCACATTATAATATATTGAGGACTATGGAGGTGCATTCTATTATATGGAGGACTATGAGGTGCATTATAATATATAGAAGATGATGTGGGGGCCCTGATAATATTTGGATGATTCCTGTATACTTTATGGCGGGCGATTTGAGGGCTGTGTTGGGGGCCATTATTCAGTGTGGAGTGTTGTTGAGGCTATTATACTGTATGTAGGTAATTATACGCCATGGAGGGCTGTTTGGGGGTGACAGATGGGGATCATACTGTGTTGGGAGTCACCATAATTTGGCGGGGTAGTTGAGCTGAGTGCAGTAGGATCATCATACTGTGCAGGTGTTGGATACTTTGAAGGAGTTCATTAGGGAGGCATTATACTTTATGGGTGCAATAAAAGTGGAATCTAGGGGCTTCAAGAGGATGAACATTACTTTGTAGGGGCTGTAAAGTTGTGAGATATTTTCTTATGTGACCCAGCTGATGTATTCTTTTTGTTGGTGTGGGGGCTCCAATTAGAACTTTTGCTATGGGGTCCCATGATTTCTATGTACACCCCTGCATTATATGGTCACTGTATGGTGGTAATCTTTGTACAGTTGTTTTCAGAAACATTATGGTCGTCTTCCCTATATCTATGATTAGGCTGTGCCACCATAGTTGTGACAATTAACTGTTTTGCCCCTCCAGAGCTAAACTCCTAGCCACACCTCTGGTGGGAATGTAACCTTAGTGGGAGCCACTTGCAGACTTCTTTGGTGACTGGTTATCAGATAGAGAAAAAAGAATGGATCAGCTTTTGGGAATCCTTCTCTCCCCAACATTACCTATCAGAGATGTCTGGAGGCTCCTATGCACATTACACTGGTGACCAATCTCACAGGAGTGAAAAAATTTAGTCTAATGTATATGGGGTCTTAACGGGCATCTATAATGGCCTGCAAATTAGTATACTACTATGGCAACTATGTGGCAATATTTAAGGGGGCAATGGAATGACAGAGGGATTATTCTACAATTTTCTAATCACTTAAATGACATTATTATCACTGACTTGGTCATCTTAGGTTTAATGAGTTATCTGAGATTTATAAAAAAAAAATTGTGCCTAAGCGCTAACAGGCAGGTAGCTGCCACCTACCTGCCTGTTGTGCCCGACACCGTTCACCGCCGAAACAGAGCAGCCTGAGACTCCTCCTGCTGGCGATTTTGCTGCTTCCGGTTATGTCATGTCTACTGAGAGGGCGGCTTCTCCCCTCTATCGTCGTGCGCATAGCCGACGTCAAGCTGATTGACAACCAGCTCCCCCAATCATTTAGCGAGGAGCCAGCTGTCAAGCAGCGTGACATCGGCTATCCACCAACTTCACACAGAGCAGAGTGGAAAAGTCACCTCTGCACTGTTTACACCACATTGCTATTCCCAACAGGAACGGTCTGGGACCTCCCTGTGCCAGGGATGAACGGCGGTGACTGGTGCTGGGCAAAACAGACAGGTAGGTGGCAGCTACCTGCCTGTTAGTGCTTGGGCACTTTTCTTTTTAATAAAAAGTCCCGGATAACCCCTTTAAGTTCACCTGTCCAGTAATCGTCCGTTAGATCGGATCCAGCACAATCCGGTCTGCAAACACAACTTTTTTTGTCCATTTTGAAAAAATTGATTTTTGCAGGATGCGTCTATGGAGAACGGATCCGTTACCTGATCGCTATTTATCTTCTGATTGAAACTGATCCGGTAAGAAAAAAATGGATCCTGTACCAATAGCGATCAGTTACCGGATCCGTTCTCCATAGACTCCGATGTTAAAAAAACGGATCCTGCAGCAAAAATTAATTTTTTCAAAATGGACAAAAAAGTTGTGTTTGCACAATGGATTGTGCTGGATCCGATCTAATGGAGGATTGCTGGACGGGTGAACTCGGTCTAATAAGTACGTTGAAAGTAGGAATCAAAAATACTTGCTAAAAATATTAAAGACGATACTATATTTAAGTTTTTTTTTAATTAGAGAGCTGCATTATTGATTTCCATGCGTCATAGATTTTCCCACAGCATAATTAATTATACATTGTTCTATGTACTATAAACTTAACTTTCTTTTATCTCAAAATTAATAGCAGTCATTTTGTTGATCAAATGTTCCTAGTAATACACACTGACAAGACCGCTCGCTGTTGTTCTTTTCCTATTAAGCCTTTGTGCTTTGTTCTGTAGGACAAATGTACTCATCCAGAAGACGTGAAGCTGTGCGCTGTCTTTGTTAAATCCAACGGGAGCTTCCCAGCTAATAAAAAGAAAGTGGTAAGTATAATAACGGCCAACTATGTTAAGAATGATGTCTTATCAAAAAAGCATCAATTACTCTACTGCAACGGAGAACTCAACCACAGGATATTAGAATGAGCGAAGAGAAAAAAAGGTAGCGCTCCGTGCTAGGTATGATTAATGTAAGGTAGATTTAACCCAGTAGAAATGCAATAAGATCTAGAAAATTCAAGGCCTTGAAGATCCTCCTACGCAAAAAAACCTTACTGATCCCAACATACACATAAGATGGAGAAAAGTGCACAACGTTTTGGCCAATACAGGGCCTTTGTCAACAAGGCATTAGAAAAGTGTTGTGACGTGTGTCTGAGGCTACAAGGAAAAAAGGCTATCTCAGACAGACGTGGCACAAGCCGCTCCGTTAGGTAGAAGCACGAGAAACCCTGACATCCTTTAACACCAATACAGGGATTTAGAGTTACAACAGAGTCCAGGAGATTGCTGCCTATGGAAGGGCAGAAGTACAAAGACAGGAAAGCCGCCGAAGTCGGGAGAAATGGACAAAATCATTGTCCGTTAGGGTAGTCAAGGAGCCGGGTCAAAACCAAGTTACAAAATTGTAAGGCAGAAAAAGCATCCAAAAAAGAGGCCAAGGTAAGATAGAAGAAACACCAATACAAGACAGGAGACTAGCCAGGGGAACTAAAAGCTATTTCTTGCAGCTTCCAGCAAGAGGCTGAAGGTATTTGTAGGGTGTTGTGGTTTCCAATAGGCTGAAGCTAGTAGTTAATGACTTCAGCTGGGCAGCACACACACACCTCCACAGTGTCAGGCTATGAAGTACTCTAGGTCTCAGACACTCTAACCTAAGTGGATGGGCACAGCCTGCACTTTCCAGAGATTCTGGTTCTAACTTCGATAACAGAAGTAGATATCGCAAGAGCAGACTCTGGTGAAGATGTGACAGGTGTGCATTAGGAGATGCGAGTGTTTATTTATTTTTTTACTCACTTTTTTCCCTCCCCTTCCTCCAAGAGTCATGTGTATATATATATATATATATATATATATATACACATTGTATTTTTTAGTGCACACAGCCATATGAGGATTTATGTATTGCAGAACATGTTGTAGTTTTTTATGATTCCATAAATGTTACCCTTTAATGAAATGAACAACCGGAAAGATGAAATAGAAAACTGCAATTCCGGTGTTGTATATTTTGTTTTGTATTCACCTCTCCAGCCACTCACACTACTCACTATCTCCTGTACAGTCCTCGGTGCTTCTTCTTACCGCCAGCTCTGAAACCATGTGCCTCTTCATGCCAATCAGAGACTTCCGGCATGAACCAGGTCTGGGACATCCAAAAAATGAGTTGAAAATATTGGCACGTCCCCATGCTAAAAAAATGTATTTCTAGAACTGCATAACCATTAAAAATCGCTGTGCTTGGGAGGACGAGGGGGTGGTGTGGGGACATCATCTGTTTCGTGCTTTATCTAGCACATCAACAGGACATGATTGTACGTGCAGATCGTAAGGCTGAGTGCAACGATACAACATCGCTACCTTATGACAACGGGGTGCAGAGCCATCCCATTACTATTCTTGGTCTATAGTATGCATCATATGATCACAGAAGAGGTCGTGAAATTACACCAGAGATGACCACACCAGGCAAAATGCATATATGCCAGTTCGTGAAGATTGTCCTGGAAATTAGAGTTGCGGAGAAGATGTTTCCCCAAATTTAATGTCCCTCAATATTCTTTGAACTCCCTCCAGACTCCAGAGTATAGTAAATGTGAGCAATAAAAAATAAGAAAAATCATCAGACTAGTAATATGTGCAGCACCTCTGTTCCTCACCTTCAACCTGTTCTTCGTCTCATCATCTGATCCCATTGGGACATGTAGTCCTATGACTACATGTCCCAGCGTGCACTGCGCGGCTGGGTGCACGCCACTGTGGCTGCGGCTGGTGGTGGTGCCGCTGCCTGTGCCGGCTCCCTGCATTCTTGAGGACCGGCGCTCGTCGGTCTCCCGCCGTCAAAACGCCAATGCGTGCTGCACAGCGGGAGACCAACAAGCAAAAAATGGTCCTGATCGCTGTGTAACGTTCAGCGACCTCGAAGCAGGGGCCCCGTCGCTCCTGCTTTTCACACACAGCGATATCGCTGGCGAGGTCGCTGATTTCAGCAATATCGCTAGCGATATCGCTGTGAAGTACCCCTAAGTATTGGTATAGCATATAAAATACCAAGAAAATACATTTACGTTTTTTGGGGGTAACAAGAAAAAATATGGAACAATAAAGTTATTTTTCAAGGTACTGTGTAAGAATTATTCCTATATGCAATTCACCTACCTTGCTTGCAAAAATATCATTACCATTATAAAGTCTAATAAAAAAAAGAGAATACAACCAAAATAAAGAAAAAATTGTGAAATAAAAGGAACCCAAGGCAGTGGTGAAATAATGACCGGAATAATAACTTTTCAATAATGGCCACAAGTCATCTTTCATAAAGTAATTGTGATCGACACTGTGACCTCTCAGTGGAATCGTATGCATTAAAATCTATTGACAAATTGATTCTACTACTGACAAATAAATTACCTACAGATTGAAAAGCTTTGGTGAAGACCCAAGTCTACTAACATATAAATGAAAGTGCAAGGGCTGAATACATAATAAGGAATTTTTTAACTTATATTTTTTGGTGGCACATGACCATAATACTGCAAAGGAAAAATAATGTAAAGCGATATCAATGAATCATTTTACAGGTTATTAAAGCTACGATTACTCTTGTTAAAAGGTCAAGAACTTACAACTAAACTGACCATATCACATGAAGAAGTTTTCTCTAATATGTAATCTGTATCTGCTCCCATTCGGTTTCATCTAATTGCTTCTATTCTTTCCTTGTGCAAATGAAAATAAAGCTGATCCCTCTACAGTGTGACAGCCCTAGAAAAAAAGCTGATCCCTCTACAGTGTGACAGCCCTTCTGATATTTGTAGACAGCTGTTAAGTCTCTTCTCAGTCTTCTTTTAGACAAGCTAAATATTCCCAGGTCCTTTAATCATTCATGGTTTGCAGATGGGTCACCATTCTGATTGCTTGTCTTTGAGCTTGCTCCACTTTGTTGAAGTCTTTTTTTTTTTTAAATGCAGTACCCAGAAATTGGACACAGTATCCAGATGAGGTCTGACCAAAGAGGGGTAAAGGGGAATAATGACATTACGTGATCTAGACTCTATGCTTCTGTTAATACATCCCAGAATTGTGTTTGCCTTTTTGCTGCAGCATCACACTGTTGACACATGTTCAGTCTGTGATCTATTAGTATACACAATTCTATTCCACACGTGCTGTCGCTGAGGTCCAATCTCCTGGCCTACTGCCAATCTCTGTAGTCCAGCACCAATGCCCCATATTTAGCACCTCTGCTTTTTCAGTGCTGCTGGCCTGTGTTTTCAATCGAAGGTGGAATTAACCGGTAACTGTTGGAAAGAGAGAATAAAAAGTTGACAATTTAACAGACAATGTTTCCAATGCTCTTTTTCATTTCTATAGAAAGCTGCAGCAAAAAGCTTATGCTGCTCTCCAGTCAGGAGAAGAACTTTCAACCTTATTTAAAGGGAACCGGTCACCTGGAATTAAGGCCCTGAGCTATCACTAGCTGTCCCTACACCTTCCTAGGTGCTCCCTAACCATCCCTGTCTGTTCTAAATCCGACTTGTAAAGAGTTAAAAAAAAGACTTTAAACTTACAGCACGTCGCTCTCTCAGGCGACTGGAAAGGCGGCTCCAGGCTCCATTGTTCCCTCCTCGCAGCTTTCCAGCATGCCCCGCTGGGCGGCATAATTCTTTATTCATGTCCTCTTGAATTTGGAATCTCCCGCCCTCTTTTCATGCGATGATGCACCAGCCGGTACGTCACATCTGGCCGCGGTGCATTATGGCCTTGATCACGTGATCGGCCATGATGCATTGTGGGCCTGATCATGTGATCGGCGTGGCTTCAATATGCGCATTGCGGATGCACGGAGCCGGGCGGATCACGTGATCAAGGCCATAATGCACCGCAGCAATGTGCTCTCATGCCATCTTTTCGACACTATGGTGCCTTGCTTTAAATCAATATAAACTACCTTACAGCTCTAGCCCTATCAACTCACAGGGATCTGTCCAGAGTATCAATCAGGGCAACCATTGGATGAAAGTTCCTTCACTGCATACACCATGACAACTCATTTGCCTGAATCTATATTGAAGTCCACCACCACAACAATACCATAGGGAACAGCCACTTTCTGGGGTGGCCCACACAGTGCAGGGGTCGAGTACCAACACCAGTTAAATTTCCACTCACATGCATCCTGGACCGAGGGCACAGGTTTTGTACCCGCAGTCCCAGGGTGAGCTATAGGGCCAGGCTGAATCACTCTTCTTCCATAGACACAGCAATTAGTGTTCTTCACACATCCTCTCGTCTGGAGATACTCCTGTCTAGATATGTCTAACACCTATATTTATAACTCTTACACTCCACCCCTAATGGGTGAGCTCACTAGCTAAGCCAATACCGCTTACACTTTTGCTTTAAACTAAAT